>JAWZYT010000641.1:0-600000 GCA_034508575.1 Petrolisthes manimaculis | reverse complement strand
TAACACATTACAACTTAATTATAACATTACATTACACATGAATATTATTACCATATTTAGTTAAATAATATAACACATTACATTTTAATTATAACATTATACATGAATATTATTACGATATTACAACTTAATTATAACATTACATTACACATGAATATTATTACCATATTTAATTAAATAATATAACACATTACAACTTAATTATAACATTACATTACACATGAATATTATTACCATATTTAGTTAAATAATATAACACATTACAACTTAATTATAACATTACACATGAATATTATTACCATATTTAGTTAAATAATATAACACATTACAACTTAATTATAACATTACATTACACATGAATATTATTATTATTATATTACAACTTAATTATAACATTACATTAAACATGAATATTATTACCATATTTAGTTAAATAATATAACACATTACAACTTAATTATAATATTAAATTACACATGAATATTATTACCATATTTTGATAAATAATATAACACATTACAACTTAATTATAACATTACATTACACATGAATATTATTACCATATTTAGTTAAATAATATAACACATTACAACTTAATTATAACATTACATTACACATGAATATTATTACCATATTACAACTTAATTATAACATTACATTACATATGAATATTATTACAATATTTAGTTAAATAATATAACTTATTACAACTTAATTTTAACATTACATTACACACGAATATTATTACAATATTTAGTTAAATAATATAACTTATTACAACTTAATTTTAACATTACATTACACACGAATATTATTACAATATTTAGTTAAATAATATAACACATTACAACTTAATTTTAACATTACATTACACATGAATATTATTACCATATTTTTTTAAATAATATAACACATTACATTTTAATTTTAACATTATAAATGAATATTATTACGATATTACAACTTAATTATAACATTACATTACACATGAATATTATTACCATATTTAATTAAATAATATAACACATTACAACTTAATTATAACATTACATTACACATGAATATTATTACCATATTTAATTAAATAATATAACACATTACAACTTAATTATAACATTACATTACACATGAATATTATTACCATATTTAATTAAATAATATAACACATTACAACTTAATTATAACATTACATTACACATGAATATTATTACCATATTTAATTAAATAATATAACACATTTCAACTTAATTATAACATTACATTACACATGAATATTATTACCATATTTAGTTAAATAATATAACACATTACAACTTAATTATAACATTAAATTACACATGAATATTATTACCATATTACAACTTAATTATAACATTACATTACACATGAATATTATTACCATATTTAATTAAATAATATAACACATTACAACTTAATTATAACATTACATTACATATGAATATTATTACCTTATTTAGTTAAATAATATAACACATTACAACTTAATTATAATATTACACATGAATATTATTACCATATTTAAATAAATAATATAACACATTACAACTTAATTATAACATTATACATGAATATTATTACCATATTTAAATAAATAATATAACACATTACAACTTAATTATAATATTACATTACACATGAATATTATTACCATATTTAGTTAAATAATATAACTTATTACAACTTAATTTTAACATTACATTACACACGAATATTATTACAATATTTAGTTAAATAATATAACTTATTACAACTTAATTTTAACATTACATTACACACGAATATTATTACAATATTTAGTTAAATAATATAACACATTACAACTTAATTATAACATTACATTACACATGAATATTATTACCATATTACAACTTAATTATAACATTACATTACACATGAATATTATTACCATATTTAGTTAAATAATATAACACATTACAACTTAATTATAACATTACATTACACATGAATATTATTACCATATTACAACTTAATTATAACATTAAATTACACATGAATATAATTACCATATTTAGTTAAATAATATAACACATTACAACTTAATTATAACATTACACATGAATATTATTACCATAATTAGTTAAATAATATAACACATTACAACTTAATTATAACATTACATTACACATGAATATTATTACCATATTTAGTTAAATAATATAACACATTACAACTTAATTATAACATTACATTACACATGAATATTATTACCATATTACAACTTAATTATAACATTAAATTACACATGAATATTATTACCATATTACAACTTAATTATAACATTACATTACACATGAATATTATTACCATATTTAGTTAAATAATATAACACATTACAACTTAATTATAACATTACATTACACATGAATATTATTACCATATTTTGTTAAATAATATAACACATTACAACTTAATTATAACATTACATTACACATGAATATTATTACCATATTTTGTTAAATAATATAACACATTACAACTTAATTATAACATTACACTTGAATATTATTACCATATTTAGTTAAATAATATAACACATTACAACTTAATTATAACATTATATTACACATGAATATTATTACCATATTTAGTTAAATAATATAACACATTACAACTTAATTATAACATTACATTACACATGAATATTATTACCATATTTAGTTAAATAATATAACACATTACAACTTAATTATAACATTACACATGAATATTATTACCATATTTAGTTAAATAATATAACACATTACAATTTAATTATAACATTACACATGAATATTATTACCATATTTAGTTAAATAATATAACACATTACAACTTAATTATAACATTACATTACAAATTAATATTATTACCATATTTAGTTAAATAATATAACTTATTACAACTTAATTTTAACATTACATTACACACGAATATTATTACAATATTTAGTTAAATAATATAACTTATTACAACTTAATTTTAACATTACATTACACACGAATATTATTACAATATTTAGTTAAATAATATAACACATTACAACTTAATTATAACATTACATTACACATGAATATTATTACCATATTTAGTTAAATAATATAACACATTACATTTTAATTATAACATTATACATGTATATTATTACGATATTACAACTTAATTATAACATTACATTACACATGAATATTATTACCATATTTAATTAAATAATATAACACATTACAACTTAATTATAACATTACATTACACATGAATATTATTACCATATTTAATTAAATAATATAACACATTACAACTTAATTATAACATTACATTACACATGAATATTATTACCATATTTAGTTAAATAATATAACACATTACAACTTAATTATAACATTATACATGAATATTATTACCATATTTAAATAAATAATATAACACATTACAACTTAATTATAACATTACATTACACATGAATATTATTACCATATTTAGTTAAATAATATAACACATTACAACTTAATTATAACATTACATTACACATGAATATTATTACAATATTTAGTTAAATAATATAACTTATTACAACTTAATTTTAACATTACATTACACACGAATATTATTACAATTTTTAGTTAAATAATATAACACATTACAACTTAATTTTAACATTACATTACACATGAATATTATTACCATATTTTGTTAAATAATATAACACATTACATTTTAATTTTAACATTATACATGAATATTATTACGATATTATAACTTAATTATAACATTACATTACACATGAATATTATTACCATATTTAATTAAATAATATAACACATTACAACTTAATTATAACATTACATTACACATGAATATTATTACCATATTTAATTAAATAATATAACACATTACAACTTAATTATAACATTACACATGAATATTATTACCATATTTAGTTAAATAATATAACACATTACAACTTAATTATAACATTACATTACATATGAATATTATTACCATATTTTGTTAAATAATATAACACATTACAACTTAATTATAACATTACATTACACATGAATATTATTACCATATTTAGTTAAATAATATAACACATTACATTTTAATTATAACATTATACATGAATATTATTACGATATTACAACTTAATTATAACATTACATTACACATGAATATTATTACCATATTTAATTAAATAATATAACACATTACAACTTAATTATAACATTACATTACACATGAATATTATTACCATATTTAATTAAATAATATAACACATTACAACTTAATTATAACATTACATTACACATGAATATTATTACCATATTTAATTAAATAATATAACACATTACAACTTAATTATAACATTACATTACACATGAATATTATTACCATATTTAGTTAAATAATATAACATATTACAACTTAATTATAATATTATACATGAATATTATTACCATATTACAACTTAATTATAACATTACATTACACTTGAATATTATTACCATATTATAACTTAATTATAACATTACATTACACATGAATATTATTACCATATTTAATTAAATAATATAACACATTACAACTTAATTATAACATTACACATGAATATTATTCCAATATTTAGTTAAATAATATAACACATTACAACTTAATTATAACATTACACATGAATATTATTACCATATTTAGTTAAATAATATAACACATTACAACTTAATTATAACATTACATTACACATGAATATTATTACCATATTACAACTTAATTATAACATTACATTACACATAAATATTATTACCATATTTAGTTAAATAATATAACACATTACAACTTAATTATAATATTACATTACATATGAATATTATTACCTTATTTAGTTAAATAATATAACACATTACAACTTAATTATAACATTACACATGAATATTATTACCATATTTAGTTAAATAATATAACACATTACAACTTATTATTATTATTATTATTATTATTGTTGATGTTGTCATCACCATCACCATCACCATCACCATCACCATCACATCACATCACATCACATCACATCACATCACATCACATCACATCACATCACACTTCACTTCACTTCACACTTCACTTCACTTCACTTCACTTCACATCACATCACACTTCACTTCACTTCACTTCACTTCACTTCACTTCACTTCACACTTCACTTCACTTCACTTCACTTCACTTCACACTTCACTTCACTTCACTTCACTTCACATCACATCACTTCACATCACATCACATCACACTTCACTTCACTTCACTTCACTTCACTTCACATCACATCACACTTCACTTCACTTCACTTCACTTCACTTCACATCACATCACATCACACTTCACTTCACTTCACATCACATCACACTTCACTTCACATCACATCACACTTCACTTCACTTCACTTCACTTCACTTCACATCACTTCACATCACATCACATCACACTTCACTTCACTTCACTTCACATCACATCACACTTCACTTCACTTCACATCACACCACATCACATCACATCACATCACATCACACCACATCACACATCACATCACATCACATCACATCACATCACACATCACATCACATCACATCACATCACATCACACCACATCACACATCACATCACATCACATCACATCACATCACACACCACATCACATCACATCACATCACATCACACCACATCACACATCACATCACATCACATCACATCACACTTCACTTCACATCACATCACATCACACTTCACTTCACATCACATCACATCACATCACATCACTTCACTTCACACTTCACTTCACTTCACACTTCACTTCACTTCACTTCACTTATTTTTTTTTTTTACTTTTATTATTTATTTATTTTACTTTTATTATTTTTTTTTTTACTTTTTTTTGTATTTTTTTTTTTTTCCTTTTTTTTTTTTTTTTACTTTTATTATTTTTTTTTTTCCTTTATTATTTTTTTTACTTTTATTAATTTTTTTTTTTTACTTTTTTTTTTTTTACTTTTTTTTTTTTTTTTACTTTTATTATTTTTTTTTTTTACTTTTTTTTTATTTTTTTTTTTTACTTTTTTTTTTTTTTACTTTTATTTTTTTTACTTTTTTTTTTTACTTTTATTTTTTTTTTACTTTTATTATTTTTTTTTTTTACTTTTATTATTTTTTTTTTTACTTTTCTTAATTTTTTTTTTTCTTTTATTTTTTTTTTAATTTTATTATTTTTTTTTTTACTTTTTTTTTATTTTTTTTACTTTTATTATTATGTTTTTTTACTTTTATTATTTTTTTTTTTTACTTTCATTTTTTTTTTTTACTTTTATTATTTTTTTTTACTATTATTTTTTTTTTTTTTTACTTTTATTTTTTTTTTTTTTTACTTTTATCTTTTTTTTTTACTTTTTTTATTATTTATTTTTTACTTTTTTTTTTTTTTTAACTTCTTTTTTTTTTTCACTTTTATTATTATTTTTTTTTACTTTTAGTATTTTTTTTTTACTTTTATTATTATTAATTTTTTACTTTTAATATTTATTTTTTTTACTTTTATTATTTTTTTTTTTTACTTTTTTTTTTTTTTTTTACTTTTATTATTTTTTTTTTTTTACTTTCATTATTTTTTTTTATTTTTTTTATTATTTTTTTTTTTACGTTTATTATTTTTTTTCTTTACTTTTATTATTTTTTTTTACTTTTATTTTTATTTTTTATTTTATTATTCTTTTTTTTTTTTTTTTTTTTTTTTTTTTTACTTTTATTATTTTTTTTTTTTACTTTTATTATTTTTTTTTTCACTTTTTTTTTTTTTTTTACTTTTATTATTTATTTATTTTACTTTTATTATTTTTTTTTTTACTTTTTTTTTGTATTTTTTTTTTTTTTTACTTTTTTTTTTTTTTTTTTTACTTTTATTATTTTTTTTTTTTACTTTTATTATTTTTTTTACTTTTATTATTATTTTTTTTTTTACTTTTATTATTTTTTTTTTTACTTTTATTATTTTTTTTTACTTCTATTATTTTTTTTTTTTACTTTTTTTTTGTATTTTTTTTTTTACTTTTTATTTTTTTTTACTTTTATTTTTTTTACTTTTTTTTTACTTTTTTTTTTTTTACTTTTTTTTTTTTTTTTTACTTTTATTATTTTTTTTTTTACTTTTATTATTTTTTTTTTTACTTTTAATTTTTTTTTTTTTTACTTTTATTATTTTTTTTTTACTTTTTTTTTTTTTTTTTTACTTTTATTATTATTTTTTTTTACTTTTATTATTTTTTTTTTTTACTTTTATTATCATTTTTATTATCATTATGATGATTTTATGATTATTATTATAATTTTTATTATCATTATGATTTTTTTATGATTATTATTTTTATAATTATTTTTATTTCTGTTCACTACCTACCTACCTACCTACCTACCTACCACCCACATCTTACCTACCTACCTACCTACCACCCACATCTTAACTACCACCCACCCATATAATTATTGACATCTTCACTACCTACCTACCTACCTACAACCCACATCTTACCTACCTACCTACCTACCACCCACATCTTAACTACCACCCACCCATATAATTATTGACATCTTCACTACCTACCTACCTACCTACAACCCACATCTTACCTACCTACCTACCTACCACCCACATCTTAACTACCACCCACCCATATAATTATTGACATCTTCACTACCTACCTACCTACCTACAACCCACATCTTACCTACCTACCTACCTACCACCCACATCTTAACTACCACCCACCCATATAATTATTGACATCTTCACTACCTACCTACCACCCACATCTTACCTACCTACCTACGTACCACCCACATCTTAACTACCACGCACCCATATAATTATTGACATCTTCACTACCTACCTACCTACCTACCACCCACATTTTACCTACCTACCTACCTACCACCCACATCTTAACTACCACCCACCCATATAATTATTGACATCTTCACTACCTACCTACCTACCTACCACCCACATCTTACCTACCTACCTAGCTACCACCCACATCTTAACTACCACCCACCCATATAATTATTGACATCTTCACTACCTACCTACCTACCTACCACCCACATCTTACCTACCTACCTAGCTACCACCCACATCTTAACTACCACCCACCCATATAATTATTGACATCTTCACTACCTACCTACCACCCACATCTTACCTACCTACCTAGCTACCACCCACATCTTAACTACCACCCACCCATATAATTATTGACATATTCACTACCTACCTACCTACCTACCACCCACATCTTACCTACCTACCTACCTACCTACCACCCACATCTTAACTACCACCCACCCATATAATTATTGACATCTTCACTACCTACTTACCACCCATATCTTAACTACCACCCACCCATATAATTATTGACATCTTCACTACCTACCTACCACCCACATCTTAACTACCACCCACCCATATAATTATTGACATCTTCACTACCTACCTACCACCCACAGTAACTATTGGCCTCGTTCAATATTGTCGCAGATTACATGGACCCTAACAACTGGCTTGCAGAAGGTAAAATACTGTAAGTTTGATTACATAAATGATTATATAAATAATAAATAATCCTTTTCTTTGTGTTACCTGTAATATATAACTATCCAAAGCAGCCTATACCTCGTTAAATAATATTACATCTTATTACAGCATTATTTTGGTTTATTTAGCACTAATAACAAGTTACATGCAATAATCATTTAATAAATTAATTATTTATTATTATTATTATTATTATTAGCATATTTCAATTACGTGTCAGCCATATTATTGTTGTCATGTGACCCAAAGTGAGGCCAGCGGCACCAACATTGTTCCCGAGCACTGGGTTGAAAAAATGTCAAAGACGGCTTGCTTCCGCTTGGCACCGCTTGGTATCAAACGTCCAACAAAAACAGTACAGAGCAAACTCGCTTGGTGAAAAGTAAGCGAGCTTCGTGTCGCTTGGACAACAAAAGTACATGGTAAATATAATATACATTTTGATATAGTTTTATATAACAAATACCGGTACATTAATTGTTTATTGTACTGTGTATTACAATTAATAACATTATATTATGATAGAGATCAAACTTCTCACAATAAACAAATAATATTAACACATATGTCGTATTTTTGTTGTCCAAGCGTCGGCTTGGGGCATCAAGCGGGCTTGGAGCAAAGCCGTATCTGACAACAAAAACACGACATATTATTAGTAATATTCAATCAATACTTTCATTAATTTATTTCTTATTTTCAATTAATTCTTGTTATATTATTATATCAAATTGTTTTAATTAGTAATTTAATAATAATTATATGGTTCTTACCTGTTAATGTTGGTTTGTTTTGTCAAATGGTGGTAGGGTTTATGGGAGTACATTTGTGTACGTCTTACCATATCAGAGTTGTAGTATATACTGAGGCAATACTTACTTACTTACTTGTTGGATTTATGGCTATCAACCAGCGACATATAGTCAAAGGTCATTAAGCCAGTCTAATCCATTTTATTCTATCAGTTTATATAAGGTCATAAAGTTTTGTCTCCCTCAGAAAACTTAGCAGTTTGTTTATAATATTCTTATCATCTGATAATACATTGTTGATGGTAAAAGGTATTTTCTTAAATTGAAAATACTGTTTTAATCTAACCCTCTGATTATTAAATTTGGTGCAGTGAATTAGCAGATGTGCTATTGACATCACTGATGTGCATGTTGGGCACTCAGGAGGAAAAGTTTTATTGATGTAGGGTTCAAGGTGAGTTACCCATGTTGAGTTGACCCTAAGACGGGCCACCACCACTTCATCCCTCCGGCTACGCCATGATGACGTAGCCCAGGGTTCAATAACTGTTTTAAACTTGTTATTGATGTCTAGTCTGGTCCACTGCCTTTGCCACAGGAGATGAATTTTAGATTTTATGAGAGAGACAAAACACCTGAGATCCGTACGGACTATGCTAAGGTCCAGATCAACAGTCGACCCTGCTAATTTATCAGCTTGTTCATTACCATAGATACCATAATGTGATGGTACCCATATTAACTTGATCAATTTATTGGCACTAAATAGCTTACTAATGATATTACTCTGTATTTCATTATTAGTTGTATTCAAAGATTTAATAGCTTTAAGTGAACTTAATGAATCAGTAAATATGACTATCCTATCGTGGGTCGTCGATAGGGCAAAATCCAAAGCTTTATCTATAGCAAATAATTCAGCAAGAAAAATAGATGTATGATTCGGCAGTCTGAATCTTAACTGACATTCATGCGACCATACACCCGCACCCACACATTCATCCGTCTTGGACCCGTCGGTATACAGATGGAAATAAGAAAGATGTTTAACAATTATCTCACGAAACCTCTGGTGTACCTCCACCTCCGGCACCTGGGATTTAACCCCTGGTAACCAGGATTCCACACAAATAAAAGGGGGTATTACCCAAGGTGCAATATTTACTATAACCAGGGAATCGATTGTTGATAAGTCTATACCGACACACTCTACGAGGTCGTGGAGTCTTGCTCTGAGGGACCTAACGCCAGTGCCCTCCGGGGCCGTGCGTCCCCTAGGCGGATAACTTGGCCCTTCCAGGGGCCTATCGCCATGGCCCCCCGGCTGCAGGCGCAAAAAGGCACCACCGGGAGGATGACTCGGCTCCCCGGGAATACAAACAGCGGGCCTGGTGTCCCTTGGCCTAACGCCAGTGCCCCCTAGGGCGCAGGGGTTCCCGGACGGATGACTCGGTCCCTCTGCCAGGGGCCTAACGCCATGGCCCCCCGGGTGCGGTTGCCGCAGCAAGGCATTACCGGGAGGATGACTCGGCACCCTGGCTTTCTTAGCGAAGTATGTTAACATTAGTTGGTCTCGTCTTAGACGGAGGGGAGGCACTTGTGACTCCACCTCTAGACGCTCGATTCGAGTGCAACGTAGGGCTCCAAGACACACACGCAAACAAGCATTCTGCACAACATCCACACCTTTCAACACAGACTCAGATGCCGAACCATACACTATGGACCCATAATCTACTCTAGATCTGATCAGGGATTTATATAGCATTAACAAAGACTTCCTATCTGCTCCCCATTTTGTACCAGAAATGCATTTAAGTAAATTGAGTGCTTTTAAACATTTAGTTTTTAACTGGCTGACATGGCAAGTCCATGTCAGTCGACTGTCAAAAATCAGTCCAAGAAATCTAGTTGAATTTTGAATAGGTAGGGGGTTTCCACCCATGGTCAACCGGACGACGGGTTTTTTCCTATGAGTGAAAATAACCCCTACACTTTTTCTAATTGAAAACTTAAAACCCCACTGGAGGCCCCAATTATGGATCGAATCCAGTGCCGATTGAATTCGAGTTGCCGAAAACTGTGCACTATGGCTGGAGTGCCATATTGCACAGTCATCAGCATACAGTGAGTATTTAAGATTTCGAGGAGGAGCTGGTAGAATGTCATTAATCATACATAGAAATAAGGTCGGAGACAGAACACTTCCCTGGGGGACCCCGTTTGCCTGGACAAAAGTGTCCGAGAAAGTGACTGTATCCGAAAAAAGCTTGACAGAGAAAGTTCTGTCAGACATGAAATTCTTAACAAAAAAAGGCAGATTACCGCGTAATCCCATCGCATGTAGTTTCCTGAGGAGGCCATGTCGCCAGGTCATGTCGTAGGCTTTTTCTATGTCTAAAAATACTGCAACTAAAAACTGTTTTTTGGCAAATGCCTCTTGAATGTGAGATTCCAGGCTTACTAATTGATCGAGCGTCTGGCGACCTTTGCGGAAGCCACACTGCTCGTCAACCAGCAAGTTCCTGGAATTTAAAAAATGCAATAGCCTACGATTAACAATTCGTTCCATGACCTTGCATAAACAGCTTGTGAGAGCAATAGGGCGATACGATGAAGTCGATCTGGGGTCCCCCCCTCCTTTCGGTATGGGAATGATATGTGCAAAGTGCCATGAATTTGGAAAGGCATGACCCCCCCAAATTTCATTAAACACTTGCAGCATCTTGATCATGGAATCATGATCAAGATGCTTTATCATCTCATACCGAATCTCATCGGGTCCTGGGGATGTCCCACTACAGGCTCCTAGGGCTTGAACAAGCTCTTGCATTGTAAGATCACAGTTGTAATCCAATTCATCTCCTGTGGCAAAGTTAATATGCTGCAGCTCTGATGCTTCCTTGAGAGGCAAGAAAGCTGGATGGTAATTGTCAGAGCTGCTAGCAAAAGAGAACTGCCTGGCGAGGGCGTTAGCAATGTCTCTAGGCTCGTCATAATTGACGTTATTATGATTGATGTTGGTGATTTTAATTGATATTTTCTTTTTATTTAATTTTTTAACAGTGGACCAGACTTTTGAGATAGATGTTTCTGAGTTAATAGTAGAGACAAAGCTTCGCCAGGAGTCTCGTTTGGCTTGTTTGATGGTTCGACGAGCCCTAGCTCTCGCAAGTTTATACTTGCGAAAATTCTCATCACTGATGTGAGTTTTGAAAAGCCTGTAGGCCCTATTTCTCTCACACAGTGCTATGCGGCAATCTGGCGTCCACCAAGGAACTCTATGCTTTGCGCTATCTATCGAAGTCTTAGGAATTGTTGCCGTTGCGGCTTTGAGAATACCATCTTTAATGTTATTTACTTTATCATCAATGGTTTCCCCAACAATTTCAATATTGAGACTCTTTGTGAAGGACACCCAGTCTGCTTTTTTTACGTTAAATTTAGGTGCTGAAGGCTCTTTAACAGTGTCGCTGTTATATTTAATCAAAATAGGAAAATGGTCACTTCCCAATGAGTCATCAATAGGTAGCCACTGGCAAGAAGTGGCAATTGATGGAGAGACCAGAGATAGGTCAAGGACGCTAAAATTACCGGTATTATCATCAACTCTCGTCGGACTACCGTCGTTCAAAAGAATCAAACCGGAATTACTGATAAGCCTAGCCATCTGTTCCCCCTTCCTGTCATCCCGCAGGGAACCCCATAACGTATGATGTGCATTAAAATCACCTACAATTAATTTTCTACAGGGCAGACTGTCCTGCAGATCAAAAACATCATCATAAGTTACTGTATCAGGAGGACAGTAGACAGAACAGACAGTCAGGTAGGTACCACCGAATTTCACTCTGCAGGCGACAGACTCCAGAGGGAAATCAGATGGCACCTCAGTGAAAGGGAGGGAACGGCGGATGTAGAGAGCTACTCCACCTCCCCCCCTCCCGTCTCGATCCTTCCTAATTAACTCGTAGTTCCGAAGCTGGATAACCTCGTCTTCAACCCGGTTATCCAGATGAGTTTCCTGAAGGGCAATAATATCGGCAGCGTAAGTACAGGCCAAAAGTTTAAGTTCATTTAATCTACTTCTAAGACTTCGACAGTTCCATTGTACTATGGTCAGCGCGAAGATTATCGTGGTTTACGGGGTTTTGGAGGGCCGTGTTCGTTCTGGCGAACCTTTTTGTGCTGGGAAGGAGTACCCTCCTCTTCCTCAGCACTTCCCGGGGACCTCCCACGGGATGGTTTGGAGATGATAGTCTCCATCGCCTGTGCCTCTCCACGAGTCACAGATCCAGACCTCGAGCAGCTCGACGCACGACGAGCTGTCTGAGTCCCAGATACATGCTTCGTAGGAGTCACCTGAGCGAGAACATGAGATTGAGATTGTTTATTTTTTTCGGTTTCCTTTGCCTTGTGGGGTTTCATTTTCTGTTGTTGGTTTGATTCAACAAGTTGTGCAACTAATTCTTTCAGTTCAATTACTGTACTTTCTAAACTATTTACTTTATCATTTAATGCTTGATTTTCTTTCTCTTTAGCCTTCAGAAGTTCCAAGAGGTCATTTACTGCAGGAGCATTAGATGAGCCAGCTACAGCTCCGGCGTAGGATACGGTGGGAACCTGGGTAACCCCCTCCACCTTCCTCTTTGCCTCACCATAACTGACATCATGAGCCTTCATGTATGCCATTGTTTCGGTCTCCACTATCAGACTTCTGCAGATACCTGCACCTGCCTGGTGGGGGCCGCCACAATTGGCACACTTGAACACTGTCTCTGAACATAAATTCGTCTCGTGACTTCCGGGAGGCAATACACCCTGCACACTTCCTTTTATACCCTTGACAGCATCACATGACTCGGTCATCTGTCACGTAGCAACCAATCAACTTGAAGTATTTGAAATTTCATATTTCCTCCACAACCAATCAGATGCAAGGATTTTCATTTTAAATTTTCATAATTCATCGTCTGACCAATGAGGTTCAAGAGTTTGAATGAGGGACTGTGATTGGTCAATATGACATTCTTCCAAAATTATGATAATATTACATTACATTATATAATATTATATAGATCAGTGTCAAATATGTTACTTTGTATTGAAATAATATACTAATTCAATTATAATTGTTATTTGAAAATTAAGTAAGTCAAAGTAATAATTACTCAATATTCATTAGCATAATCAACCAGTTGTAACACCATTAATTATCTACCAAAAATTATTCCCATTTTCTAATGACGTATTTTATCATTTGCTTTGATTTAAAATATTAATATTGTGGTCTATGTTACTTGAAATATGATGATATATATGATAATAAATTATAATAATATAATTATAAGCCAAAGTAACAATAATAACTAATTATTCATTAGCATAATAATCACAAGTTGCAACATCATTCATTATCCACCAAAATTTCTCTTGCAACTTCCATCTAAAATCTATATAAGGTATATTATTATATATTGAAGTTGTGTATATTATATTTTGTTGTCTGGTGTATTTAGTGTGTGATCTCAGTAAAGTACAATGAAGACTGATAAAAACTTATTTTAAAAATTGTGTTGTCAAATGGCGGTGAACTTCAGAGGGACTGCAAGCCTAATATTGTTTTCCCACCAAAGAAGTCTTATATATTTCATATTAATAAATGTTATCATGATTACAATATTTATGTGATGTTCTATAACGTACATTGAATCATATTTTCAATGCAGAATAATAATACCAGCAGGCCCTAATAAATAATTGGATTGGTAAACTCCCGACATGTTATCTGCAAGTCTTACCATTTCTCTACATTATCCCTCTGCAATGAAAATATGATTACATAAATATTGCAATCATAATAAAATGTATTAATATGAAATAAATATATCTTTGGTGGGAAAACAATATTAGGCTTGCAGTCCCTCTGAAGTTCACCGCCATTTAACAACAGTTACAACACAATAATAAGTCAATAACAATAAGTTAAAATAATAGTTTTTAATCACTTATCAGGGTTCATTATACTTTACTGAGATACGCCACATAACAAAATATAATATACACAACTTCAATATAAATTCCTTATATAGATTTTAAGAGAAAAGTTGTTATATAATAATGTTAATGAATAATGAGTTGTAATTATTACTTTGGCTTATATCACTATTAATTAATATAATTGTGAATATATAATATATAACAAGGCTGCTCACACACACACACACACCTTGACTAACTAACTTCAACTACATAATATAATATTCATTATAATTATACAGTAACGTATTGATATTTAAAGGAATATTATCAAATGAATTAATTAAACAAAAAGTAGTGTTATCATTATATTAACAAAAACATACATAATATATATTTATTATAATTATACAGTACTGATATTTAAAGGAATATTGTCAAATGAATTAAATAAAAAGTATTATTATCATTATATTAAACAAAAACATAAATAATCCATAATATATATTTATTAAATACAGTACCGGTATTGGTACTTAAAGTTATATTGTTAAATGAATTAAACATTTGTATTAAACATTGGATAATTCTACATAAGAGGTTTAAGTTTAGGTCCACCTGGATTATTCACACATTTTATACATTTTCATACAGATTTATATTTGTTGTATTAATTGTTGCCCACAATATTGTGAGGAGATCACTTTTGTTTACCGAACATTTAATGGATTACCATTAAATGTCCGGAGAAGTGAAAATTGCACCATTTTTAAGAAAAGACTAAAAACACATATGTTGCCTGAGTGTTACGACACGGATATGAATATTACAAGTGTTTAATAACATTGAAGGAGGCCCTGATATGAATATTACAAGTGTTTAATAACATTGAAGGAGGCCCTGATATGAATATTACAAGTGTTTAATAATATTGAAGGAGGCCCTGATATGAATATTACAAGTGTTTAATAACATTGAAGGAGGCCCTGATATGAATATTACAAGTGTTTAATAATATTGAAGGAAGCCCTGCGTAGCACCAGTTACTGGTGGAACGGAACGTAAAATATACTTACTTGTTACTTGTTACTTGTTGTTGTATATTCTATGCCCCGCTCCACCAGCAGTTGGTGCTCCGCAGGGCTTCCTTCAGTATTCTTAAACACTATAATCACTTGTAATACTCATATCATCCGTGTCGTAACACTCAGCGAACAAATGTGTTTTCAATCTTTTCTTGCAAATCGTGCAATACAACAACAAGTAACAAGTAAGTACTTGACCTGACCTAACCTAACCTAACCAGGACCAAAGCAGACCACCGGGACCTAACCTAACCTAACCAGGACCAAAGCAGACCACCGGGACCTAACCTGGGCAGACTACCGGGACCTAACCTGGGCAGACTACCGGGACCTAACCTGGGCAGACTACCGGGACCTAACCTGGGCAGACTACCGGGACCTAACCTGGGCAGACTACCAGGACCTAACCTGGGCAGACTACCGGGACCTAACCTGGGCAGACTACCAGGACCTAACCTGGGCAGACTACCAGGACCTAACCTGGGCAGACTACCAGGACCTAACCTGGGCAGACTACCGGGACTGTCCAATGTTTACAATGGCAGGAAAACACTGAACTTAAGGTTCTGGAGAGCTGAAATTTTCTATATGCTATTATACCAAAAATAAGTGCAACCTCCTCTTAAATTCATTACACATGAACATATTACATTGTCCCTTTGTGAAATATACACAAATTGTAAATATTGGGCACGTAGACCTTTTATGCAAATATACCCATACAAAGACAACACACATGGAAAGTTAACAGTAAATGAAAGATAAAAACAACAACAATTATAATAGATAGATACTACAGTATATTTATGTTTTATAAATTGTTAATATTAATCCTCAATGTTCTCTCTCCTATTTGTCATGTACATTTTGTGCCATTCCTGCCTTTTTCCTCAAATATTATATAACTTTACTTTATACAGTAATCTGATCTTTCTCCTTTTTTCTGTTTTCCTGTCAACTATTTCCATGCTTGCCTTAATGCCAAATAATTCCTCTGTGTTTATTGTAATAATGTATAACCTGAACTGACCTATAATAATGTAACCAGGACCAAGATAGATTATATTATATAGACCTAACTAAGTAATAATATATAACCTGAAGTAACCTATAGTAATGTAACCAGAATCAAGAAAGATTATATTAGATAGACCTAACTAAGTCAACATGTTATTATGACCTAACCTGACCCACTATATTAAGGAGGTCATTCACTTTGGTTACATTGGAGTGCCTTGATTCCTCTAAAGTACAGTTGGCTAGGAAACAGCACCAGAATAGCAAAAATAATGATGTTCTGTTGCTTGGAAGAGTTTGGAAGATTCAGTAACGTTAACTCCAAATTTACCAACACCGAATTGCCTCCCATATTAATGACACTTTATTATTTCAGAATTTGCCAAACCTGATGATGACCAGGATAGACTACAGACTGTATATATACCTAATGTCAGCTGTAACAAGAATATTGTGTAAGTAATCGGTTACATTCAGAAATCAACACTCGGCCAGATATCCTACAAGTTATATTTATATCTCCCAAACCAAGGTATTATTCATTACCTTATTTAATTATACTTAATAATATCCTCTTTCACAATGATAATACCTGTACATTATCTATACTGTATACACAATAACATGTTATTGTGTTACACCCTATACCTAAATTGTTACGTTACATTATTGTGTTACACCTTAGAGCAGCATTGTTATAATATGTACTTATGTTATGTTATTGTTAGATATTAGAGCAGCATTGTTATAATTATGTATGTTACGTTGCCTGTCACAATCAGTCACAGTGTTGTCAGGTGCAGGGAAATTTCTCTGTTTTGGGGAATTTTGAAGTCCACACAGGGAAAGTATTATCTGACTATTTATCTGACAAGAGTAAACGGGGAATTATTGAGACAAATAGGGACATTATTCTGATGTTGAAGTTAGGGAAGGTTAGTGAAGTATAGTAAACCTATGTAAGTCCTTTTTATGTACACACTACCATAACACTTGTACAGTATATTGTATTTTATATTATAATGATAATGTTAATTAGTGTGTAATTAATAGAAAAAAATAGATGAAATAAGACGAGTCCTTCTCCTGTGCAGCCCTGGTTAGTAGACAACTCACAACAACACATTATTATTATTATGGGAAGGTAATCCGGTATTTATGGAAAGAGTTACCGTTTTGCAGCAGTGTTGCCAGATCTGGCTGTATCCCAGTATTTTGCCCCAGTCATTTATTGTACTTTATCACGGTTATTTCCCGGTAGTTTACCTAGGTTAGGTCCCGGTAGTCTGATGCGGTCTAGGTTAGGTTAGGTTAGGTCAGGTCAGGTCAGGTAAGGTCAGGCTGATTTCAAAATGCCCCATTTGAATATTTTGGAAATTGGGCATTTGTGGAGGAAATGCAATAGAAGAAAATAGTCTTAGAATGGTCTAAATTAGTGGGTAATGTAGGTAGAAAAACCATACACAATAACGGTAATTCATTCAATATTTACCGGTAATTCATCATTCCATGTTGTAATATGTTTAAAATTATGGTACAGTATTATTACAGAAGTACTGTACTGTGTTCTTGGCTAGGGCCCCACAGTGTTACCACATCCGGCTAGGTCCTGGTAATTTGCCCCGGTCACTTTATGATAGTTTACACCGGTTATATCCCGGTAGTTTGCCCAGGTTAGATCCTGGTAATCTGCTGTGGTTTAGGATAGGTCAGACTAATTTCCAAGTTATGTTTGTATAATGGGGCGTATCTCTGAGAGAAACACCATAGATGAAAAGTGTCTTAGAATGGTTCAAAATAGTGGGTAATGATACTTAAATATACAATATAGTGAACACAGCACTTCTGTACATTTACCAAAATTATAAGTGATCCAATGTATATTGACAACAGTATGTTTAATTGATCCCCAACAAGAGGTTGGATTGAAGGAACAAACTAATAAACAAAGACATTAAAAAGTTAATATTTATATGTTTTAGAGTTATTCTGACTTTAACTAACCTAACCTAAGCTGGATCAACAGGACAGACTACCAGGACCAAACCTGACCTAAACTGGACCAGGGCAGACTACAGAGACATGATTGAGGAAGACTACAGGGACCTAACCTAACTTAATCTGGACCAAGGCACACTACAGAGATATAACTGTGGCAGACTACCTGGACCTAAAGACCTGGACTTAGTCAACATGTACTGTCACACTGGTAAAATAATGACTTCATAAAGCAAAAACAACCATCAACCAAAATATGAAGGAATTTGATATGTATTTGTATGGCTCTTCATAAGGGGAAATTCCCATGGTTGGTTATTATATAGGAAATATTTGATATTATAAAGTGGAGTCCTTAGTATTAAACTAAACAAAGAAAACTATTTTAAGCCTTATCCATATTTTATTCTTATTGTGATAGTTCCTCCAAAGCCAGAATAATATTGACTTTGTTCTATTTACAGGTACAAGAACCTGAAGCCAAGATCCTATATAGAGGAAACATCATGTTGTGGAACCCAGGGCCAGGCTACTCAGGAGGTATTGTTATCCACACATGAAACTGTTACAATATGTCTATTTGTGAGGTAGCTATAACAAAGTAAATTAACCAAAGGTTATAATTTGTTGACAGACAGACAATAATTTTATTATTATTGTCCTCCTATCAATAGTTATAGTTTGTTGACAGACATCATCATCATCATCCCAATTCCTTTACAGGGCTTAAAGAGCTATAAGTTTCTCCCACTCCCAGCAGTCATACACACTTTCCACTTCAATATTCAGTGTTCTCACCTCCTCCTCCTCCTCCTCCACACAACACTTTCAGGTTTTCCTTGGTCTTCTCCCTGATACTTGTACTTGTAGCTCAAATGCTCTTATCTGCCCGGTTGGTAGTAACTCTTGACTCCTGGGGCCAGCAATATTAAATTAATAATATATGGAAAACTTAAAACCCAAATCTCTTTCTCGAATCACTTATGACTGTGATTGTAGATCTAATCGATGCTATATTACATTCAATACAAATGCTGCTGCCAAAGCAGCATTTGAGGCAAAAGATTCTCTGACTGTGGGGGATACTCACTGTAAAGTTCAGATGATGTGGTCCACCAATGTAGTTGACAGTGACAATGACTACTGCCCTAACATCTTTGATGACTCTATAGAGAATGTCCCAAAGGAACGTCGGGTTCCTACACCTTTTTGGTTTGTGTCTTATGACAGGGAAGGACGTAGTAACCTTATCCATGCTTCCCGGTATCTGGAGAAAGAAATTGGAGTACTACCAATGGGCCACATAAAGAAATATGGTAAGGGCGTTTTAATCAGCCAAAGATCTTACACAGGCCATGATGCTCCTCAATCTCCCCTGTCCTTCTGATAGCATATTTGAATCTATCAAACCACATCAAACATTTAATTATAGCAAGGGGCGTATATATAATGAAGACTTGTACGAATTCTCAGAAGAGGACATTCTCGCTATGTGCCCAGACAATGTCCAACGAGTAACAAAGATGAAAGGCAGTAAAAATATGTTCATCCTCACTTTTTATGGCTCGCATATTCCAGATCGCATTAACATTAACCCCACCTCTTTTGAGGTGAAGCCTTTTGTTGACTGTCCCTTACAGTGTTTCTGTTGTTATGAGTTTGGTCATGGGAGGAAGAACTGCAACAACTGTTTCCGGTGTGGTAATTATTCTGCTCTTGAATCGCATCTTACTTCTGAGTGTCTGTCAGAGAGTTATTGCTTTTACTGCAGAGATGTTGACCCCTTACGGCAACTCAACTTCAGGCAACAGAAGGATGGTGGTGTGAAGACATACACCTCCTCCCTTCGCCCTAAATCAGTTGCAGCACCCTCTCAAGCCTCTCAAGAGGCAGCAGCTTTATGCTCTAGTGAGAGCGTTTCTAAGGTTACACTACATAATAGCTTCTCTGTCTTGTAAACCTTATCAGACACTCATTCTGGTGACCCTTCAACTGATGACAATTTTCAGACTTTAGCTAAAGGTGTCCATGTGGTAGAGGTTCACACTGCCACACGCTCTCCAAAAAGGAAACTTAAGTCACCTAAATGACCTTCATGGTTCCTCTGAGGCACTTGACTCCATATATGTTCCTTATAAGGCAACCATCTCTGTGAACTCATCCATAATTTCCTCTCACTTTCACCAGAAGCTTTCTCGTGGCTCAGATGAATCTCTTGATTCAACAGAAGTTCCTCCTCGCAAGCTTCCTTCAGGACCATCAGAGGTGCGTGAAGTTAATGTGGATGCCACACATTTTATGACTTCAAAAGATTCAGTTTCTCCTATTCTTGAACAGCGGAGTGATTCTACCACCTGTATTATGGATGTTGATGTATCTGCCTGTGTCAGTGATACCACTGCTGTACAAGACAATACCAATGTAATTGTTTCAAAGAATATCCCTGCTCATATACCTTCATCTTCTTCCAACATATCAGATGCTTCAGGGACTTGTGTACGGGTCCTAATTACTGCCCCAAATACTACTCCTCGGGTTTGCTCTTCTAGTGGCCCAGGATTAGACAAAATGTATCATTTGAGTAGACCCTCAGGTCGAGGTGGTAATGGGGAGTACCTCTGTGAGACTTCCTAAAAACCAGTACCAAAGTAACACTGTTCAAGGTCCTTTAGTAGAATTGCTGTGGCTTGTGTGCTTCTTGGGAAGAACTTCGCATTCTTCTCTCTAGTTTCTCTCCTGCATGTGTTTCTCTTCAAGAGACAATGCTTGGGGACTACATTCCTGCCAGTCCTCCAGCATTCACTGCATTTTATTCCAATTCATTTGAAGGGCAGGGACACCATGGTGGTTCTGCCATCCTAGTTCGTCGAGATGATTCATGTGCGAGCCTGGAGCTTGACACTCCACTCCAGGCTGTTGCACTTAAGGTTTTTATGGACTGCTCCTACACTGTGTGCAGTCTATACCTTCCTCCCAGTGTTACAGTAGAGAGGGGAGATCTCAACCGTCTTGTACGGGACCTTCCTTCTCCCTTTATTTTATTGGGTGAATTTAATGGGCGTCATCCTCTGTGGGGTGATAGTTCGATCAAACCCAGGGGTGTTTTATTAGCTTCTTTTATTGAGGATGAGGGATTAGGGGTTTTAAATACAGGAGATGTGACACATTTTAATAGCCCAACTGGGACTTTTACCGCCATTGACATTTCCCTTTGCTCACCCAGTGCTCTGTTAAATTTTACTTGGAGAGTGTTGCCTGATTTATATGGTAGTGACCATTTCCCTATACTTTTAAAAGGTATCATGAAGGATCACAGTCTCGTCTTCCTAGGTGGAAATTAGAGAAGGCTGACTGGCAGTTTTTTAGAGAGCTAACTTCTTCGGTCTCTTCAGTAGCCGATTTTGGTAGCTCTCTGACGAGGCTGTAACATATTTCACTGATATGCTCCACTCAGCCGCTCTAAACTCTATCCCTAAAACTTCTGGCTACTTTCCCAAATGTCCTGTCCCTTGGTGGTCACCAGTCTGCACCACTGCTGTGCGGGAGAAGCGAGCAGCTTTCTCTCACCTTCATCGCAAACATGAGGACCCAACTCTTTTAGTGGACTTCTGACAGGGCAAGGGCCCAGGCTAGATGAATTGTAAAAGAGGCACGACGTGTATCTTGGAAGGCCTATGTGTCTTCAATTAATAGTAAAACTCCACTCACCCAAGTGTTCAGGAAAGTCTGTAAGATGGCAGGGAAGTTTTCTCCTAGTTCTCCAACTGTACTTAAGGTTAATAGAGTTAAGATTATTGATAGTTTGACAGTGGCCAATACCTTGACGGAGGCTTTTGCTAGAGTCTCCAGCCGTGACTCTCGACCTCTGGCTGTGAGGCATGAGTTAAGAGCCAAGGAGCGCACTGCCCTGGATTTCTCAGGAAACGAGAATGAAAGTTATAACCATATATTCACCCTGAGAGACCTGCATTCTGCTCTATCTCTGTGGAGACACTTCTCCTGGGCCAGACAACATACCATAAGCAATGTTACAACACTTGGGTGAGGAGGCAATCTCATTTCTTTTAGCTTTATATAACAGAATCTGGGTGGAGGGTGTCTTCCCTTCTGGGTGGAGGGTTGCTACCATCCTTCCTTTCCCCAAGCCAGGCAAGGACTCTAGTGTTGCCCTCAATTACCGACCAATTGCCTTGACCTCCTGTCTATGTAAACTATTTGAGAAGATGGTGAATGTCAGACTGGTATACTTTTTGGAACGGGATGATTTTCTGTCTCCGTCCCAGTCTGGCTTTCGTAAACACCGTTCCACTACAGATGCTCTGGTCAGGTTGGAAGCTGCTGCATGTGAGGCCTTTGCACGACATCAACACCTTGTCTGTGTATTCTTTGACTTAGAGTAAGCCTTTAATACTACATGGCAATATGGCATCCTGCTGCAACTCCATGTATATGACCTGCGAGGTCGCCTTCCACGCTTTCTTAAATAGTTTCTCAATGGTCGCAGTTTTTCTGTAAGGGTTGGTACAACCCTCTCAGCAACTGTTGGACAGGAAGAGGGTGTCCCCCAAGGAAGCGTCCTCAGTGTCACATTGTTTGCAGTAGCAATTAATGCCATTGCCTCATCCCTTCCAGACGGTATAGCCAACTTGATGTACAGTAGGATCACACCAATAACGCATAATTAGTGCCTGAAAAACACCGTTATTTGCGAAAACGTTATTTGCGTGACATTGAAATACATGTACATGTATATAGGGTTAATTGATGCCGCCACCCCAGGATTTTGACCCACCTTTCCCATTTGAGACTCTCCTATCACTACTGGTAATTATCACAGTGTCAAACTTAATACAATAATCACTTTAAAGAAGTTAAAAAGTGGCTTAGTGTGATGATTGATCCGTGGCAATGACGGACTGCTACTATGGCATTTGTACTCAGTCCTTACACCACTCTCCACCATTGTAACAAGATTTTCCTTTTCCTGAAGCGAGTATGCACGTTAGTAATGTTCCTGGAGACGTACCGTTATTTAAACTTAATTTCCCTATAAGTAACAATGGTAATAGTGGGAGGTGCGTTCCTGGACAATGGTTCCCACCACTTCTCCCGCACTCCTTCCCCCCCCCCCCTACCCTCAGTCTCCATTCACCCTAGCCTAAGGTCAAGGGAATATAGGCCTTCCGTGCCTTGTCACCTTGTGTGTGATTCGCTCGTTTTTAGTAATAACTGTACGAGTTAACCACCAACTTCAACACTCAATCATGTCAGGTGGTGCATATACAAAACAGAAGATCATATCCTTCCATATAAAGAAAGAAGTTATTTCTCGGACAGAGAAAGGAGAAGGAAACACCAGCGTATGGATAATCAAATGTAAACAAACAATATCACACGCTATCTCCCCCCCCTCCCCCCTACCACCTCCACCACTAATAAGCATGCCGACGACTCATTTCAGTCATGATTCGTCTGCAAAAACCTTAATACAAATTGTTATATGCATTTAATATGCTTAATACTAATTGTAATACAAGTACTGTATTTACATTTGTAAAGTAACAGTACAGTACATTTCTCTTCACTTTTAACACTCGTCACTCAACTCTGCCTCTTCACTCATCTTTCCCTCGGAGTCCCTCATCACTCTGCGCTCTGATTGGGTGAGCGTGGCCACGTTATATCCAACAAAGAGCGTTATTTAATCATATCCTCCCTATATATTGCACAGCTTTAAATAAAAAACGCATTACTCAAAATCTGGTTATTCGAGAGTCAACTGTATACGTTATTTGAGACAATCTAAACGTTATTATAGAAAGTGGGTGTCTATTCTAACTTACCGTTATTGCTGACAACGTTATTTTGGAAGTCGTTATTGGTGTGATCCTACTGTACGTTGACGACCTAGCAGTCTGGTTTACTGCCTCCCATATGTCAGTGGTGGAGCGGCGCATGCAGCTTGGCCTTGACAGTGTGTCACGTTGGACTGGTTTTCATGGGTTTCAATTTTCTCCTGCCAAGACGGTTGCTATGCACTTCTGCTGCATCCGAGGTGTCCCCCCCCCCGATCTGGACTTATTCATGTATGGCAATCGGATACGCTATGTTGAGGAGACTCGCTTTTTGGGTCTCCTTTTTGACATATGTTTGACTTGGGTTCCCCACTTACGTACACTTAAGGTCTCTTGCCTCAAGGCTCTTAATCTGTTGAAGGTCCTGAGCCATATAACCTGGGGGGCTGATCGGGCCACCCTCCTTCGCCAATACCATGTTCTTATTAGGTCACAACTCAACTATGGGTATGAGAGTTTTAGACCCTGTTCATCATAGTGGGGTACGTCTGGCAACTGAAGCATTCAGGTTGTCCCCAATCCCCAGTCTCCTGGTGAACGCTAATGAGCCACCTCTAGATGATTCGTTGTTGGCATCGATTACATCGACTTCCCGACTCCCTTCCTTGGTGGTGTCATCTGATTTGTCTAATTACTACCTTTTACATTCTCGTACACCTTGGCCATTTGGCTTCCGGGTCAGGAAGGCTATGGAGGAGATGGGCATTGATGACTTCCAGATTCGTCCTGTGAGGGCCCCCAGGGTGGCTCCATGGCTTCTTCCAGAAGTTTTCCCTGCACCTGTTTTACAGACAAAAAGGAATCTCCTCCTCCAGTGGCTCGTTCCCTGTTTTAAGAACATGCCTTCACTCACAGGGAGTCCCTCTCTGTGTACACTGATGGGTCAAAGTCTGATGCTGGAGTTGGTTTTGGAGTTGTCTTTCCTGACTTTTGCAGTGGTGGCAGGCTCCCTTCTGTCATGTCAATTTTTTCACTGCTGAGCTCTTGACCATTTTATATGCCATCCAAGTGATTTTTACTCTCCCTCAGCCTTCTTTTACTATTTTTAGTGATTCCTGTAGTGCCTTGCAGGCCTTGTGCAATTTTAACTCTTCACATTACCTGGTGTTGGCCATCCTTGAGTGGTTTGTCCTCCTGGGTCATCGTGGCCACAAAGTCACTTTCTGTTGGGTCCTGGCCCATGTGGGTGTCGATGGCAATGAACTGGCTGACGCCCTGGCTAAGGCTGCTGGTCTCCAATTCTTGGCCTTCTGCCAGGTGTCATCTTGTCCCTACAGTGGACCTTCGACCCTATATAGATGCTGCCGTTTGTTCCTGCTGGCAGGACAGATGGGACGCTGTTGGGGCTAACAAGTTCTGCGACATCTGCCAACGCCTGGGTTTGTGGAGCTACAGCGGCCTGTCCCTCCGGTGGGATACGGCTCTTGTCCGTCTCTGCATTGGCCACACATTATTGACTCATGGCTTTTTAATGGGGAGGGCTCACCCTCCCTACTGTGACGATTGCCTGGTCCCTCTGACAGTACGGCGTCTTATTGTTGAGTGTCCCAGCCTTGGGGACCTGCCTCGTAGGCACCTCTCCGAGTACTGGGTGGGTGACGGTTCTTACAGTCTCTCCCGGGTGCTCGGGGAGGAGGCATGTAGTGTGGGAGGGAACACCCTCTCCTATATTGTGATTTTGTGATATTGTGATTTTATGATATTTATGGTTTTTAGATGGTTTGATATTTTTATAGTCTTGATTGTTTTATATATTTTAGTTAGTCGACACATTCTTTTAGTAATGGTGTGTTTTTTAGTTTGTGTGTCATTTAGTCATGCTGTCTGTCCCTATTGGGAGTTTATGTTTTTGTTAGTTGTGGATGACAATTTTGTGTTGGGCGGTATATGACCCTAGCTGTTGTTCCGCCAGATGCCTAGTTGCATCAAGGAATCAATCAATCAATTGACATGCCCAAACCATCTCAGTCTACACATCCTTAACACATTTAACACACCTCACCTCCTCATTTGATACCCTATCTTCCCATCTCACATGTGCCATATATCTCAACATTCAACAATAATTTTGTTTTATCTTTCTCTCAGCTTCCTTATTTACTGGCACCGTCTCAGCACCACACAGTAACACTGATCTCACACAAGTACCATTACACTCTGGTCACAGTGTATAAAACAAATTAAAATAAAGGAGGGGCTGGCCCTATATGCCTGGGCTACCGAAGCACATCCCAAGGAAATGGGACCAGAGCTTACTGGACCAGGGAGTCTGGGGGCCTCCAACCGCCAGGGAGATTGGAGGAAAGGCTTTGATCCCACAGCCAGTGCTGTGGGCCCAAGTCCACGTCACCACAAGAGCTACAAGTGGGGCCGTACCTTCCATGAGACCAGCCCTGAAGGGACTATAAGGGGGAGGGAGTTTACACTGCTGCATGCAAAGGGAAATGCACCCCCGTGTGCTGGCGGTCCACACAGCAGTGGAAAAAAAAAGTCTCCGGTTGCAGTACACCTCACGTGGATTTTTAATCCATGTGGGCAGATCTCGTTAAATCCACTAGAAAGTGACCAGATCCTACAACAATCTTTATTCTAGTCCTGTGGGGGATAACTAATATTCACAGAGAATAAAGTCGGACCCACTGGGCCCAGGCAAGGGTGTGGTAAAGGATCCAAATTTGTCATTTTTGGATAACCAGCCCTCACCAGTGGGAAGGGGTGATAGAGAGGTGGGACAGTAAATGCAATGGAAAGAAAAGGAATGGAGGGATACTTGAAGAACTGAAAAAGATTAGCTGGGGCCGAAGGGACGCCATAACCCTTGAAGTACTGCCCATGTCTCCGTAGGCAATACTTCCCTTACGGGGCCATCAGTGTAGTAGGTGAGGGCATCTGGTGGTGTGATCATTTCCATGTACCTTAAAGTGTCTTGCCATAGATGAAGTGGAGGACACTGTGCCTTAGGAGCAGTGGGTACAAAGCTGTGGAATTGAAAGGGGGGAGTGATCCCTGGAGCTGGAATGGTGTAGTTGGGATGTTGTAAATCCTCTCCTTTGTCAGTGAGGATTTGCTTGATGTTCATTACAGTTAATGCTTTTGCCCCATTATATGTCCAGGTATGTCGTGGGAGTTGATCTGGGTTGCTTATATGTGTGGCTACAAATCTCCTTGCTGGAACAGAAGACTTGGGAAGATGCGACATCTTTGCAATTGTACGAGTAGTAATGTGTTGTATGCGTACATCCAGTGGCAGGAAGCTAGCTTCTAGCTGGAGGTTGCAAAGCTTGGTCCACTTGGGAGCTCCTAAAATTACATGAAGTGCATTGTTTTGTAAGACCTCCAGTCTCTTCATCTGATTCTGGCTGATTGATATCAGGCACGGAGAAGAGTAGTCCACTAAATATTGAATGGCATGTGTAAAGAAAGTTCTAAGAACATTATAGCTGGCACCTCCAGAAACTGTGTGATTGCATGCATTACTCTGTTTCTAGTGAAGGCACGATCTCTCAGCTATGTGATATGGGCCCAGAAAGTCAACAAACATTCCTAGGTACTGGTGACATCCCACCCAGTTAATTTCAGTGCCAAAAATGATGAGTTTTTGCTCAGGTAGATGTTTCCCCAAAGGCCTTTGTTTTAAGGAGATTAATCTTAAACCCCAATTGCTCACACCTTCCATGTAGAAGTTCAAGTGAGAGTTGATCATTTGTCAGCTAATGTTGACCAGCAGCAATAAGGACAAGATCATCAGCATAGCAGAGGAACTGACCTCTGTTTTGTTGAGGAAAGTTGAGAAGCTCCTCCATGAGAATGTTAAACAGGAAGGGACTAAGGATACTGCCCTGTGGTGTGCCATTTTCATGTGCCTTTAGTGCGGACACTCTTCCCTGGAACTTGACACATGCACTCCTTTCCTCAAAGAAATCCTTGAGCCAAGTAAGCAGCCTTCCACCGACTCCTCTCTTAGCTAGAACTGCAAGTATAGTGGTATGATTTACAGCTCAAAGGCTTTCTCCAGGTCTAGAAAGAGAGCAGTACATCCTTTGCTACTGACCTTGTGCATGAATGTTGTAAGACATTCAGCTGTTCCCCTGTTTTTTTTTGTATAAGCATAGAGAGCAGGAGTCAGAGGTCCAATTTTCCAGGAAAGTCGGTTTAGGATTATTTGCTCAGCTACCTTTCCAACACAACTCAAAAGAGAGATGGGTCTGAAGTTACCAGGATCTTTAGGTTTAGGAATGGGTAATATTACTGCTTGCTTCCATCTCCTAGGCAATCTACCAGCAGTCCAAGATACGTTCAGGAGATTTAGCATAGCAGCATGTCCAGGTGGGCCGGAAAACCGTATCATAGAATAAGTTACCTGGTCTCCTCTAAGAGCAGTATCCCTACTTCTCTTCTCAGCCTTAATAAGTTTGTGACTAGTGATGGGAGTATCTGTGTCAGCCTTAGCCATACATGCTAGCTCTATTGCTCTTTTTCTTTCTTGTTGGAGTCTGTTGAGTGCATGAATGGTGGGATCTGGTAGTTGAGTGGAGCTCAATCTCATCGCAAATGAAGATGCCAAGTGCTCTGCCTCTTGCTGAGGATTCCTGTGGGATGGTAGGGCAGCTACTGCTCTTAGCTTACTCCACATAGATGACAAAGAGGTGTGGGAGTCAATGCTTTGACACCACTCAATCCATTTTTGCTCCTGGATGCTCTTCTTTTCTTGGTGAGTGTGATGAACAATCTCTCACAGTAATGCTCTGTTAGTGTCCGTAGGGTGACGCCTGTATAATCTACAGGCTGCGTTGAGTCTATTGTTCAACACCCTCACCCGTTGATCATAAAATCAGTGGTCTTTACATTGTTTTTTGGGTGGTTTAGATCGGGGAATAACCTCATCTGCAGCAGCATGAAAGGTGTTTGTCAGGAATTCCTCATGTTGATTGAGGTTTTCTGGAGGTGTGGTTCCTTCTAGTTGTTTTTCTATGGATTGACGAAAAGCTGCCCAATTAGCCTTTCTCATATTCCACCTTGGTGGGTTGGGTGGAGGTGGTGGAAGAGAAGTCACATCCAGCTGGCAGAACATTGCAAAGTGGTTGCTGGTGATTGTAGGATGAGTGTTCCACTTTGAATTACACTTCAGGGTGGAGGAGACAAAGGTGAGATCTCGGGTCGATTCCACATTTTCCAAAAGGTGAGTATCCACATTCACAATATCTATCCAACAGTTAGATAATAATGATCACTGTATAGATTACTCACCAAATTCATTAAATAATTCACCCATAAGGCATTTACACGACAAACATTCTTTCGTTTGCGAGCTTACAAACCAAAACAAACCACTGTGGAATTGACCCCAAGTCACCCCCCACAGATGTGAGTGGGCTCTCCGGTGTTTAAAAGACTCACCCCAGAGGTAAACTCCAGAACCCCAACCAGGTGCCTTCCATCACAGTTGGTTAGAGTACTGGAGTGGAGGTCAGGATGGTGACAGTTGAAGTCACCCCCAATTAATGCAATTTATGTGGCAGCTAAGGGGAGTAGCTCACTCACATCAAGGTGGCCACTAGAATTATAGTATACATTATACACAGTGAACGTGGAGTGTACAAGTTGCAGGATGATACCCTGCACCTCAACACCTCTACCACAATGCACAGGGTCTCTTTTTGGAGTGAACTGGATATGCTCTTTAACCAAAATAATGCTCCCCTGAGTGTCACCAGTAACTCTAGGTAATATATGGGCATTGTAGCCTTTTATACCAATGGGGCAATTTGCAGATAGCAGAGTTTCTTGTAAAAGAAAAACATCAATGTCTTCAGTGATGGCAACTTCTCTTAACAGGTGGAGTTTGCTCCTGACACCACAGATGTTCTACAGGAGGATCCGGAGACCCTCCGGTGGAGCACCCTGATTTCTGATCCCATTAAAGGCCCCCACAGCCTGTTTACCTCCTCCAGTTTTGGGACCACAGGCCATTCACTGGTGGGCTCTAAGGCCCGGGCCCCCATGGACTACCTGAAGCTCCGGCTTGTTCTGATGACCCTGCAGCGTCTTTTTGCTTAGTTGCTGTATAGCTGTTTGGTGTTTTGACTGAAGGCCAGGTGCTTTTTGTAGGGAAGGTTGCTTGTTGCTTACACAAGAGATTTTTCTTTCTGGGTGTTGCATGATTTGACCTGTGGACTCCTGGGTGATGGTTATTGGGACACTTATCATATTGTTTACTACTGTACAGTGTCACACATTTGAGTTAGCTTCTCTTTGTCTATTGAGGTGTTTATGAGTCCCGCCAGAGCCAGTGCAAAGTTTTGCAGTAGGTCCTTCAGGTCTGCTTTTGTCAGGGTCACTGTCTCTTGGAGAATAGAGCTGGATGGCTGAAGTTTTTTCACTGAATCTTTGGAAAGTGATCTGCAACTATCCCTTGGAAAGTGGAGCTGGATGGCTGAGTTTTCTGTACTGACTTTTGTTCCTGAGGCTCCAGCATGCGATCTTCTGCACCTGTAGTTTGAGGTGGTGGAGTGGTGAGTTGAGAGAGGATTGATTTTTGTGTTGTCTTGGGAGGTGCTGGAATTGGTGTTGATGTTGTCTGTAATGGCTGTTGTGAAACTGCTTGGCTGTATTTCATCGGTGGAGCTGTTTGGCTGCAGGTCATCTTCCTCCCAGTTTTCATGGTTTCTTGTATGGTAGGGAACTCTGAGGGTATGCATATAGGAGGTGGTTGTACCTGGTGGGTTCTGTTGTTGTACTATGTCTTGTTGTTTTGTTGTGGCAGGTGTTGGCTTGTTTGTGATGACCCATGCTGCTTGTTTCTCCTTCCCAGCTTGTACCAGAGCTCTTCAAGTTGGACAATTCCTGTACCATGCTTGGTGATCCATTTTGCAGTGGTAGGTTGCTGTTCTTTGAGCTTCTTTAAGCACACTTCTGTTGCATGAGGACTGCTGCATACAGCACATACTTCCGGTTGATGACAATGTGCTTTGTGATGTCCAAACCGTTGACATTTGAAGCATCTGAGAGGCTCTTTGGTGTAAGGACGAGTGTAAAATGTTCCCCAGTTTCCCAGTTTGAGGTATGGTGGTAGAGGACCCGTGATGGTGAACTGGATTTGCATGGTTGGTATGCCAGATGAGTGGATGCAATGTTTGGCTTCTATTACCTTGGGGTGATTGAGGAGGGGCTGAAGTGGCATTGCAATAGGATAGTGCAGGAGAATTGCTGATGTGGTGGTATGAAGCTGATAGGCTTCCCATTTAGCTTGCTTCGTAATGTTCTTGAGAAGGTGGAAAGTGTGTGCATCTGGAGGTGTAATCAGGACGTTCCCTGCAGGTGTCATCTTTAGTTGAAACTTGAGGGTGGGGTGTTTCTTTTCCAATGCATCTACAACGTTGTAGGCTGTTTTGAAGTGTTGTGTTGGAGTAATGAGAAGCTTGGTGAATTGTGAGGTGTGTGCTGAGTTTTCTTACTCTTGAATGTTCTTGACCTGGTGTTCTTTCTTCGTAGAACTCTTGGATTTTACTTCAGTCCATCCATTCATATCATGTTGACTATTACTACTTGGTTCTGAAGTAAAGTCTGAGATACCGATGGAGTTGTTATCTAGTGGGATCTTGCTCGTGGCAGATGTAGGTATAGGAATCTACCTATGAACATGCCGTATGAACATATACCATTTATGCCATAACATATTATGTACAAGGGTACATTATGTACCGTATCAGTATAGGATAACATACATGTACAATAAATATCCCCCTCTGTATACCACCATAATATATGAACTTGGCAACACCGCTTCTATAGGGCAACACTGTATAACCCTAGCGGTACGGGGGAGAACCTCAGAGAGAGAGACGCCTTGAGGGAGCTGGTGACTCGTCAACACATAACCCCTGTATACTATTAGTCCAATAAGAATCTACATACAAGAAGAAGTGTTTCCTTCCCCAGTCCCATTCTACGAGTACTCGTGAACTGGTAGAGGACGACACACATACATGGCGCAGTGAGTAGGATGGACTGGTTAAGTGATAAAGTTACGTGACGCCGGCTCCCCTCAACTAACCAAGGCCGCCATTACCGCCTCCTGGATTATTTACAACTACTACTACACACACGGGATTACAGTGCAGTGTACGGTGATGTGCAGTGATTGTGGTGTGAAGTGGCATTGCAGTGATATTTTGAAGTGTCAGTGTAGTGATTTCGTGAAGTGTGCCATTTAACGTGTATCAAAACACCCCCCCATAAGTGGAGTGGTCTTCCCCGACCGCCCGCCTGAGCTCGTGGTCTGTCACCCCTCCCCTCATAATCACCTGAGGATAACTGAGCTGGGCGACGCCATGACACTGTAGGCTCGCTGCCTGAGCGCGCAGTGTTGTCAACCCGTTAGGCTGCCAGGCGTATGACGTGTCCGAGCCACGCACACACTCACACCACACGCTCGCACCACATAGACTGTTTAAATTAATTATTAATATACAACAGTATTAGAAAATTAATTTATTTTAGTGGAAACCCCTAAATACAGTCACTATGGACCCTAGGATACAACCAACTGCACACCAGGAGGACCAGGCAAGGCAAGAGGAGGAACAGACATACGAGGTGGAACATACAAGTGGAGCAGAGGGGGAGACACATGTGGAGCAACACACTGGATGGGAGGAGGAACGTACACACCACTCCACACCAGAGCGCACACACTTCACCCTACCGCCTGCCCTGTCACCTCAGTATCAGACTCCAAGACAACCATCTTCAAATGACTTTCTACATTTTATGCACTACATGGAAGAGACACGGAGAAATGACGAAATCAGGAGACAGAGAGAGGAGCACGAAAGGAGGCAAATTGAGGAAATGAGAAGACAAGAAGAGATGCTGAGACGTGAAGAAGAAAGTGAGAAGTTTACAGCCTTGATGACACTATTGGCATCCCCTAGACATTCTCCAGCACATGCTCAACCATCTTCAACTTCTGCACACGGTGGTGACGGGGATACAGACACGACTGGTACTCCCGCCCCCACCCTCCCACCTCCACAGAAAGCTGCCGCCCAGACTCCCCCACCACTTAAACCTGACGCTACTTTTCAGATGTTCAGAGAGTGGAGGAGAAGGTGGGACGATTATGCAGTCATGGTAGACCTCTCCAAACTATCTCAAGCAAAGCAACTGATTCAACTCCGGATGTGTTTATCCCTGGAGACACAGCGTTTGCTGGAGCACACCCTGCAAATTCCCCCCTCGACAAACAAGAGTGCAGAAGAGGTCCTGGATGCCCTTCAGTCTCACATCAAAGGTCTTCGCAACGAGGCACTACGTCGACGGGAGTTACTAAGTTGCAGGCAGTATGAAGGGGAATCTTTCGAGGATTTCTACGTAAGGTTACGACGGATTGCAGAGGAAGTGGACGTCTGCCCAGGAAATTCTTCAACATGCCACGAAACACAGATGAAGATGATTATCCTGATGGGTATTAGGGACGACGAGCTAGTGCAGCGTCTCATATCATTGGACTCCACAGCATCCCTCGCAGATGTTGTCACCATATGCCGTTCTTATGAAGCAGCTAAATGTGCAACTTCAGCTATACGTGCTCCACAAGATCAACTCAGGGCTGTTTCTGCCTACAAGAAAGGAAAGAAGAACAAGGGACACGAGAAGAATTTAGCTACTAAGCCATCACCAACGATAGCAACATTCTGCAAGTGTTGTGCCAAGCAGCACGGGCCCAATGCATGTCCAGCTACACAGAGTACATGCACTAGCTGTGGACGACAGGGCCACTGGGCACGTACAGTACAGTGTCCAGCCAACCAGGCTCAGTGTCGTTTTTGTGGCCATGTCGGGCATTATGATAAGTGCTGCAGGACTAAGAAGAAGGATGGGCGCCAGAGTGGTTTTTCAAGCAACAGTAGTGTCCCCAACAACAACAACAACAACAACAAACATCAGGACACAAGAATTAATAGTTGTCGCCATCTGGGATCTGCAGCATCTTCTGCTACCAAGACACCACAACCTATAAACGTCCTTGTGTCTTATGGTGAGGCTACATCCCACTTACTGATGTTACCGGATACTGGGGCCGATGTGACAGTCATTGGAAAGCGACACCTCGAAATTCTGGGCATACCCCTGAGCAGCCTACAACCTCCTGCGTGTACCACAACCCTTACAGCGGACGGTTCTACGATGGCACCTGCTTTAGGCATATTCAAGGCTACACTAAACCTAGGGAAACGTTCATGCCCAGCCAGGATTCAAGTTCATGAGGGTGTCCAAACCCCACTCCTCTCATATGGCCACTGTAAGGAACTGGCTATAATATCCTCAGACTTCCCGAAGCCCATTCTGGAAGTTAAACATGTAAATAGGTGCAAGAGGTTGCCTATCTCCGACAGCACATCACCTTCAGAAGCCAGAGATTACTTCTTGAAGGAGTTTAAGGATGTGTTGGTAGCCAAGGAAGACCTGCAACTCTCACCTCTCAAGTCTATGGTGGGTCCACCCATGAGGATCCATCTCAAGGAGAACGCCGTGCCCTTTGCCATACACACACCACGACAAATCCCCTTTGCCTTCAAGGAGAAAGTCAAACAGGAACTTGACTCCATGGTGACACAGGGAATAATTAGGTCTGTGGGTGAGCATCCGTCTGACTGGTGCCACCCCCTTGTCACTGTGGCTAAGGACAACGCAGGAGTACGTATCACCACGGACCTCTCCAAGTTAAACAAACAAGTGACTCGACCTGCCCACCCATCACCCTCACCATTTACAGCCATTCGTAGTGTGGATCCGAAAGCCCGATTCTTCACCACCATGGATGCGTTGTGTGGATATTGGCAAATGGAGTTGGCAGAAGAGGATAGACACCTGACTACTTTCATCACTCCCTATGGAAGGTTTGAGTACTGTAGGGGACCGATGGGCTTTGCTGCGACAGGCGACGCCTTCTGCCTACGGGGTGACAAAGCCTTACAGGGAGTTGAGAATTGTGTTAAGGTGGTGGATGATATCCTCTTATATGACGAGAGCTACGCAGCACACCTCCAGCGCATCTACGAGACTCTCAATAGATGTCGCCAGGCGGGTATAACTCTCAACAAGAAGAAGTTCATACTCGCCGCCTCTTCAGTGGATTTCTGTGGGTACACCCTTTCTGGAGAAGGCATAGCAGCTGACCAAGGTAAAGTTAAGGCAATAAAGGACTTCCCAACTCCAGCTAACCTGACAGACCTGCGATCTTTTATGGGTCTTGTAAACCAGCTGGCGGAGTTTACCCCAAACATCGCGGCTGCAGCCCAACAACTACGACCTTTGATGAGCCCCAAGAGGACTTTCATATGGACCCCTGACCATGACGAGGCTTTCCGATGTGTGAAGTCCGCCCTCTCAAGTCCACCTGTTCTCGCCTCATTTGACCCAGACCTGCCCACTATACTGCAGACAGATGCATCAAGACTGCATGGCATCGGTTACGCCCTTCTGCAAGACCATGGTGGTGGACACCTGCGCCTAGTTCAGTGTGGTTCCCGGTTCCTGACAGACTCAGAGACACGCTACGCTACCATCGAGTTAGAACTGCTGGCTGTTGTCTGGGCTGTGTCCAAATGCAGGTTGTATCTAGTGGGCCTACAGAGCTTCAAGATTACTACAGATCATCGCCCACTGATCCCAATACTGAACCACTACACATTGGATGCTGTAGAGAACCCTCGCCTCCAACGGCTCAAGGAAAAACTCTCACCTTATCTCTTCACAGCTGAGTGGCGTGCCGGGAAGTTGCTATGCATTCCTGACGCACTGTCCCGAGCCCCTGTCAGCCACCCCACACCTGAAGATGAAATTGCCAGTGCCGATGTCGCTGTACAACTGAGAACTGTAGTGACAGTACAGACCGTCAACACATCAGACCAGTCTACAGTGCAAGACCCGGATATGACAGTGCAGGATCTCCGAGCCGCAGCAAGAGTAGACCCCTCATACGTCTGCCTTCTCACATGTGTCACCTCAGGATTCCCCACCAATAGGTACGACTTAAACAAGTCTTTGTTACCGTACTGGAAGATGAGGAATGACCTGTATGCAGACGGAGACCTAGTACTGTATGGAGCGAGGATTGTTGTACCTGTCGCCCTTCGTCGCCGCACCCTTACTTACCTACACGATAGTCATCGAGGGGTGGAGGCCACTAAACGCAGGGCACAGCAGACAGTCTTCTGGCCTGGGATAAACTCGGACATTGCCAACACTGTTCATGCTTGTGAGGCATGCCAGGTCCTCCAACCCAGTCAGCAGAAAGAACCCTGGATGAATGATGACAACCCCACAAGACCCTTTGAGTCTGTGTCTGCTGACTTCTTTGTAGTTGCAGGGAAGTTCTTCATGGTTATTGTGGACAGACTCTCAGGATGGCCCGTCGTCGTCCCCTGCCGGAATGATACTACTGCTACAGCAACTATAAGGGCTTTCTGTCGTTACTTCCGTGAAGTTGGTGTGCCCCTCCGCTTAAGGACTGATGGAGGCCCCCAATTCACTAGCACAGACTTCCGGAATTTTATGAAACGATGGGAAGTTCGTCATCAAGTGACATCACCACACTACCCACAATCTAACGGCCATGCTGAGGCTGCTGTGAAGGCTATCAAGCACCTTATATTGAAGACAGCACCCACTGGCAACATCGATTGTGAGGAGTTTGACCGGGGCCTGCTAGAGTTGAGGAACACACCCAGCCCTGCAGGTCTTTCTCCAGCTCAAATCCTCTTTGGTCATCCACTTCGGTCCTGTATTCCAGCTCACCCGCAGTCTTTCTCCAAGGAATGGCAGAAGAAAACAGAAGACTGTGACCGTCGTGCAGCTGCACGTGACAAGGATGACAAAGAACGGTATGATCAACACGCCCGCCCCTTACCTAAGTTAAGTACTGACCAGCAAGTGAGAATACAAGACCCGACGACCCATCGCTGGGATAAGGTTGGGATAGTAATGGGTCTAGGTAAGTCCAGGGACTATCAGGTGCGTCTACCCAGTGGCCGGGTATGGTGGAGGAACCGCCGATTCCTACGACCGGTGCCAGATGGAAGCGACGACCCCCTTTCCCATTCCCCTGTGGCCCCTTGCCTAGATCATGAAAGAGGATCCAATATAAATGACCCTCCAGTGTTCCCACGCCGATCTCAACGACTTAAGGAAAAGGAGTCCGCTCGAGACTGACCTGCGAGCGTAAAGGGGGGAGGGAGGTGTAGGTATAGGAATCTACCTATGAACATGCCGTATGAACATATACCATTTATGCCATAACATATTATGTACAAGGGTACATTATGTACCGTATCAGTATAGGATAACATACATGTACAATAAATATCCCCCTCTGTATACCACCATAATATATGAACTTGGCAACACCGCTTCTATAGGGCAACACTGTATAACCCTAGCGGTACGGGGGAGAACCTCAGAGAGAGAGACGCCTTGAGGGAGCTGGTGACTCGTCAACACATAACCCCTGTATACTATTAGTCCAATAAGAATCTACATACAAGAAGAAGTGTTTCCTTCCCCAGTCCCATTCTACGAGTACTCGTGAACTGGTAGAGGACGACACACATACAGCAGAAGCTAGAGAAGTGGTGACCAAGGTCTTGCTGAGGTGGTTTTCAAGCTCGTTTGGGTTGTAACTGTCATCCTCCTGCTGGGTTATAGACTTATAGTAGCTGTGTCTTCATTTATCAGAGTAATGGCATTGGTAACAATGGAGGTCTTCAGACTAATGCTGTTGTCATTCTGGTGGGCTGTATTAGCTGCTTCATGTTCGCTGGTAGATGAGGTTGCCTCAGTGAGTAGACCCCCCCTCCCCTCCCTCCAGCATCAGGACCAGGGTTGTTCCTGGTTCTCATGGTTTAGGTGTTAGTAAGGCAGATAGTAAAGTGAATGCTCATAGGCCTACCTATTACTGTGTACCTAGCCCTGGGTGTTGCCTCCCCCTCACACTGAGGTCGCAGGAGGTACCGTGGGGAAAACACAGCCTCACCCAACAAAGTGGGAGCCTAGCCCTAGCAGCCTATCAGCAGTTTGCCTGTCTGTTACCACTAGTTTCCACCCTGTTCTAAAATAGACCCTATCATGGAATAACCATAGGCAGTTATTCCTTCAAGGTTAATGTCCCTAGTATTCTGTAACAGACAATCTATGGCGATGTGAGCAGAAAAACAGAGGAGAAAGTAAGGGATGGAAATATATATATACAATATACACAGTATGTTAGATCATTAGAATTATTAAGTAGGTATATGATAGTGTGAGGAAAACAGATTAAGAATATAAATAAATGCTAGGGAAGTTGAGAAATGTCAGTAAAATTAAATGAACGAGTGAATGAGGAGGCGGAGTGGGGTAGGGACCGTAGGGTAGGGTTGGGTGGGTACAGTAAGTTATATCATTAGAATTATCAAGTAGGTATATGATAAGTGTGAGGAAAACAGATTAAGAATATGAATAAATGCTAGGAAAGTTGAGAATTGTGTCAAAATTAAATGAACGAGTGAGTGAAGAGGCTGAGTGGGGTAGGGTGTTGTGGTGTAGGGTAGGGTGAAGAGGCTGAGTGGGGTAGGGTGTGGTGGTGTAGGGTAGGGTAGGGTGGGGTGGTGTAGCGTTGAGGGTAGGGAGGGGGGATTGGTGATATGGGTGAGGGTGGTTGGAGCCCAGATAGGGTGGAATTTGAAAGAAAATATGATGGAAGTATAGAAGGTAGTTAGTTATGAAAGCCACAAACCAAGTTTATAAAAGAGATGGTCACATAAATAGACTGCACTGGATTAATTTGAAGTTATTTTTTTTTCCTGACATAACTTGTATATGACAAATAGACCTAAAGTAATGATAATTTGTGAAACACAGTTTTGTATATAATGACAAATAGACCTAAAATAATGATAATTTGGGAAACACATTTTATTTTAGATTGATTTATTTGTCAATTTGTATATGAATGAGGACACGAGTAGAGTGATGCTTGGTTGATTCTTCAGTAATGCATGACTTTGTATGGTAGACTGGGTGTTGTTTTTAGCTATCGTACTCAAACTTAAATTTGACTCAATGACTTGCACTCCTTTCACTGACCTATGTACTATGACCTACCCACTGTAACTAACTGATTCACTACCTTGACCTACCTCTGGTAACTGACTACTATGACCTAAACTTTGTAACTAACTAACCAACTTACTTGGTACTTTTCTTTCATTACTGAGTAAACACATCTACTGTCTTCCTCTTTCCTTCTCACTCATTGGCTGATATGGTTATTTATACAACACCTGTGTCATGTGTTGCTGTTGTTGATGTTGTGTTTGTTGACATCGTTCTCAGGGGGTGAATTCTTTGGAGGGTAAAACTTGTCACATATAATATATTGAGTTGATCTGCTTTGTGGCAACATTACAGATTCAGTATAATCTCTTATTTTGTCAATAGCATGGTGAGAGAGGATAGTGAAAACCTTGATAAAGAACACCTTGCCAGTAGTCAACAAAGAGATCTGTATACTGTTTGTAAATAAACAAGATGTTGCTTCTTCCTTGATGTTGGGACAAGTCCTTGAGACCTTCTTCAGCACTAGAAATAATGGAGCATTCCAAGTAGCTGATGGTTTGATGAGTCCCTCTTTGAGCATCTTATGTACAGTTGCCCAAGGAAAGACTGCAACCAAATTTGCTGGTGTGTGGCAATATCTGGCAGCTGCTCCAAAGTAAACACTCTTATTTTATCAATGGATCACTCAGAACCTATAACCTTTTGTATGGATGGATGATGTTATTGGCTTCAGCTAATTACATTCATCCATACATAAGTTGTAGGTTTAAGTGATCCATTGATAAAATACGAGTGTTTACTTTGGAGCACCTGCCAGATATTGCCACACACCAGTAAATTTGGTTGCAGTCTTTCCTTGGGCAACTGTACATTGGTTTGTACAATTTCTGTATTGCTTTATACACTGGCTATGTGTACAATTGGCAGTCGAGTTCATTGATGATGGTTTTAGAAATATTTGATATATAAGGCCCTGGAAACTAAAGTGACCAAAGTCTCACATGTTCTTACTTGAGCAAAGACCACTAGAACTTTTGTTTTCAGCAGGGCAACAATGATAGAAGATATCTTGTCCATTATATTTTAGCCTTGATTGAGGGGGTTGTGGCATGAGGCTTCCTTCATCAACTTAGACTTGTATTTTCTCAGCTATTATACTGTATACTTTCTGGCTAAGTTTCATACATTTGGTTAAAGGTTAAAGGTGCCAGCGAGTGGCAGTCACTGGGACAGAGTGTAGCACACACTGTGTGTATGAAACACAATATAGCACACATCACAAGGATGATGAGTGGCCCAGCGACCTCTCCACCCACGTGAGACCCGAGTCAGCTTCGGCTATGGCTGACTAAGCAGGAAGACCTCAGACAGCTGACTCAAACCCCCCACCCCCTGCTCACAGGGGTGGTAACCTCTGGCATCAGTGGTATTTTTAACAGTGTCCCGAGCAAGGATCGAACGCTGGGCCACGGAATTGCAGCCACAGACTTTACCACTGTGCTAGCCAGAGGCTAGTTGGTGGTGTTGAATCTTTAAATTGTAAACTCAACATTACTTTTCTTTCAGCACTTTTGATTGGTTATATTGAGAAAGATTGTTGTCCAGAAAAGAGCATTCTATCTTTGAGAGGTGATTTGTTGTGTTCTTCTACCTGTTTTGAATTGAAGAAAGTTTTCCCATGTGTCTCACTTTCTTGGAAATTCTAATGTTTTTTCCTGGCTGTTGCCAAGGGTTGACTTTAGACAGACATAAGGAGTTCATTGACTCCCAGACACCAGGACTTAATGTGACCTAAGGTAGAACTGCTTAAATAGTTTTGTGGCAAAGAATCCTGACTATAAAATATACTTTACATTGAACTGGGAGGCTACTGTTACAAAACATAACTACAAACTATGTAAAAATCTGAATTGTACCACAGTTGGGTATAATTAGTAGTAGCCTCTTACTGTAATTAGCTGACACAGTGTTTGTTGTTCTTTTATTGTTTATGGTCAGATTTAAGGGGAGATTCTTTTGTTGATGAATTGGAAGGTCTTTAATTTCTACAAACTATGCCATGAAACAGATCCTATATTATAGTCTGTTCAAAACTTGTGTTCCATTTTCCTCTATCTATCTGTCTCTATTTCTATCTATATCTTTATATCTATTTCTATCTATATTTTTTCTATCTATCTCTATCTGTCTATCTATCTATTTCTATCTATCTAAACATAAGAGGCCAGCGGAACACAAGTTTTGAACAGACTATAGTAATATTGAGGGACTTTTGTTTTTTGGAATAGTTAGGAGGAATCAGTAGCCTTCCAATTTACCAACAAGAGAATCTTCTCTTAATAATAAACCAACCCAGTAAAGTAGTTTATGGACCATTTGGCTGTATGAGAATTGGAGACTTCACATTCCTCCTGACTATACCATGAAACAAGTTCCTTCCTTATAGTTGGTGTTTAGTGGCAATAATTGAAGGACTTCATTTACCTCTAATTTTTCCTACTATATGATAGGGTCATGCAAGTTGGTCTGAATTACAGACTAATCCAAGAAACACATCATCAACAATATTATAAAGCTTTGGTTTCTTAGGACTGTTTAGAACTTTAGAGGAATGAATAGTCTCCAGTTCACACACCTTAGATTTCATGTAGCCTGAGATGGGATTAAACTTTAGAGGAATGAATAGCCTCCAGTTCACACACCTTAAATTATATGTAGCCTGAGATGGGATTAAAATTGTTGACAATTAAGTTGGAGACTGCACATTCCTCCAAATTACAGTTTGCCACAAAGCAGACCTACTTACTTGTAAACAGTCTGTTTTGTGGCATAGTTCAAAGGACTAATCTCCAAAGTTGTCTACAGTATATCCTTCATGTCCAATTCTATGCCACAAGATGGTGGGAAGTGTAGAGATATTCAGTCAAGTGTTTATTAGGTGCAAAATTAATCCAGTCTGTGATTATTGATGTTTATTGAATCCTGATACAGTAAATATGAAGATATGGAAAGAAGACGGTATAGTGCTGTTTCTTAGGGGACCCTGTGATGTACGTAGTCAGAAACTTGAAGATAAACGAGTCCTTCAAATATTGCCAAGAAACACCACCTACAGTATATGGAAGGAGCTTTGTTTGCTGGCATAGTCAGAAGGAATCAGAAGCCTCTTATTTTTGTACACGATCACAGGGTCCTTAACTTCAGTCTTCATTTATCAGGTTTAATTAAGGGGAGATTATTTTGTTGGTACATTGGAAGGTCTCAGATTCCTCCAAACAGATCGCCTATTACTGTAGTAACATTAAGGTAATCTGTTCCATGGTATAGTTTGAAGGAATCAGTAGCCTTCCAATTTACCAACGAGAATCTATCTCCCCTTAAATGAACAAATGAAAGCGAAACAAATCACCTCAATGTTACCAATAAGAGATCTGTTTCAAGACATAATTTGGATGATTCTGCAGCCCTCCAACAAAAACATATTTCTTAAGTTTGTGTTAGTGGGGTGACTTTCTTGGGAGGTCTGTAATTGAAGTCTTCCTTTAATTTTAATCTGACCATTTTCTATGATATTGCCACTGGAAATAATGAATGACCCTGTGATCATGTATGAAGATTGGAGGCTTCTGATTCCTTCTAACTATACACAAAACAAGCTTCTTCCATATAGATGGTGTTTTGTGGCAATATTTGAAGGGCTTCTTAACCTCCAATTTTCTGACTAAACACAGGGTCCCTTAATTTTGTACAGGAGATAATTTATTTACTTTAGTCTTGTGGCTGGAAGGTAAATTTGAAGGACAGTTGATTAAGTAATTGTTATCTTATAACTTTCAGGTGTTAAAAGGAATTTTTTTTTTTTTTGTAGGCTTTATGTAGCCTGTGACTCTTGCGAGGCCCTGAGATTACTGGGTGTCACACTAGATGAGACCGTGGAGATTTCGCGGTGATGATGGTACCATAGCCTCTCTTCTGCCCCACTAGATAACTACACCTTATTTATACACGTCACTATCAGGGAAGAGCAGCTACACAGTCACTCACAGCATCTTGGAATATGGTCTGGCATCTTCTACGATGTAGGGGGTATTTTCTTGATGTGTAGATGTAGCCAGGAAATTGACGAACAGCTGGACCCAGTTCTCCTCTGAAAATCCCAGACGTTTTCTCGTGGATTCGAACCAGGGTCCTTCACAGCCGCAGTCCGTCTCTTTATCCACTCTGCCACCGCCTCTGGTGTAAGTAAGGAGAGAATACTCTTCACTTTTAATTTTTAATTATCCCTTGTATTATTATTATATTACATTAAAAATTTATGGTTTTCTCAGTAGTTTCCTCTTCCATCTCCAGTTTCCTCTTGTAACATAACACCAGAGGAGAAAAAATGGATATGATAATTATCCTCAAATAACCTTTAAGGAGGCAAGGGTTATATTAAAATTAAACTGGTGTAAGATTGGAGCCCAAGATGCTGTTAGCACTTATTCCATGGAAGCTACAAGTTTCACAAAACAGACTTTCAGTAGGCATGCTGTTTTATAGTACTGTACAGGTTGGAAGACTTTGTAGCCTCTAAAGTCTAAAGCAACAACAATTACCTTAAGACACATCCAATTTTACTCCAGTTTAAGGGAGTGATAAACAGACAAAAATTCCTCTAAACTATTATATAGTCCAAGCAACAGACTGCTTTAATTAATTTCATATGATCTGTTGTTCCCTGGTATTAGTTTGGAGGAACCAGTAGACAACAATGTGTCCCTTAAGGGTATACATATTCTCATGATTAATTGGAGGGCTGCTGATTCCTCCAACCTATACCATGAAACATATCCCCATCAAATTAATATTAAGGTTGTCTGTTTCCTGGCATAGTTTGGAGGAATCTGTAGTCTTCCAATCTGACTATAAGAGAGCATCTCCTTAATGTCTCACTCAAAGGTCACTAATAAAACAAATTATGTAACCTTCATATTAAAGTTGGACAGTAAGTAGGCTTCATTATACAGAGATATAATTAAGGAGGTGATAAATATGGAGTAATTGATTCTTCCAAGCCACAGGCCATTATTACTATAGTTCATCTGGTGCGGTTTCCTGACATACTCTGAAGGAATTAAAGCACTTCAATGAAACAAATATGTACCATCCCCTTTAATTGTGTTAACAATGTGTGGCCAAAAACACCCTATGGTATAGATTTTTAGGATGTTGTGTAAGAACATCTGTGGTGTTTACTATGGCATGGTACTGGAACGATGGCTCCATAAACAAACAGAATCATTGTATTGCTACTAATTGTGAAGACCCTATTTTTTTGTTTATCCCTCTTTCAAACTGTTTTTGTAAAACAATTAAATATTCTCCCCATCCAAATCAAATTATTAGGTTTTAGAAAAATGAAATATGTAAATGCTTTAAAACATAAGGGGAGATTTCTCTTGGTAAATTGGAAGGCAACTGATTCCTCCTAACTAGACCAGACAACAGACACCCCCAATGGTACTAATAGAGGATCTGTTTCTTAGCATAATTTGGAAGAATCACAGATCTTCAAATTCAAATGAAGCAGTTAAATAATGCCAGAATTCAATGGATGCAGACATTCAATATGGGAACTAAAATATAGAACCTATAATTATATTGATCTTTACATATGGCTGTTTATACCACAGTTTGGAGTCACTAGAAGCCTCCAATGAAGAGAAATCTTTATAATGTTGTTGAAAGAGTATGACTGACACAAGGGTACATGGCTGTGAGTCAGTAGTTCCCTCTACTGTTGCCTTGAAAGAGTGACTTCAGTCAACCTGACCCAGGACTGCTCAACCAAACAGTCTAGGGAACAACAACAACAACTGACTTTTAGGTGTGAAAGTTAGTTGTTGTTGTTCCCTAGACTGTCTGGTCTGAATGTACCCTTGTGGAAAGTTTAAGGGAAGATTCTCTTGTTGGTGAACTGGAAAGTCTCTGATTCCTCCAAACTATACCAAGAAACAGACTCCCTCAACAGTACTAATAGGGAAGGTTTCATGGCATAGATTACAAGAATCAGAGACCTTTCTATTCACCAATAAGAGAATCTCCCCTAACTGTACAGTCACAGATAAAAGTTACACACCATTTTGTAACCACTCCAAAGGTTTATTATTACAGTATTATTATTATGATTCAAATTTGTATGTTACTTTATGCTGTCCAATGTCAACAATTTACCACACAGCAAACACAATAGTAGAGTAGGCCTTTGATATATGATGAATGAATGTATTACTATCCTTATAACACAGGCTCAGTAAATCACTTATTTAGTCTGTACAGTATGGTAATGAATGTATTACTATCCTTATAACACAGTCTCAGTAAATCACTTATTTAGTCTGTACAGTATGATAATGAAGAACAGAAACCTGGCAAAACATTTTGTGGTCTTCAATGAGTGACTGAATGTAAAATGAACCTGTGGATATAAGTACTTATTAATTGTTTTTCGTGGGTCTACAGTAAATTGGGAAGTGCTCTTAATACTAAAATGACAATACAGTGAAAGCCCTTTTATCCGGCACCAGTGGGACCGAGAACGTTCCGGATACGAGAAAGTGTACTTTAAAATTACGTTACTCTACATTCATTCACAAGTACAGTTAAATCTCTATTTAATAGGCCCCGATGCAATGGATTTCGGTAGGTACATTATTTACACATCGTTACATACCTATTTATGTATATATACAGATGACTCAAATAAATCCGAGAAGTTCTTATACATAACGAGCGAAATTATATTAAACATGTCAGGAAATTAGATCACTGTCGTCCGTGAAGTGTGTGTGTGTGTGCGTGTGTTGCCACCACTTCCCCCGTGCTCCTTCCCCCCCCCCCTTACATTCAGTCTCCATTCACCCTGGCTCAAGGTCAAAGGAATATAGGCCTAACATGCCTTGTGTGTGACTCGATTTTAGTAATTACGAGTTATTAACCACCAGCTTCAACACTCATCAGTCATGTCAGGTGGTGCATTTACAAAACGGAAGGTCATATCCTTCCATATCAAGATAGAAGGTTTTTCTCGAACAGAGAAAGGAGAAGGAAAACCAGAGTTTGCATATTAATAAAATGTAAACAAACGATATCACACACTATCTCCCCCCTTCCCCTTACTCTCCCACTACCACACACACTATCTCCCCCCTTCCCCCTACTCTCCCACTACCACACACACTATCTCCCCCCTTCCCCCTACTACCTCCACCACTACCACACATGACGACCACTCATTTCAGTCATAAGTTGTCTGCGAATTGTTATATGCATTTAATATGCTTAATACGAATTGTAATACTGTATTTACATTTGTAAAGTAACAGTACAGTACACTTCTCTTCACTTTTAACACTCGTCACTCACTCCTCACTCTGCGCTCTGAGCGGGTGAGCGAAATTTATCTTTATGAAAAAAATGCCGGATACGGGAAGTTGCCGGTTACCAGAATACCGGATAAAGGAGCTTTCACTGTACTTGGGACTTGGGACAACCCTGGACATTTTGACTAGCACTAGAAAAAGCTTCTGGTCTAACAAATAAATTTACAGACTGGTGTGTGGATGACTAACTTTTGTCTACAACTGTACCAACAAACCCTACTGTCCAACTTGTTCTTAACCTGTCACCTCAAACTTCTTATTCCACTATTTTGTATAAAATAAAAACTTTCGCCAATTATACTCTACTTGGATGCTTCTCTGACCTCTGGGTTAAAACTCCATAATCCCTTTAACACGAGAACTAATTAATTATTTGACACTAACCATGTCTGTAGAGTGTGAAGTGACAGTGTGTGGGAAACATTCCAAAGTAGTGAAGGTCGACTGTAGAAGACTTGATAACTTGGGTCTTGTAGTGGTGGTGATGGTAGATGAGGTGGTGATGATGAGTGGTGGTGATGGTAAATGAGGTGAGGATGATGAGTGGTGGTGGTGGTGGTGGTTGTTATTGTAGTTCCCTAGATTGTCTGCCCGAGCAGTTCCGAGTCTGGTTGACCGAAGCATAGCAGATGCTCAGACCCTCAAAGGGAACCAGGGAGGTAATGAGATCTGTTTCTTCGAAGGCAACAGACGAGGGGACTACTGGCTCATGGATATATATGGATGATATACCCCGGAGCCAACAAACCCACTGTCTGTAGTCTTCCTTGTTGTGCCACCCAATCAGGCGATCTCGTCAGCTACCCAGAAGGAATGAGAAATAGTAAGAGACAGATAGAACAGGCCAGGGTGTGGTAGATGATATGCCAGATTCCTCATTTCTGAATAAGAACCAGCCCTCACCAGTGTGTGCTGGGTAGTTTATATTAACACATCTTCTCCCAGCCTACAAGGTTGCTATCCTTGCTCTTACATCTTCTCTCAGCCTACAAGGTTGCTATCCTTGCTCTTATAGCTGGGTACCTATTTACTGCTAGGTGACATAGGGGGCTGGGATCTCTTACATGCTGGGCAAGTGTGCTAACCGTTACACCATCAGCATACCCCAGTGATGGTGGTAGTAATAGGTAGGTGAGGAGGAGGTGGTGGTGATTCAGTTGTCCCTCATGGTAACATCACACTGCCTGCAAGTAACTAAATAAGGTCGATACATTTCTATTCCTACATTACAATCAACCAATTACAAAAAATAATACTGGGAGGCAGAAGAAAACTAAAAAAAAATAAAAAAAAAACCTTGTTAATACTTATTCCTTCATTTCAATCATACTATAATACTACAGTATATTACGAAAGTTATACAGGGGGAGGAAGAGAACTTAAAAATATATATGTATACTGTACATGTATAAATAAAAAAAATGTATACTGTCCCAAATATTCCAAGCTACAGTATGCTCGAGATGTCCTAAAGTACAATGATGGTCTCATTCTCTACCACTTATTTCAAGGCCTCACAAATACAAAACAAATATAGAATTACAACTGTGGTAAAGTCATGGTCTAATGTACTGCAACCTGGTGAATAAAAGCGAGCTATTTGAGTTAATTTTATGAACCAAAATTGCACACACCAACAGCTATAGTTTCGGATCATTTTTCGAAGCCATCTCATTGGAAGGTGTTGCAGTACATTAGACCATGACTTTACCAAGATTTAAGGGGATAGCATATATTTGGTACTGTACACTGGAGGCTACTGATTCCTCCATACTATGTCAAGAAACAGACCATCATCATCATCATTTTCGTTTAACGTCCGTATTTTCCCATTTAGAATGGGGTTGGACGGGCGATGACTGATCTCCACATCTGTCTATCTTGTACCATATGTTCCTCTATTCCCATTAAATTCATATCCTTCCGACACTATTGTTGCATCATCCAACGTACCCCAGAAGGCTTCTTTTTCTTCCTCCGGCTTACCTACTTGGGGTGCATATACTGAAAATATGTTTGTAACTTTCCTTCCCATGACAATCTCTATCAGTATTATGTTAGCATTTATTCTTTCAACCTTTATCACATCCACCGCTAGCTCCTCCTACTTTCATCTCTTCTCTAGACCACTAGAGCTTGTAGCGTTCCTCTCCACATCCCAACATTTTACTTCCCTCTCCTTTATATTGTACTTCCTGTACACAACAAATGTCTATTTTCCTCCTTTTCAACATTTCCACCACCTCTCTGCTGCTCCCCACCATCGACGCAACGTTCATTGTACCCACTCTGATTTATTTTCAGAGGAATGAATAGAGGAAATGACTAATGTACTGTATTGAGGACACGTTAATAATGAACATATGTATACTATACAGTAATCCATTGTTATTACTGTATGTAATGTACTGTATTGAGGACACATTAATAATGAACATATGTATACTATACAGTAATCCATTGTTATTACTGTATGTAATGTACTGTATTGAGGACACATTAATAATGAACATATATTATACACAATACAGTAATCCATTGTTTTCCACTGTTGTTAAGAGTGTGTACTGTATTTTTTTTTTTAATATACTCTGACACTGGACATAGGCTTCATGAAGCCCGTTACCGTGGCTCAGGTCAACTGCTGCTCACACACACACACACACGTCATAACTTCCGAACTGGTACCCAGCCACAGAGAGAGGGAAGTGAGGGTTATTCCCAAATACTGCAGCTGTTATGGTACCAGCGAGGGTGTTTTACGACATTCAGTGGCCTTATAGTTAGTGCCTGAAACTCAAATCAGAAGAGTAAATATTCTCTGGCCCTCACCTGAGAGGATTGATCTCCCGACCTCTAGGTTATGAGTCCAGAGCACTAACCACTCGGCCACCTCCCCTAATGTTTGTAATGAGTATGTACAGTTATCCTTTTTTGTATAGCTGCACACACAAATTTGTAGTATTTCAGCTTTGTCAATACAGAGACAGTGTTTTGCATTAGCGAATAGCAATCAGGGAAGGAAGGGGAGAGCACGATGGATGGGATAAGTGGTAAGGTAAATGACTTAGCAAAATTATTAAGTTTGAGGCCATGATGCATCGTGTTTCACAAATATCTTCCAACAGTTTGATCCGTACGGCAATTTGGCACAGCTTGTTTTACACCCAGCCCAAATTTTTGACACTATAGTGTACTGTATTGCCAGCCATAGGAGTTGCAACCCAACAACAGGGGGTGCAAGCTAGCCCAATTCTATGTTGGTCCCAAGTCTGGATAAATATGGAGGGTTGGCATCAGAAAGGGTAGTCAGCCAATAAAAACCAAGCCCAAACCATGATGAACCACAACCAATGAACAGTGAGTCATACCAGGGTCTACCCCACTATAAGTAATGCAAAGAGGCATCATCTGATCTCTGCCAATATACAAGGGCTACCCCACCATCAGCGAGTGCAACTAAAGAAGTGATGGTATTGCCCGGGTGACCGAAGCCGTTCCCAGGGACTCGTGCCCCCTTGTGGGGATCGGGGGGGGGGGGGGGTGTTGTGACAGTTTGGCCCCCATAGCTTCCTTCCTTGGCAGCTTTGGGGGTTGGTCCCACGACGTAGACACCGCCACTCCAGGACCTTCCGACATACCAGAAGAGGCTGGATGGAGCCATTGCGGATGCCTGTCCAGGATGGAACACAGCACCCCATACTATTAAACACATTGTTGAAGACTGCAATACACACAACCACACTCGCCAACAACACAACATACACTCTCTGAGGGCACTGTGGGAAAGCCCGGTTTAGACCATGGCCTTCCTCAGGAGCTCGGGACTGCTCGGCCAGACAGCTTGAGGAACTTCAACAACAACTAAATAAGTAAGCTCCTATTGTTCTGAGGATGGCAACGGTGAATGTTGGAAGCTTGATGGGCCGAGGAAGGGAGGTGGTGAAGCTGATAAAGATGAGGAGGGTGAGCATAGTTTGTGTGCAGGGGTAACAAAGCAAAGGAATTATTTGATGGGTATAAACTTTACTATATTAATGCAACAGTAGAAGAAAAGGAGTTGGAATAGTGGTGTTGCAGGAAATGAAAGAATGTGTGAAGGAAGTAAGAAGAGATCAGTTGATAACAAAAAGGCTATTAGCCTATATGGAGAAAGTGCATTAAATATGGTGAGTGCATATGTACCAGAGGCAGGATCAACGAACAAAGAAAAGGATGAGCTTTGGAGAAACATAGAATATGAGATGGAGAGAATTGCTGGCCTTGGATCTGAATGGTGGTGATGGAGCAGAAAATGATGGAAATGTAGATGGCAAACTAATAATGGATCTGGCTATATCTTTTGACCTGACAATTGCTAATACTTTCTTTTGTAAGAGGGACGAGCACATCATCACCTATAAGAGGTAATGCCACCCAGATAGACTATCTTATGTATAGGAGATCAAATTTGGTGGAGATAAAAGTTATACAAGACCAAGTGACACCACAACACTGGTTGCTAGTGATGGATGTGTGGCTAGGAAAGAGGAGGTATTGAGAAGAGGTCCAATGAACACCACTGAAAGAGGAAGTGAAGAGTCAGGAGTTCAAGACCAAGGTGCTAGACAGGTGAATGTAAATATAGAGGGAATTCAAGACTGGTAGAGAGAGAATGCAGACTTTGAGAGGAGTGGCCAGAGAAGTATTAGCAGTAATATCTGGAATGCCACATACAACTAGAGATGAATGGTGGTAGAAAGAGGATATAAGGGATGTTATAAAAAGGGAAAAGGAAACAAAGAAGTTGGAACTTAGCAGAACATATGAGGATAAGATGGATCACAGAAAGCAAAGAAGTTAGGCAGAAAGTAGTAGCAGTGGCAATGGCTTAGGCTGAGGCCTGTCGTGATCTGTATGAAGAACTAAAAACACCTGAAGGAGAAAAGAGAATATACAGGATAGTAAGGAGTCGGAAAAAATCAACTAAAAATATAAATCATGTGAATCAGATGAAGGATGCAAATGGTGTTGTAATAATGGATGTGATGAAGATACAACAGAGATGAAAAGAGTACTTTTGGGACCTGTTAAACAAGGAGAACCCACAGGATCAGTATGATGATGGAATATTGTACTACAGTATATCCAGGGTCCATGAGATGTGTAAGAAGAGAAGTGGTGAGAGCACTTACAAAATGAAAACCAATAAGACACCTGATCCAAATGAGATCCTAGTGGAGGTGTTGAGGGCCCTGGGTGAAGTAGAAGGGGATTTGTTGTGGAACCTAATGTGCAAAATAAAAGAGGAAAAAGAGATAACAGATGAGTGGAGGAAGAGTGTGCTGATACCTGTCTTCTAGGAGAAAAAGAGATGTACAGATTGTGGAAATTATAACGGCATCAAACTACCATCACACATAATGAAGCTCTGGGAAAGGATAATGGATGAGAGACTGAGACAGGTGGTGGAGGTGGCCAGAGGTCAGTTTGGAATCATCCCTGGAAGAGGAACAACAAATCCAACTTCATACCGAGATAAATGGTGGTAAAATACAGAGAGAAACAGGAAGAACTCCACATGGTACTTATAGATCTAGATAAGGCCTATGATAGAATACCAAGGCAGGAATTGTGGAGATGTTTGAGAGAGGAAGGTACAGAAAAATATGTAAGACTGGTAAAGGAAATGTACAGGAATGCCAAGACACGAGTGAGCTTGATGGACAGTTTTAAAGTGGAGGTGGGTCTGCATCAGAGTTCTGTGCTGAGCCATCTCATTTTCAACATAGTATTTGACGTGCTGACAGAGAATGTAAGAGCAGGGACACCCTGGGACATAATGTATGCTGATAAGTGAGACAAGAGAAGGGGTAGAGCTCAGACTGGAGGAGTGGAGATTAGCACTGGAAAGTAGATCAAAGATGGAATATATGATGTGCACTTCTAGAACAGGAGCAAGATAGACGTGAAAGTATCAGGCAGGATGGGGAGGAGTTGAGGTGGGTAGAGGCCTTTAAATACTTGGGATCCACTCTGTCAGCAGATGGTAATGAAGATAAGGAAATAACTGGAAGAATTCAAGCTGGTGCCACAGCTAGGGTCATATACCTCTCTATCACCCCTTCCCACTGGTGAGGGCTGGTTATCCAAAAAGGACGAATTTGGATCCTCTACCACACCCTTGCCTGGGCCCAGTGGGGCTGACTTTATTCTCTGTGAATATTAGTTATCCCCCACAGGGCTAGAATAAAGATTGTTGTAGGATCTGGTCACTTTCCAGTGGATTTGACGAGATCTGTCCACATGGACTAAAAATCCATTTTTTTTTCTATATATTAAAATAGATGAGGACTAAAGGCTATGAGCCCGCTCATTGTCCTCATCTGTGTAGTATTTAGTTAAGAGTGTCCAAAATCATGTCCAATTTCGTTCGAGATGCCCTGACACATTGCGTTTGAAGGAACATAAGTCGTAGTAAGGTGGAAAGATGGATGAAGGTAGAGTGTTCCAGAGTTGACCAGTTGTGTACAGTATATGAAAGACTGAGAGTACCGGTTAACTCTTGTATGAGGGAGTTGGACAGAAAAGGGATGAGAACGAGAGGCTTGACGAGTGTTGCATGTTCTCCTGAGGGGAGGAAGCATACATTGAGAGAGTTCAGAAGAGCAATGTCCAGTGTAATAGCGATAGAAGAGAGAAAGTGGTGCAACACTGCGGTGAAGAGAGAGAGGTTGTAGTGAATCAGTAAGAGGAGGAGAGTTGATGAGACGAAAGGCCTTTGATTCCACCTTGTCCAGTAGTGTTGTGAAGGTTGATCCCCCCCACACATGAGAGCCATACTCCATACAGGGGCGGATGAGACCCCTGTACAGACAGTAACTGCGTGGGGGTGAAGTATTCACGGAATCTGCGCAGCACACCTAACTTCTTTGAGGCGATTTTAGTAAGAGAGGTAATGTGATCTCTCCAGGAGAGATTATGAGAGAAAGAGACTCCAAGAATATTAAGAGAAGAGGAAAGGTCAAGTTGTGTATCGTTAAAGGAGAGGGGATAGACATCAGGAAGATTAGTACGAGTTGAAAGATGAAGGAACTGTGTTTTTGAGGCATTGAAAACAACAAGGTTCTCTCTGCCCCAGTTAGAGATGAGGGAAAGATCAGAAGTCAGGCGTGCTACTGCATCATCACGTGATGTGGAGAGGAGCTGCTGGGATGGACGGTTGTCAAAATGAGTGGAGTAGTGTAGGGTGGAATCATCAGCATAGGAGTGGATAGGGGAAGAGGTACAATTAAGAAGGTCATTAATGAACAAAAGAAAGAGGGTGGGTGATAGAACAGAACCCTGAGGAACACCACTATTGATAGTCTTGGAAGAAGAACAGTGACCGTCTACAACAGCAGCTATAGAAAGGTCAGAAAGGAAATCAGAGATAAAGGTGCAGAGAGAGGGATAGAAACCGAATGAGGGCAGTTTGGAGATTAAAGCTTTGTGCCAGACTCTATCAAAAGCTTTGGATATGTCGAGGGCAACAGTGAAAGTTTCACCAAAGTTCTGAAAGGAGGATGACCATGAATCAGAGAGAAGGGATAGAAGATCGCCAGTAGATCGTCCCCGACGGAAACCATACTGGCGATCTGAAAGAAGGTCATGACAAATAAGGTGCTTATGAATTTTGAGGTTAAGAATAGATTCGAAGACTTTAGATAGACATGAGGTCAGAGCAATAGGGCGATAGTTGGAGGGTTGGGAACGGTCTCCTTTTTTCGGAACAGGTTGGATCAGAGCAAACTTCCAGCAAGAAGGAAAAGTGTCAGCACAGAAGCACAGTTCTTGAGAACAACAGGAGGAATCCCATCAGGTCCGTACGCCTTCCGAGTGTTAAGGCCAGAGAGGGCAGAAAATACTTCCTTTGAAGAGATTCTAATGGCAGGCATAAGTAAGTCAGAGGGGGGTGGAGTTGGAGGAACAGAGCCGGAATCGTCCAGTGTAGAGTTAGAGGCAAAGGTTTGAGAGAAGAGTTCAGCTTTATCAGTTGCAGAGATGCTGAGGTGTGGGGGGGAGGAAATGGTGGAGTGGATGCTGCTTATATGCACTTTGGCTTGGAGGCAGCGAGGTGCCAGAGGACTGGAGGAGAGCCATAATTTTGCCTCTGTACAAGGGTATGGGAAGTAAGGATGAGTGTGGTAGCTATAGGGGAATAAGCCTTCTTAGTGTACCAGGGAAGGTTCGTACTGAGAGACTGATAGAAGTAACTGGGAATAAAGTTAGTGAGGAGTAGGGAGGGTTCAGGAAGGGTAGAGGGTGTGTGGACCAGATCTTTGCAATATAATCAGAAATGGAGAAATATATTGGGAAGGGTAGGAAGTTGTATGCTGCCTTCATAGATTTGGAGAAAGCATATGATAGGGTTGATAGGAGAGCTATGACAGATGTATTAGGGATTTACAGAGTTGGTGGGCGCTTTCTGGAGGGGATTGAGGCTTTCTACAGAGAGGCAAAAGCTTGCATGAGGGTCGAGGGCAATTTGAGTGAGAACTTTATGGATGGTTGCACGAGAGAGATGATGGCAAAGGTGGTGGGCCTGGGTGCAAAACTGAGATTGAATGGAGTAGATTTGTCCTTGATTGCAAGCTTATTTGTGGATGACACTGTGCTGCTGACTGAGAGTGAAAGAGAGTTACAGAGGGTGGTGGATGAGTTTCAGTCTGTGTACAGGACTAAGCGAAGAAAATTGAAGGTGAATGTTGTTAAGAGTAAGGTGATGGTATTTGAGAGGACCAAAATAGAAGTAATTGAGTTTGTTACACCCTATAGAGTGGCTGTGCCAACTGGGATGGAATGTGAGATAACTTTAGAGGGTGAGAGGATGGAGGAGGTGAGGGAATTCAAGTATCTAGTAACAGTATTGTGTAAACATGAAGTATAGAAGGAAAAATATCAGAGAGAGAGCAGTGAGGGGCAGGCAAGTCATAGGATCACTGGGGAGGATAATGAAGGGTAGGAGTGTGAGTATGGAAGTGAAAAAGGGACTGAGAAATAGTATAATCCTGCCAACACTGACATATGCATCAGAGACATGGACATGGAGTAAGGCTTATCAGTCTAGAATAGGTGCTGTGGAAATGAGTTATCTGAAAGGAGCATGTGGACTTACTAGGTGGGATGAAGAAATTAATGAGTGTGTATGAGAGATGTGTTATGAGTGAGAAGGCAATTGGTATTGAGTGTGGAGTGGTTGAGAGAGTGAAGCGTAATACATTGAGGTGGTTTGGACATGTGGAGAGAATGCAAGGACTTTTTAAAGAAGGTGTACGATAGTGAAGTTCTGGGACCTGGAGTGAGAGGCAGACCTCCAGTTAGATGGCAGAACAGAGTGGAAGAGTGTGTGAGAGAGAAGTGTGAAGGAGGTAGGGGGATGGAGCAAGTGAGGAGGAAGTGTTGGAACAGGGAAAACTGGACTTCTGCCATGGCCATCCCGTTGGTGGGAGTTCCCGGAGGGAACGAGGCATCGGAGCTATAGATAAATAGAGAGAGATAATACTGACCACACCCACCACTATTGAAAATTAACACTACCGTACCCATTTTCAATGATCTTCAAGGTACACCCTTTTCAATACAAGCAACAAAATATCTGGCACTTTCATAAAAATAAATGCCCCTTATCTCTTGGACTAATCATGGCAAAGATACTACTGGAAAATAAATGAGAAAATACATATTCAAGATACAGTAAACTGTACCTGAAAAAGGTTGAAAAAAAATAATGTACTTTGAGACACCAGTGAACAAGAAAGAAGGCACAGTTCTAAAATATAATCATTATTACCCTTCCATTGGACAGAGCTCCTTACTCTGCCTATCTGTACTTCCTCCTTTTCATTACTGAAACTCCAACACCATACCATGGTCCTGGTACAAGTGGTGTTGATGGTCCTGGTACAAGTGGTGTTGATGGTCCTGGCCTGGTACACAGTCTTCAAGGTGATGGTAGTGTTGATATTATTTCCAGTGTAGTGGAAGGACTGGTAACTCTAATGGTGTTTATCATCACTCCAACCTGGAAATGAAATATAAGGATCAGTATATCTGGTAACCATAATACAACTCTCATTAAAACTAATAAAATATTTATTGATAAATGTCATATGCTTCCTTCCAGGTCTTGCAGCCTCTCTCTTCTTCAACTTGTCTTGTTTAATATTCTGGATTTAGTTTCCTTATTTTCACACTTCTTTTCATTATCACTTCACTGGACAATTCTCAAGAAAAAAAATCCAGAATAATTATAACTTCATTGGGTTGTTTAATAATGAGTTAATTATTTCTTGTGGTATAATCCTGCAGACCAGTGGTAACTGTATTTACACATTCACTTATAATGCAACACTATTATGGTTAACTTGTATTTTTAATATATGTTGTACGTCTGAGATAGTTAAATAGGATTAAACATGGAAGGTATATATAGTACATTGTTTTTGGTGGTAATTCTGGAGCAAATGTTTCCTCCAACCAATTCCAAGCAACAGGTTATCATTATACAGTATTTGTAACATTCATTCAACAACAACATTGTTACATTAATTCCTACACATAATATCCCATACATTTATTGCTGTTATTATATTATTACATTAACCTTTGATTGATGGTACATAATATTTGTACTATAAACTGTAAAGAGAGCATTAAATCCTCCCTCTTCCATAGCTGCCTTCACACTGAACTGACTTATACCGTACTGTACTGAGAACTTGAGAAGTGAAAACTGTTGAAACTGTTGCCACTATATAGCCATGGGCGGGATACTCAAAACCTGTAGTCTATCCTGGTCCTCATCAGGTTTGGCCAATCCTGAAATAATAAAGTGTCATTAATATACAGTAGTGGGTCAGGTTAAGTCATAATAATTTGATTTAATTAGGTCTACATAATCTACCCTGGTCCTGGTTACAGTTCAGGTTATATATTACAGTATTACAATGAACACAGAGGAATTATTTGACATTAAGGCAAGCATGGAAATGGTAGAAATGAAAACAGAAAAAGGGGAAAGATCAATTTACTGTACAAAATAAAATTACAGTATATAGTATTTGAGGTAAAAGGCAGGAATGGGACACACTGGACACAAGGAGTAGGAGAGGGAACATAGGGGATTAGTTTTAACAATTTGTAAAACATAAATATAGTAAATATAGTATAGGCCTATATCTATAATATATATAATTGTTGTTTTATCTTTCATTTTCTGCTAACCTTCCATCCCTGTTCTCAATGTATGAGATATTCAGCCTCTAGAGCAGGGGTTCTCAACGTGGGGTGTGTTCACAAGAAGTTTTCCAGGATGGCTGAAAAAATGTTTTATATATAGTTAACAGTAAATCGTTTTGCTTGATACAATCATTATATCCTACTGCTTTGTGTTTGAGTAATTTGACAATATCCCTTTAAGTACGGTACCAGTATATAATGAATATATATTATGTATTGAAGTGTCATATTAATAAGGATATAGGAAGATGACTATATGTATAACTCTGGGGGTTAAAATGTTAACAATACCTTCATTAGAGGATTAAACTTGGACATAATATACTCACACTCATTATTTCAACTGATTAAAACAAGGAACAATGTAAAGATAAATTAATATGCAATTTTACTTTGTGGGGATCTGACTTCAACTTTACCCAACAGTTTATAACATGTAAAACACCAATACAAATTAAATATAACTTGATAATAGTAAATACCGGTACTCAAATACAGTAATACAAACCACAAGTTAATTTGTACAATACTTATTACTGTAATTTATGCAGGTAACATGCAAGTAAAATAGGCAAGTAACATATAAAATATCAATAGAAACAGAATATTACTTAATAATACTGTAGGGTAAATTTACAGAAGTACTGGGTTCACTACCATATATTGTATATTTTTGTATCATTGCCCACTATTTTCACCATTCTATGACACTTTCGAAATTAGTCTGACCTAACCTAACCTATTCCACAGCAACCTACCTGGACCTAACCTGGGTAAACTACCGGGATATAACCGGTGTAAACAATAATTTCCGGGACCTAGCCGGATGTGGTAACACTGCAATCCTAGACAAGAACCCTGTAATAATACCAATAATAGTACTGTAGATACAGTACTCAAATAATACCATACACAGCTCAATTTGTGCAATACTGGTACTTATTACAGTAATTTAATACCGTACTGTATGCAGGTAACATGAGTAAAACAGACAAGTAACATATACAACACCAATAGAAATAAAGTATAACTTGATAATAGTAAATACTCTAATAATACCATACACAGGTTAATTTGTACAATATTTATAGTTACGTCTAGCCTATATCAATAACAAAATAACATGGCTATAACACCAATAGCCTAATATTAAAAAAGTTAAAATCACAGTTACGTGTTGGTGTGAAACTTGCAGAGGGAGTTTCATTACCGCCATTACTCACACACACACAAACTGCCTCAACCTGACCGGAGCCGGACCACTCAAAATGTCATCGACAGATCTACCGGCGACCGTTCAGGCCGCCTGCTCAGTCCTGTCTTTCCTATATAGTTAAAGCCTACATATTATAAGTATCAACATACGCTTACGTTTGCCTGAACTTCTGGTGGTGGTGGTGGTGGATGTGAAGCAGGAACTGGTGTTGGTCACAGTCAGTGTTTTCCTTCATTACAGGGTTTTGTTGTGAAGGGTCATGTAGTGAGGTAGTGCCTATATAGTGGTAATAATGGTAGTGGTGCCTTGACACTGTTCTCCTGCAGAGGTGGAGTGAACAAGGCAACATTGACCGGTGACAGATCTGAGAGTCAGGGATGATGACGGACACTCTGCTACTATAATACCTCGGCGTGCCGGCTTGCTGCCTCGTTTCTTGGTGGTGGACTGGTCACTGGTGCCTGCCACTGCCTGGTGGTGGTGGTGGTGGCTCACGTGGGTGTCTGGAACACTCAGGGTGAATGACTGAATGGTGATGGTGGAAGGGTTGCCAAATCAGCGGAAAAGTCGCTAGATCTAGAGACTTTATTAGTGCTCACACTGCGACAAAATTTTCCATCTAGCTGCTATATAGCGATATTTTCAGGAGGTAAAACGTTTTATCACAATAAGTTCGGGTGACAGTTATTTATCACACAGTCTAGGTATATTTGAAGTATATGAGGGAAATAACTTATAGTAGCAACATATTGTGGCAAGTAGCAATGGATATTTTGTCCCTCCCACACTCTAATGATGCAGATGTAGATCATCTGTTGACTCTGTTTAGTCAGCTGAACTTATAGTAAAATACAAAGTCCGAAACATACTGCATACTGACACAGTCAATTGAATTTTGCGTGTTCGCTCTGTCGTGCAAAGAAGTGAGAAATGTTGTTACACTTATGAATTTCCAAGAAGTGTCACAAGCAAGATTAGCACTATATAGACATACTGATTGGATTCTTACAAAGAAGGAACATCATCTTCGGCTTCAAGAAATTATATCCTTTCCTTCTACTAGTTCAAATGTGAAATCCGAGGCCTATTTTAAAATATAATAGTATTATCATTTGGCCTGGGAATAATCTAGCGATATTTTACTAATTTTAGCGGAATTTTGATGCATATCTAGCGACATTCTGTCAGAGACATTTGGCAACCCTGGATGATGGTGGTGGTGGTGGTGGGTGAATGGTGATAGTGGTAGGTGGTAGGTGAATGGTGATAGTGGTAGGTGGTTGTAGATCAGGATAAAATGGCTATGGAGGCAAACCATTTTTTCTCGATGATGTCTTGGAGGAGGTTAAAAAGACAACCATCCCTTCTTCAGTTCATCAGACAACAACAGTCTTGATGCACAACACACAAACACTTCTCACCTTTTAAGGTCAGGGTTATAAAAGAAGGGATAGTCAACTATATCCCTTGAGGTGGTTGTATGACTAGAAAGTTTGGACAATATTAATCTTTATTGTAGAAAGATATAGAGGTGAATGTATAGCTATATAAACTGGACAATATTAATCCATCCTTATTGTAAAGGGATATAGAGGTCAATGTATGGACAACATTAATATAGAGGTCAATGTATATGTTGACACTATTAATCCTTATTGTAGAGGGATATAAAGGTCAATGTATATGTTGACACTATTAATCCTTATTGTAGAGGGATATAAAGGTGTGTATTGCCAAAAGGACACATGTAACTCTGAGAGTTATGTTATGATCAGTTATCTTCATCAGGCTTCATAATATTATACTGTACTGTACTATATACAGTTAAGCCTCGTTTTAACGGACTAACATGGGGAAGGTTGTGTCCGTTAAAGCCGTTTGATCGTTACAGCGACGAATTTTTACGAGGGGTACGAAATTAAAAAAAAAAAGTGTATGTACAAAAATTAACACAAAATACAGATATATCTACATAAATAGGTACTGTAATTTAAACTTGCCTAAAAAGAGCGGAGAGTGTATATAATATTTTGTGTTACCATTAAAGGATTTACACAAGGGAGGAAGTCTGCTGCATTGGGTCAAGACTCGAGAACTCACTGACCTCTGCCTTGACCTCAGGTGTGATCCTGACCTCATTAACTCACTCGACCAGACACCCCTCCATGTCCTGGTAAGTTATACACACACGCATGCATGCACACACACACACACACACAAACACATGTATGCTCGTTCACTCACACACACACACACACTCGACCAGACACCCCTTCATGTCCTGGTAAGTCATACACACACACGCACGCACACACACACGCCTTTCTTTCCCTCTCTGTCTGTCTGTCTGTTTCTATTTCTCTGTCCCTCCCTCTGTCAGTTTCTCTGTCCCTCCCTCTGTCTGTTTCTCTGTCTGTATGTGTGTTTATCTGTCCCTCCCTCTGTCTGTTTATTTCTGTCTCTCTGTCAGATTGTGGCAATACAAATAATGGTCGATAATTCCATAATATTTTTTGTTTTTTAGATAAAGTACAGGCATGAATTATTATTATTGTTATTGCATATTATTAGTGATAGGACAACTAATGCTAAATACCGTATATGAGAGAGAGAGAGAGAGAGAGAGAGAGAGAGAGAGAGAGAGAGAGAGGGAGAGAGAGTTGTGCTAATCAGTCAATATGTATGTATGTGTGTGTGTGAGAGAGAGAGAGAGAGAGAGAGAGAGAGAGAGAGAGAGAGAGTTGTCCTAATCAATCAATCAAGAACTTTATACAGTAATAAGAATTTGTGTGTATGCGTACAGTTGCCAAAAAAGGTATTGCGGCAAATCTTGATAGAACTTTAACCATTGTAATATCCACAACTAGGCCTATTTGTTGGAACTATAAACATGTATAACAGAAGGAAATATACATATCCTTCTGTAATACATATTTATAAGCATGTATAACAGAAGGAAATATACATATCCTTCTGTAATACATACTTATAAGCATGTATAACAGAAGGAAATATACAAATCCTTCTGTAATACATACTTATAAGCATGTATAACAGAAGGAAATATACATATCCTTCTGTAATACATACTGTATATAATTTATTGAGTATACTAACACAAGGTCTGTATAACCACAACACAATAATTATCACCATAACCAATGTAATTCAGTGGTATTGGTTAAGATTGGTTTGGTAGGCATATAATAAATCCCCTATACCGTACTATACCAATGATGTAATCTGTACCGTAGTGAGAATAACAATAAGTAGTTATCATATCCTAACTGAATATAACATAGATTGATTTATATTATTAAGGTAACATGTACTGGACTGTAGTAATAGTAACATTATGTAACCAATAGTCTAGTTTAGTAACACGGCTTGATAAATATTCTCTCTCTCTCTCTCTCTCTCTCTCTCTCTCTCTCTCTCTCTCTCTTACACCACTTTGTGAAAACATTTATACACTTGTCTCGTTAATATTTGATAAACTCAGTTACCTAAATCGGACACAGAGCGTTTTAGAGATTAATCAAATCGAATAAACCTCCACCATTAAATCCAGCCTAACCAAACAAACGAATTACAGTATAACCTAACATTGATTATAATAGTATGTTTGGCAAGATTTCTATTCCCGTTGTGAACTTATTTACTTAATAATTAGTCTAACAAAGAAAAAATATCTTATAGACCTATCTTAGAGCAGATAATGTGTTACTGTGCTGTGATCTTATTCAATTATCAAATCTAACAAATTAAATATATGTTAAGAGCAGCTTATATCTTAGAGCAGATAATGTGAGTTACTGTAGTCATTAAACAGTACTGTACCTGGTGGTAATAATAATTTCGTTTTTCACGTTTCCTTAATCTGGATATAATATTTACATTGGTAGTAACTTAGGGATGATTAGTATATAATATTAATAACATTACATTTTACTTGGCTAATTTACAGACAATAAAATTTATTGTCATATAGGCTACACTATCATATATTATAAGTAATCATATGAAATTAGTTTTATGTTCTATTTTAATATAACAGACTGTAATTATGTATAGTTTTAAACATTGGTTTAATGTCATTTTATAATAATTACCGTAGGCTATTGTTATTGTTATGGAATAATTATGTATAGTTACAGACATTGGTTTAATGTCATATTATAATAATTATAGTAATCTTCCTTGTTAATGTTATGGAATAATTATTTGGTTTTTTTTTGGAAGAAGTCAATCCGTAGTGAGGCAGACAGCAACCACCGGACGCATAAAACACTTTCCAACCGGGTACATACACGCACCTCTTTTAGGCTAGGCTACTGCTGGGCCAAAATCTAGCGGTTGGAAGGAAAATAACGCGTGCATGTATAGCCTACTAGGTTGGAAAGTGTTTCTATGCATCCTGGTTTCCGTCTCCATTCCCATCTCCTGTAGTGGTGGTGGTGGAGATCCTGGTATCCGTGTCCAGTCAGGAAAAATGGCCATCGCTGGCAAGCCATTTCTCCTGAAGATGTCCATTCCTTCAGCTGTCTTGGTGCAGACGGTGATGATGTCTGCCTGCTGCTGCTGTCCCTACAATGGTTGAGCGTCGGTTGTCTTCCTTCCACGGGCATGGAGTGAGCCCCAGCCAGGACTTTACCGCCAATTACACGCCCTTCCTACCTTCCTCCACAGTAAAGGGCGTCTCCTCTCCATCCCTCAGTGATGGTGGTGAGGATGTCCTTCCTGTGGACGAAGTAGTCGTTGCTGTCAGCTGTCACAAGAGGTTGAACCACTACACCCTGCCAGCGAGACAAGTGGCAGAGGAAGTGGTGTTGTCAGGTGGTGGTGGTGTTGCTGGACTCATGGTTTGCGATGGAATGTGTCTGACGTCTCTCATCTAGCCTAATCTAATAGAAACATATTCGCAGTTCATAGCCTTTTTTATAGTCCACACCAGTGGTACCAACATTATTCTGGTGTTGACATGACCCTGAGTGACCTGACACACGTGCTTTGAGTAGCCTATAGGCGTCTTCTATTTATGCCACTTGATCAACCCGGGTTGGCAACCTGGGTTGGTGGGAAAGACCCGGGTTGGATGGTGTAAATAGAACACACTGACCACCAACCCGGATTGATCTTCCTTTGTTTGTAAACATTAATAAACATTTCCCTCAAATTCTACTGATTAGGGTACTCATGCCACTTCAAAATCATATTTCCTTTATGTATTTTGAAGATTATGTCTCGTGTTATGCTAAAATGTCATATATTTCTGTAAGAGGGCTTACCAGTGTTTGTTTTTGGCGCGTCAGGTGTGAGCAACCTGTACAAGTTGCCAGATACCACCACCATTACGTTTGCAGCAATAATTCCTGTCTTATCTACAATCTTATACCACCATGACATGCAGGAGGATTTTATCTACATCATCCATCCATTTTTAATCATGGTAGCATAATATTTATAAATAAATATCGGCATATAAAAAAAGTTGTATAAACATTTTTAGCTACTTGTTTCACTTCAACTCGTATTTAATCGTATATTTTTTAATGATATGGATATTTTTTTAAGATAAAAGTAATCCTCTATCATTATTCTGTCAGGTTACCAAAGTGCCAAGTAGATATTAAGCGAAATAAGTGAGGCCCCAAGAAAAAACAAAAAATGTTTACCTCGGAGAAATGCAATGTTTTGGTATGGGAAAGGTAAGCGTGAACGGAGGTTGCCTGGAGATATTGACCAATCACAGACGAGCATTAAAAATACACCTAGGCTCCAATTGCAAGCTAGGATTGGATAGAGTATAGGATGGGATAGAGTATAGCTCACCGTATAAAATTATAAATAAGGACAAAACACTATACACTGTTGTACAGTTGGCGGCAAAAGTCCTGTCGCCTCACCTGCTTTACCGAGACGCACAGTGTTCATGGACTCGAGAAATACCAAGTTTTCTACATCAAATAATCGGTGAAGCAAGTGAGGCGACAGGACTTTTGCCGCCGACTGTACCTACAACCCACAAATCACAGACTGTGCCGTTTGTCCTCCGCCTACTTAACCCTCAAAATACAGGGTTTTTTTTGCATACTTTACCAAAGATATCTGTGGTTAAAACAATGTGACATTCCTACGAACAAGATATTTTAACACGTTATGTCTACAGTTGTACTTAACTATATCTTACATTAAAGTACAGTTGCCAAAAAAGGTAGGTATTGCGACAAATATTGATATAAATTTAACCCCAGTAATATCCACAACTATTTGTAGGGACTATAAGCATGTATAACAGAAGGAAATATACACATTATTCTGTAATACATACTTATATATATCCCTACAAACAACTATGGACATTAATATATTTAATGTTGTATCAATAGTTGTCGCAATACCTTCTTTGGCAACTGTACATACATTTACGATATTTTCTACGGTATAGGCTATTCCCTCCTCTACAGATTTCCTCAGATACATACAGTATGTTTGTCGAGTTCTTCTATTTGCTTCAGGGCTTTATTGTACTAACAGCAATGATGGCAGAATCTGTAACATAAAGAAATCAAAATTACACATTGTAAATGTTAGAGTATTTATACTCTAACATTTACAATGTGTAATTTTGTATAAATGTATAGTACTATTTGAATAAATGTATAGTACTATTATAGGCTTAGACAAACATATTCCTCTAAATACCATGACATTAAAATATCGCTATTATAGGTGTTAATACTGACAGGCAGAATACGATAGAATTAAATTTGAGAGAAAAACATTAACCATTTAGGGAATATTTACTGAGGCAGTTTAAAGCTGAACTTATAGAAATCTGATATCATTAATCATTTAGGATAATATGCAACAATTTTATGTAATACAGTACATACTTTGTCCAGTTGTACTCTATACCTATTGTATTAAATGATTCTGTATTCATATACCGGTATATTTCTACTTTGAGTATATATTAAGTTTATAAGATAATAATTGTGTATAGCCATATAGATAAAATCTGTATAAATAGAAGTAATAACATGCAACTACTGTATATTATATGTGCAGTTGGCTATAATAATATAAAATAAGGTTATAGTATATGAATAATAACTTAATGCAAATTTACTGCATACACTATAACATCCAAGTAATATTTTAAAAATCAGAATACCTTCAACTGAAATAAAATAAAATATATTCAAGTACCCGGTAATATATATTAAAAGTCAGAATACCTTCAACTGAAATAAAATAAAATATATCCAAGTACAGTAATAAATTAAAAGTCAGAATACCTTCAACTGAAATAAAATAAAATATATTCAAGTACCGTACCCGGTAATATATTAAAAGTCAGAATACCTTCAACTGAAATAAAATAAAATAAATATATATACTCCTTTTTTATATATTCTCTAATGAACAAAAAGAAAAGAAAAAAATTACTATGTTTAACTTAACAATAATGTATACGTACTCCTCATAAATTATGATTATTAAATGAAACTGAACAAAATAATACATAAAATTTACTTCCATATAATAATGTATACTCATAAATTATGGTCATTAAATTAAACTGAACAAAAATAATATAGGCCTATACAATTTACTTCCATATAATAAACAAAATCCTCATGAATATTTACAAACTACAATAAATAATAACAAGCTTGGGGGTTTGGGGGCAGTGCGGGAATAGGGGGACAGGCTTGGGGGTGTTGGGGGGTGCGGGAGTAGGGGGACAGGCATGGGGGGGTTAGGGGGGATGCGGGAATAGGGGACAGGCTTAGGGAGGGTTAGAGGGGTGCGGGACTAGAGGACAGGCTTTCTACCCACCCCAAGCCTGTCCCCCTATTCTCGCACCCCCCAAGCCTGTCCCCTACTCCCGCACCCTCTTAATTAAGCCTATTTGTCATATTAATTTACAGTATATTATTATAACAAAACCATTAATAATAAAATGAGTGACCTTTTTCCCAGTGAGTTTGAAGGTCGGCGGAGGTGATAGCAATGTGTTTACTTTATTATGATCACTCCAACTCCTTCACAAACTATTTATATTTCTCCACATAGCAAACCAATTACACAACATAGACAAATTTAGTTCACATCATTGGATTAAAGTGATTTTACAATTATAACTCATTAATCATAACTCGATACGATAATAAACCATGTAATTACGGCGAGTATAATTAAGAGAATACAATTTAATGTTTATACCATTTACTAATAATAGATATTTACAGTAATTACGGAATCAATATTATAATAAAAAAAATTGTAATTGTGCATAAGTTTCTCATTAACATGATAGTGATGTCAAACTTTACAATAAAAAGCGATATAGTAGAGAAAAAGAAAGGATTTGTGTGAATAAATTTCATTACGGTAGGCCTATGTGTTGACAGAGAGGCGACCCTAACCTGTCTGATCACGTGGTGGGTCACGTGGGTGTTCATGTGATATGGTGCTCTATTGGGAGAAATATAATGATTTAATGAAGGTTTGGAGTGTTCATGTGATATGGTGCTCTATTGGGAGAAATATAATGATTTAATGAAGGTTTGGAGTGTTCATGTGATATGGTGCTCTATTGGGAGAAATATAATGATTTAATGAAGGTTTGGAGTGTTCATGTGATATGGTGCTCTAAGTGGAGAAATATAATTAGTTTTTATTAACAAAGTATTGATATTATGGGCATGACAATTAATAATTGACCAATAATAATGTCACGTGTCAAGTGGAGGTAGGTGGCGTATTATTAGTATCAGTAAATTATTGGTGATTATATATTATTCCGTATTGATATAATTTAATTTACCATATAAATATCTAACATCGATAAATAGACCTTAAAATTGACAAGTGATAATATCGAGGGTCAACAAAAGCAGAAGTCTTTGGGACAACAGAAAATATTGGTTATGATTCTTTGACACATTCAAAGAATACATTTGCCATTATTTCTATTGACTCATTTCGTTCCTTAATTTCCCTGAGAATGAAAATGTGATTTACTACTTCACTAACCCCCTCTGAGCTGCCCTCTAACTCCAAACACGCCGATACTTCATCATATGAGATAAAGCATCGGTGTGTCCTAGCTAAATAGATTAGTCTCTCTCTTAAATCCCTTATAAAATCCCCAGGAAGGCAAATCTCAACACACACGGTCATTGTCGTCAGGTATATAGATGCTGTAATGTGGAATTAGTATGTATTAATGACAAGCAAGGAGCTCCCTCTTTTATGTGTGTCTGTAACCAAGTGTGAGTTTGGTCTGACCCTGTGACCAAACACAACCCTTTATATAGTATTCACTGACCAATCACAGGTCACGGAGTATTTACCCAATCATATGGCAGTATTTGAAAATTTGAATATTTAAAGATACTCACCTAGCCAATCAAATGGTAGGATATTAAAATTCAAATATTTGAAATTATTCGCCTAGCCAATCAGGTGGCAGTATTTGAACATTTAAATATTTGACGAAATTCGTCCAGTCAATCAGCTGTCACTATTTGAAAATTTAAAGATTTGAAATCTTTCTTTCAACCAATCAGAAAACGTTATTAGAAATTTGAATTTTCAATTTCACTTGTTCAGCCAATCAGGAGACGGCATTAATTTGTTATTATTTTTCTAAACTAACATATTTATTTCCGTTTTACCAATGTATGGCTGTGATTAAAAGGTTAAAATAAACTATATTAATTACAATTATAATAAATTAATCGTAAGTTTGTATAGAAAAGTTAAATATAAGCATAATGGCGTTATCCAAAAAGTTCGTTCACACACACAAACATTGTTATTATTAATCATTATGCCAATATTTTTATTATATAAATATTTACGAGTACTAAAAATTTACATAATTACTTTACTAATATAATTGACACTTGTAATTAAAGTAAAACTGACGTTGTTCATTTGTTTACAATGTTTACAACGGGATAGCTAATTGTTTGTTTGTTGATGCGGCCACATAAACAGAAGAGGGAATCTCAAACAGGATGAAGATTTATTTACAGGTATTTTTCCAATAAAAACTGCACATTATTATTATTACGGACAAAACCCCGTAATGGGAATAGCCTATTGCCTGTAGTTAAGTGATCACTACTTAATTAAGGGTTTGGGCGCTCTTTCGGCCCCAGCCACTCCATTTTATTTCTTCAACTATCCCTCTTTCTTTCAATTTCCTTCCTGCTTGTTGTCTCATCTCTCTATCACCTTTTCCTGACGGCCGGCAAAACCCTTAAAGTGTTGCCCATATCACATAATCAAATAATCTCGAAACTATGACCATTGTGTGCCTCGGTGAAGCAAGTGAGGCGACAGGACTTTTGCCGCCGACTGTACCTACAACCCACAAATCACAGACTGTGCCGTTTGTCCTCCGCCTACTTAACCCTCAAAATACAGGTTTTTTTTTGCATACGGTACTTTACCAAAGATATCTGTGGTTAAAACAATGTGACATTCCTACGAACAAGATATTTTAACACTATACACTGTTGTACTGTACAGTTTTATGTGCCTTATGTGCCATAAAACTGTACAGTACAACAGTGTATAGTGTTTTGTCCTTATTTATAATTTTATACGGTGAGCTGTGACACGGTCCAGCGGCGCCGTAGTGTGTGTGTTATTGCCATTCTGCGGCGCCGCCGCATCTAAGTAGTTTTTGTATGTTTGTACTGATATTTAAAAATAAACATACTGTATGTAGGATAAATCACCACAAAATATCCATAATATCAATAATATTCATGAATATTGAAGTTTTAAAATAAAAAATGATTGAGAATTTTTCCTTGACAATCGAGATGTAACTTCGTTGATCACGTGTTACTTTGGTAATTATTATATTGTTTTGTTTTACTTTATTACTTAAATTAAACTTGTTCTTATTTATTAATAAATTAATTGGTGCATTATTTGAATGAAAGATACTATTTTGACCTTCAAATATTAATTTTATGCTTTTAATAACAAAGTCGTCTTGTCCAATCACAATGTTCAGTTCAAATTTGAACTCTTGAACCTCATTGGCTAGGCTATCAATTATGAACATTTAAATTCACAATCCTTGCACCTGATTGGTTAATATGTAGATTTGAAATTCAAATACTTCAATCTGATTGGTTGATATAAAGTCACGTGACTAGACTTATGATCAGCGCCTACGTCTGAAAGACTATAAAAGGAATGTGTGCATGTGTATTACATCATTGCATCCTTGAACCTTGTAACTGAGAGACGTACCCAACTACACTCCAGTTATCTTTCCTTCAAGCACTGCAATTGGATACCACCAATCAACATCAACACATAATAAGGATTAAACCACCTATAAATAAGATATTTTGAAGAATTTAGATAAAGATTATATAGAGAATATAGATAAAATAAGAGTAAAGTAAGTTTGCTGGGAAGGGATTGAAGTAGCCAAGAAGATTCCAATATCAGTTCATTAACTATCACTCGTCAAAATGAAGTATAGGGGAGTTGCTGGTCTGAAAAAAGTTCGAATAGAGGTCGGGAATGGTAAACGTGTAAAAGTAATACGGTCCCAGAAAGAGTTTGAAGAAGATTGTGAAGTTTTAAAATGTATTGGTTCTGGAGGTTATGGTGATGTTCATTTAGTTAATTATAAAGGATTACTTGTAGTAAGAAAGATAACAAGGGATGACACATTGCAAGATTTATTTATAGAAGAAGGATTAACATTATACCATCTTCAAGGTGTAGGTGGAGCTCCTAGACTGTTGGGACTTAGTTTAAAAACACCTTTAATACTCATGAGTGTTTGTCAAGGATCACAATTAGATAATATAAAGCCTGACTTAAGCCTCATTGACACTTCCTCTTGGTGGTTGACCATCTTTACTTCAGTGGTAAATAATATTATGGAACTTCACTCTGCAGGATGTATCCATAATGATATTAAAAGTGATAATGTAATTGTTAACTCAAATAACAAAACATCCATAATTGACTATGGTATTGCTCGGATGAGAAACCGTCCCATAATGCCCTTCATTGTTGACAACTTACCTACTGTTGAAGAAGTTGACGAATACGAAGATAAATACCAACGTTATGCCCCAGAACTCTATTTTAAAGGTACATCTTCAGCAGCTAGTGACGTGTATGGTTTGGGTAAAATGTTCCAAGACATCTATTGTGAACATAAAGATACAGGCCTGGACACACTGTGGCAAGAGGGACTGGGGAATGTGGTGGAATCTATGACTTGTTCCAAGGCTAGTCAAAGGTTGTCCCTCACTCAAGTGTACCAAGAACTGAGTCATCTATGTCAACCATCTCAGAGTGAAACAATACACCAACAGTCATCTCAGAGTGAAACAACACACCAACAGTCATCTCAGAGTGAAACAACACACCAACAGTCATCTCAGAGTAAAACAACACACCAACAGTCATCTCAGAGTAAAACAACACACCAACAGTCATCTCAGAGTGAAACAACACACCAACAGTCATTTCAGAGTAAAACAACACACCAACAGTCATCTCAGAGTGAAACAACCCACCAGAGAAAAGTTCCACTCCAGCCATGTCGTTCACTATATAAGATTGTCACAGCCTGGGCCAAAAGGAAAAACAATAAGTTGAAAATAACGCTTGGTTGAAGTCACCAATAAAATATTCATTATTGTCTTTACCAACTTTGAAGTAGGCTAAGGCCTACCAGTGTACAGTAGCTTAGCCTATTATAGGCTACAAGTACAAGAGAGAAAGGAATATCATGGATTATATGGAGGTTTTGTTGTTTATGTTAACAATTACATTATCACTTATTATTATTTTATTATTGAAGTAAGGCCTACCAATGTAGCTTAGCATATTACAAGGCCTATATAGTATAGGCTACAAGTATGAGAGGGAAAGAATTATCATGGATTATAAGTTATTATTATTTTAATATTTACAGTACCGTAATTATGACATGTACAGTACCGTACAGTACTTATTTTGTTGGAGTAGATTTTTATATTAAATGTATATTTAACTGCATTATGATATTTAGCCTAATGGACTAAAAATATAATATAATTTTCTTTTGAGTTGTAGTCTATTTATATTATTGTTACTGAAATGTTTCCATTAAAATTTTGTTTGAAGTTTTGTTTATTAACTGTGTTTTATTATTTAACTGTGTACTCATATTTAATGGACAAAGGAAATAATATAATTTACTTTTGAGTTGTAGCCTATTGATATTATAGCCTATTATAGTTAGGCTACCAAACTAGAATATTTCCATTACAGTATAGATTTGTTTGAGTAGGTAGTATTTAAATTATTAAAAGTATATTTAACTAACTACGGGACTAATATACAGTCTAATGGACAAAAGAATTAATTTAATTAAATTTTGTTGTAATATATTGACTAATATTAGTTACTGGAATGTTTCCACTTTATTTTTTGTTTCTTTGAAAACATACGGTATTATACAGTTCTCATGTATTCTTACATTATTGTAATATTACCTTATGTGAAAGTAAAAGGACATTAAGTTACTTGTTATTATTTTTTTATTTACTTGGGTAATATTATGATGGTAATGAATTATAAAAGGACATTCAGTTATTTGTTATTAGTTTTTATTTATTTGAGTAATTTTATGATGGCAATGAATTATAAAAGGACATTCAGTTATTTGTTGTTGTTTTTTATTTATTTGGGTAATATTATGATGGCAATGAATTATAAAAGGACATTCAGTTATTTGTTATTAGTTTTTATTTACTTGGGTAAATGATACCAATGAATTATTGAGGGACATTCAGTTATAATATTATGTTATTGTTATCTATTTACTTGGGTAATATTATGATGTCAGTGAATTATAACCTTATTTTACTATTACAACTATTTCTTCAATAGTTGATCTTATGTTATGTAATAATATCAAGTTTAATAAATATTTACCGGGAAGTAAATTTATATTGTTTGAATATTCCTCCTTTTCTTTAATACAATGGATAGAATTATTTATACTTGTCATTTAAGTGTATTATTTGCCATAATATTTTGTAACTTTGTTAACTACAATACAACTCTGTGGTCAGTCTCATGGGTATTATTGTCTTTAAAGATGGTTGTCATACATTAGGGCCTTGGCGCTCCTTCGGACCTCAAAAAGCTATCTTACTCTTTAACCCATACATTTCATTCTATTTTCTTTTATATATGTTTTCTCATTATTTTGGTACAGTACCGGTACATTATACTGGTGTTGTAGCCTGTAGTAATACATTAAAGGTTTGGACACCCCTTCGGTCCCAGACACAGTACAATATACTGGTGTTGTAGCCTTTAGTAATACATTAAAGGTTTGGACACCCCTTCGGTCCCAGACACAGTACAATATACTGGTGTTGTAGCCTGTAGTAATACATTAAAGGTTAGGACACCCCTTCGGTCCCAGACACAGTACAATATACTGGTGTTGTAGCCTGTAGTAATACATTAAAGGTTTGGACACCCCTTCGGTCCCAGACACAGTACAATATACTGGTATTGTAGCCTCTATAGACTAATAATTATTACAGGCGTGTTGTTGGGGTTGAAGAAAGAATTACGGTACCGGTACCATTTTTTTAAGATAAGAAGTATCTTATTGAAAATTCCAACAATAAGTACTATGTGTAATAATAAATAAAAGAAACATGGTAATAGGTTATTTATTCCTGCTGGTAAGTGAAAATGCAACTGATAAACAAGAAATTCACCGCCGTGGACTAGCTGTGACTGACACAGAAATGGGCCTGGCGCCATCGGTGACGAGACGCATCCGGTGTGAACGGCTTTGCCTTACATCCATATGATTTAATGCTAATAACTGTGGGTGGCGAATCATGACGAATCTTGACTGGCACTGGCTTGACGTGACGATTTAATCATACGGGAAAGAGCCAATTACCATTTCATGTCCTAACTACCCTTCTAAAAGAGGAAGCAGAAGATATTAATATGACATTGAAGTTAGTGTCTGACAGGAAAATCAAGCGAATCCAGAGAAAATCATATAGGACACTCCAGGGCCGTTTGCATAATGCGTAATATTCTTTACTCATGATGACTAAAAGTTTTCAAACTATGAAAAATAATAGTTGGGACGCATGAACTACCGATGAAGTAGATTCGCCGCAACTTATGGGGTGAATGGACTTGAGGCGCATCGTCACGGGGGCGGATGGACCTGCTACCGATGTGACGCGACTCTCTTGGTGTGAATGCCTATGATGAGTAACTTTATGATGAGTAACTTTACACCAACTTAATGAGAAAACAAATTGTACAGGTATGAAATATGACATAATAACTCAGAAGAGTAAAACCCCAACTAATGAACTTATTAAGGTGTTATAAAGTTATACTGTACTTACCAATGTGGTGACGTGTATGAAGGAAGAATATGTAGTGTTAAAACTCCAACTAATGAACTTATTAACGAGTTATAAAGTTATACTGTACTTACCAATGTGGTGACGTGTATGAAGGAAGAATATGTAGTGTTTTATAATCCACACCGGAATAATGGCCGAGTTAACTTTCAGTTATATTATCTTCATAATATATATTTATATGTAACACAACACCGGGGAGTAGAACTCTATATACCGGTATTTATACATGCCGGGGTAAATTTTCAATTATTTGGTCTTCACTGATTTTTAACTACATAATATATATTTGTATATAAGACAACACCGGGGAGTAGAACTATACATTTATACGTTAACGTTACATGCCGGGGTAAATTTTCAATTATTTGGTCTTCACTAATATTTAACCAAATAATATATAGCATATTTAAAACACTACACAACCATAATAATTGTGTATAGCGTATTACAACACACCACAACATTTATAAGTATTCTGATATCTAACACAACGCAAATAACAATAATAAATTACATTACAGCTACAGTAAGTTAATACAACCACTCGCACCATAAAGCCAAGATCAACTGTCTGTGTGTGTGTTTGTGTGTATCACTGTGTTCCAATGGACATATTCTATTGGTTACCGTTTATACTTACCATCTATTATCATCCAATCATACAACACTAAACTCAAGGGGGCGGAGTCTATACTTATCCTCACAAATATGTTGACACTTAGCCTATATATATATATTTATTATTATTCTATTGTGCTTTTCAATGTTTTCAGTGATCATATTATATCATCTTAATCATCATCAATACTAACTTTCTTTATTATAAGATATGAGGAAATTCTATATAATACAAGTGTAGGACCCCAACACGTAAGGCGTCCACAGTCCCAGGCTTTAATAAGGAGTCTAATAAGACTCCTCCACTAAATAATATAACGTTGGGATACTTCACCCTCTCAGGCTCTCAAGTCTCAACAATTATGTAATAAGATGAGGAGTCGCTACTTCCTTAACATCACCTGTTGGGCTCGCCAGCACAGGCATAAGGACCAAGCAGAGGTAATTTCCCTTGCAATAAAAAAAAAATAACACCACTGATGAGGGACGGAGTCACGGAGAGGAGGACAGGAGGTGTCCTTCACTGTGGAGAAAGGGAGGAAGGGGGACCTGATGGTGGGCAGGTTTTCGGCTCACTCCATGTTGGGTTGTTGCCCAATCTTTGTAGGGACGGCAGCAGCAGGCAGACATCGTCACTGTCTGTACCAGCTGCAGAAGGACCAGGTTGTCTTTCTGACCTCCTCCTAGACATCTTCAGGAGAAATGGCTTACCACCAATAGTCATTTCTCCTGAACTACAACTACCATCACTAATAAGAAACGAGGCAGCAAGAAGGCACGGGGGAGGAGCACAGCAGACGCGCCACCATCCCTACCTTCGGCCCACCCTCGTCACCGGTTAATATAATGCAGCATGCTGCCTCGCCCACTCAACGACAACCAAGCGAACAGTAGGACTCTGTGGGAGGGAGTCACCACCACCGCTGTCACCACCGCTGGCGCCACCACAGGAGATGGAGACGGAGCCACGGAGGAGGAAGACCACGGTGAAAGCAGGACCTCCACCACCACCAAGCCCCTGGTTAGTACAGTGGTAACGCGCCTGCCTTGTATCCGTGAGGTCGGCAGATCGAGCCTCGCCCAGGCCCGAGGGTTTAAAACTGTTTACTGGGGGGTTACTGCCATGGCTGGGCACCATGGTGGGGAGTTGGGCTTGCCTGGCTGACGTTCAGCAGGTGAGTGTCTCATCAGAGACAGATACCTGAACTAAAACTCTGCAACTTTAACTTTTTCCACCACCACCACCGGAAGTGAGACGGAACTGGAGTTACTGGAGGACGAAGGAGAACAGGAAGAGAAAGAGAAGGGGGAGTAAGGACAGTCAGACATCTGCCAGAGCCGCCATAGTTTGTCACCGTGTGCCGTGGTGGTGACTGTCTGCCTCGCCCCGCCTTCACCTCTTCCAAAGAAACATCACGTTTCACCGGGGCCCCGATGTCTTCCAGTTCCGACAGAAATGGAAGGCTTTGGAAGCTGTTTATACCTGCTATAAGGGAGACACCATTAGCTGCTTCCACAACAACAACAACACAGATCCATTACCACCAGTGATGCTACAACTACTATTATATATATAAAAAAAAGAACTACTACTACAACAACTGCTATTATTACTACAACCACTACTGATGTAAATTGACTTTCTAAAATCTTGTATGCCTTAATACCCCATAAGGGGTGATACGCAATAATTTAAAAGGAAGTAAACAAAAAAAAGTTACACATGCCAGCCTGTCCGGTGTCCTGAAATGGCTGGCCTTGTCATGGTCTCATCAAGATCCAGGTGTATCTGGATCTTGGGTCTCATCTGCTCACTCACGATTCAGTACATATAGTTCAGTCGGCCTCACGTCTCTAGATCTCAGTGTTAGCGAAACTGTGTGTAGTGAGGCCTATATGTGAGGGTGGCAATGGAAGCTCCTCTAACCAATTTATAAAACGGCCTAAACCTGACCGGAGTAGGACTAAAATAATCTGTCTATGACAGAAGGCCGTACGTCACACGACCTGTTTTCGTTCCGACAGGCAGGCCAGCAGGCTTGACGCCATCAAGAATTCCTAAATACATTTTTATTAATTAATGTAACTGTTCACACGACCCGTCGCCCTGCCGGCGGCAGCCATCCGTCGACCGACCGACAGCCACGGATCGGATTCCTTCTCAAGAATACCTGGCCCGTTGAACGGAGGCTTGACGGCACCTGGGGGATGGATGATACAAGGTCATTATTGTAGTCTGGTGCCATGCCCTTGGGGTGATGAGTTGTATAAACATGGACCCATACAACACCCATCCATTTACCTTAGTAATCTTACCCACAGTCCCATTCATTATAATTTATGACGGAACACTACCAAAGTGCCTGGTGATTGATTGACTATCTGCAGTGACACGAACGGTCAGTGTGAATACGTATTATAATTGTTAAACAGAGGTGAGCTGGCGGTCTGCCTGTCGGAACCAAACCGGATCGTATGTATCGGCCCCTTTAGTTTGTAACCTTACTGTAAACTTTTTAGTTTTAACTGTATGTCAGATGATTGGAAGGTTCCAACTTCCATGTTTGGTGTGATCCTATCATGTTCTACTTTCACCCAACAATGATAGAATAAATATGATGGCTACGGTGACAAATAAAGGAGTTTGAGTTACTTATGGAATATGGAGTAAGGATTTATATTATCTCCAATAATTATGACCAATCTTCATATCTCTGTGTCCCTGGTGCCCCTTCTCTGCGTGACAGGTTACACGGGGGTACAGGCCTACTACAGGGAGTCTGAGGGAAAGGAGGGTCTGTGAGTGAAGGAGGAACTGTTGGTGTTTATGACGGTGTGACTGAGGGAGAGGAGGGTCTGTGAGTGAAGGAGGAACTGTTGGTGTTTATGACGGTGTGACTGAGGGAGAGGAGCTAGGGTCTGTGAGTGAAGGAGGAAATGTTGGTGTTTGTGACGGTGTGACTGAGGGAGAGGAGCTAGGGTCTGTGAGTGAAGGAGGAACTGCTGTGTGTTGGTTGGTGTTTATGACGGTGTGATTGAAGGAGAGAAATAGGAGAAAGGAATATTAAAGTGAGGAACATTTTATGAAGAGGAGAACACACACACACACTTTATCACTCTATAAATATATCGCCTTAATTATTTACCATTATGTAGTAGACAGTGTAGGCGTTAAGAACAAATAACAAACCCATTTGCTACTACATCTTTGATTCAGAAGGTAGCCTAGTATTCAAGGATGATAGACTATTATCCTTATAGTCTATTATCCTTGCTAGTATTGTAGGCTATGTTCATTAACCTTTGTCAAGTTTTACCCCATTAAGTTTGAGATACTGTATACATACAGATTTAAATAACTTGTATTCAGTTATCAGCTGTCATACTATTTACCAAAGTTACACATAATTCTGTAATATTGTACTAAAATATTGTATGACTAATTAATTAAGAACATGATGTTTTACTCGTCACAGGAATATGAGCTTAATTAACGAGAGTATTATCTTATCTGTATTAGGCTTAAGCATTTTGTTAAGTACAATATAGACAAGGATGTGCAAATGACAAGTACTATTTATTTCATTTGATAGAACTATAAATATAACTGTAGACAAATTATATAGTTAAACGCATTAATTCTACACATTCAGTTATATCACATACAAAGGAAACTTCTTACTATTATAACATTATATTGTAACTATATAGATATAATTCTTTCTCCATTTAGTTGTAAGTTGTCGGCAATGACATTACCACAATAATGTAACGTAACAGTATATATAAATTATAACAATGTTACTCTATGGTATCAGCAGTAACAGTACAGTAATAACGTAACGTATAAATAACAATGTTACTCTATGGTATCAGCAGTAACAGTACTGTAATAACGTAACGTATAAATAAAAATGTTACTCTTAGGTGTTGGAAGTGACAGTACCACAAAAATGTAACTTATATAATGATAACAATGCTGCTGTAACGTATCGGCAGTGACAATACTCCAATAATGTAACGTATTATAACTTTGGCGTAGGGAAATGACATCCCCATTCTACTTCATTCTGTTATGTTATCAAAATATGTTTGTGTGTGTGAGTGTGTGTGTGTGTGTGTGTGTGTGTGTGTGTAGTAATTTGATTCTCATTGATTCTGTCTACTTGTAGGTATAGTTGCATGCCTCTTGATTGACGCTACGGCGCAATTAATTAAAAAAAAAAAACATTCTTGTGTCCAAGGTAAATATAGCTATATTTACCTTGGTACAGTCAGCCTTGTATCCCCTACGGGCTACGAGTGAGGGTTTGGAACTCCACTCTCTAACAATAACAAAAACTGTACCCCTTGTCTGGGGGGGGGGGGGAGAGTTTCTACAACCAGCCATGGCCAAGTCAATACCAACAACTAACACTATTATAACACTTCCCCTGCCGACCGTCTTGTTGGCAGGGTAAAGGAGTTTAATCCCTTGAAGGGCTATCTATGATTCTATGGCTTTATTACTTGTCACGAGCGAGATTACTTCGTCCACACGTCCTTCTCTCTGCTGCCACCACCTCACCACCATCACTGACTGAGGCACGGAGAGGAGGTGTCCTTCACTGTGGAGGAAGGGAGGAAGGGTGTGGTGGCTACCAACTTAGAGGAGACCTGATAATGGGCAGGTCCTCGGCAACTCCATGCCCGTGGGAGGAGTACGACCGACGCCTAACCACCGCAGTGACGGCACTGCCACGGCAGCAACAACAGACATACATCGTCACCGTCTGTACCAAGACTGTTGTTGCCTTAGCTGCAGAAGGGCTATAGGTCGTCTCTCTGACCTCCTCCTGAACATCTTCAGGAGAAATGGCTTACCACAAATAGCTATTTCTCATGATTTGCAACCACCCACCACCACTACAGCCACCACCAAGAAACGAGGCAACAAGCCTGCACAACGGGGAAGGAGAAGAACAGCCTGACGCACTACCACCACCACCACCATCCCCTCCGGCCCAACCCCGTCGCCGGTTGATGTTGCCTCGCCCTCTCAAACGGGAAGGCACCACCACCACCACCTGAGCCTTCCCTACAAGACCTCAAGACTGAGGAGGACTCTGACAAAACTTCCTGCTCTAACACCAACGACGCCAATGACAACATGGACCTGGAAGATGAAGGGGAATGGCAGACGGACGGTAAGAGGAAGAGGAAGAGAAGAAGAAGGATGGACAGCCAGTCATCACAACAACAGCTGCCTCACACCACCAAATTTTGTATGATCGCTTCTCCTCGCCTCGACCTTTATCACAAACACATCTCCCGACGACGTGACCCCAACTTCTTCCAGGTCAGAGAAAAGTGAACCACCCCCATAGCCTAGGCATCCTTATGAATACCATACAGTACAAAATAAATGACGGACTTAATGCCCAAAACAAATGGTGATAGGCATAACAAAACTACACACACACACACACACACACACACACACACACACACAAATAACTTGTCTGTCCAGATTACTGTGTACTGGTGCTACAGCCTTCCCTTCCCTTGTTAAAAAGGAAATGTGGTAGTGATAATGATGATGATATTATTATAGCAATGTCACTCTTAAATGTTGCTAATAATAGTACCATAATAATGTAACATATAAATAACAATGTCACTCTTAGGTGTTGATAATAACAGTACCATAATAATGTAACATATAAATAACAATGTTACTCTTAGGTGTTGCTAATAACAGTACCATAATAATGTAACATATAAATAACAATGTCACTCTTAGGTGTTGATAATAACAGTACCATAATAATGTAACATAAATAACAATGTTACTCTTAGGTGTTGATAATAACAGTACCATAATAATATAACCTTGAAATGTACTACTAACCTTGCTACTTACTACGGCTGGCTTCACACGAACAATGTTTTACCGCGCGGTCAAATATTCCCGTCGCCGCTCGTTATTTTCACACAAGCGGTAAACTACCGCGCGGTAGCTTTGAAGGCTTCATGTTAGGGTAGTTAGTTCATCTGCTTGTGCTGTTACTAATGGAGAATGTACAGCAGAGAGTTGTCTGTGTATACTTAATGGATAAGATATTAAAGAAAAGACGGCACAAATGGTGGATGTAGCCAATAACCAGCTCTATATTAGTACAAGAACACTTCGTTACATTATATTCAAAGCTGAAAGCTCATGAAGATAAATTCTTCAACTATTTTCACATGTCTACTGAATCTACAATAAAAATAACAACAATAGCAATAACTATAACAACAATATCAACCTGTCCTATACTTTATTTGGACTACAGATCATATTGGTTCTAACACACTGTTATTATTACTACACAACTCACTACAGTTATTACTACTCATCTCACTACTGTTGTCATTACTACGTATTGTACCTCATTGTTATTACTACACACCTCACTACTGTTATACTATTCTCATACATAGGTTACATATCCTACTTCACCTTCACATACTACACACCTCACTACTGTTATTACTACACACATCATTACTGTCATACTGTAGGTTACATATCCTACATGACTACATCACCCTCACATATTTCTCTGTTACTCCAAATCATTTTCTCGTACAGTACAATACCACAACTCATCTCAGGGACCTGCCCTAGATTTATTCTAGATCCACAAATACACACTGCATCTCCTGCCTTTACTATACTCTAGAGACCCTATATAGAGTCTCTACTATACTCTACCAACCATCAATGTAAACATTGTAGCCTATTTTGAGCAAGATCTAGAATACCAGGTCTGCTCATCGCGCATATCGGGTCGGGCTGGTATGTCGATTGGCCCCCAAACTGAGGCTTCCCAAGTCTGTCAAATATGGGACGGGATAGTAGTCTCTATGATCGGGGTACATACGGCTCAATATTAGCGGCCTCTCGCATTTCAGTGGCAAAATTGCCTTACTTTCTTGTCAAAATTCATGGCTTAGACTTTGAGTAGGTGAACCGTTTTTGTTTCTAAAATTTCTTCAAAAGCATAGGTATCGAAAGTTCTCAGTGGAAGTTTTCGAGAAATTACAAATAGGACTAGAAATAGTGATGTGAAAACAGCATGTATATGGGAGAATTCCTTCCCTCTGCCCGCGTATAGAAAATGGAAGTAGTTTAATCCTTACCTGACTCATCTTATCAAATTCTTTAAATTGTAATTTCTCGAAAACTTCCACTGAGAACTTTCGATACCTATGCTTTTGAAGAAAATTTAGAAACAAAAACGGTTCACCTACTCAAAGTCTAAGCCATGAATTTTGGCAAGAAAGTAAGGCAATTTTGCCACTGAAATGCGAGGGGCCGCTAATATTGAGCCGTATGTACCCCGATCCTAGAGACTACTATCCCGTCCCATATTTGACAGACTTGGGAAGCCTCAGTTTGGGGGCCAATCGACGAAGATGCGCAGTGGGTGACAGTTGATGAGCAGACCTGGTATTCTAGATCTTGATTTTGAGGTGATCTTCCCTCACGTATAGGAATTTAGCCATATTATTTTTCACAAACCATCTTAGCTTTCTCCCACAACTTTATGTTGTGACTGATTTACTATATACCTCTATATTTACTACAACACTATACTGTACTTACAGATCGATATCATTACACTTATTCTGTGTGTAAGAGTAAAGAGAACATTTGCAACTAGAGGAGATGGAAGTAAGAGGGTCTGGGTGGAGGCTAGAGACTTTATAACATGCTGATTGGTTGTGGATTTAACACGTCATAATAATACTAAAACACTATTGGTTACTTTTTACCAGCCTAGGATCATAGACCATGATCAGGCCTCGTACCACTATCACCACCACCATCACCACCACCACCACCACCATACCTTGGACACTCATCATACCTAACCACCACCACTATACCCTGGACACTCACCATACCTACAACCATCACCACTGTAGCTGTAGGTTTAGTTATGTGGTTCAATTACAAATGGGTCGGAGGTTAAATTTTGTGTGAAGAGGAACAATGACGTGGAGGCAATGATAGTAACAAGTCAGAGTTATGTAAATATAATTATATTATTACTTTATCCTTACATAAGGCAATAAAGTCCTGAGATTACTACAAGGAAGGGAACACTACACCACACACAGCTACACCTCGTAAGTTAATTAATGCCGACGGTGATACTGTAAGGGTTTGGGCGCCCCTTCGGCCCCAGATAATCCTTTTCAGTTCTTCAACAGTCCCTTCATTCCTTCTATATCATTAGTGCTTGTTGTCCCTCCTTCCTATCACCTTTTCAAGGTGGTAAGAACTGGTTCTATCCAGAAATGAGGAGTTTAGTGTCCTTTACCACATCCTATAGCCTATTCTGTCTGTCGCTCTCTTATTAGAGTAATTAGACTGACCAGTGACCAGTGACCATTAAGGTGTGTGTCAGTGTGGGGAGAAGTGTTAGGAGTCGAGGTGTCTGGTTTTGTTGAGTGGAGTGCATGGTCGAGATCAACACCAACACATACATCACATAATATGGTACACGTTATATATATAATAAATAAATACTTGTATTCACTAATCATAGACACGCTAATTGTATGTTCTGACTGGACCAATCAGAGACATCATTGGCAAACATAACCTGTCTACAGACGCTTATTTTCTGGTGTACTCTCTCTCTCTCTCTTGTGATCTTGAAAGTGTGTAGAAGCATTGATCATCGTGGTGTCCTTCCTCTCCCTCCCAGCTTCAGTCCTATAACAGTTACAGTACTGGTAGTGAGTTTTGATTTTATTATAATACACACAGGTGTATCCAAGGCCAATATATACTGACCTTGGGTGTATCGGGATCAGCTGGTGTCGGTGTCTTGAGTTGTCACTTAGCAGGGGAAGTGGCGGTGTTCTCAGTAGGTGTTGTAGAATGTCCCTCACTCCACAAGCAGACGGCTGGTGTTATTCTGTTTGTCCATCAATGTCTATAATAATAATAACATTGGTCCCATGGAGGTATAATCTCCACAACAACAACAACAACAACATTCCAATGCTCTCAGCGAACACGAGATTAAGGGCCATATTACAGTGTTGGTAAATCTGGAACAGCTGATTCCTCCAAACTATTTCAAGCAACAGGCCACTGTGATGTTTGCTCATCATCTATAGTCCTGTTTCCTGGCCTACTTTGGATGAATCAAAAACACTCCAATGTACCATAAGTATAGTACCACCTTAAGGAGACATTCTTTTGATGGGTGGTAAATTGGATAGTCTCTGATTCCTTCAAACGATACCTTGAAACAGATCCCCACATATTAGTACCATTGAGGGCATCTGTTTCCTGGCATACTTTGAAGGAATCAAGGCACTTCCATTTCCATACCAAAAGTGTATTAGCCCCATAATTAAGGGCCATATTCCTTGTGGTCTGTACAAAACGTTGTTATAAGTTGTTATAGAGCAGAAGGTGAAAGAAAACAATTATTATTTTAAAACCCTTACAAGAACCAAGGTGTCACAAATACGGTGTTAAAGCTGACCATACACACACAGACCGACAAACAAGACACACACACAGGCCACGAAGGCAGCCTCATCAAAATACAAACAGTACATTTCAGACCACTGTAATGACAACGTAAATCTGTAGTCGGATATTTAAGAGTACCTTGAGGTCTTTGTAATAAAATTATAGTCTTTGTATTTAAGGACTCAAGGACTTAAAGCCGGTCCTACACACGGTCTGTCCGGCCGACGAAGCTTGAAGAGGCCTGTGTGTTTCATCCGGCCAGGCCTGTTCCAACGGCCGGATGAAAATCAGTCGGAGTTTAATACAAAGGAAAATCACACAACAAACCTAATTGTCTTTATGAGTATGTGTGCTTTTATTGTGTTAACTACATTAATTATTTTTATAGTGAAGAAAATGTACACGTTCCCTAATTTATTTTTATGACAAATGTAATGCAACTGACGACAAAATACACAATAAATTATATACATCTCAGTACTTATATCCCAAAATCTAGAATACCCTTATTCTAGATCTTGTTATATCCTATCTGTAACTTACAAACGTTTGAATGTATATAAGGTTATATTGCTTAGATTACACCGTTTCCCAACCTGGGGTGCTGAAATCAATTATAGGGGATGCTGGGAAGCGATGCACACATGGCAGTAAAATATCACGTCCTATAACAAGATATTAGTTAGGGGTGCTGGACTGCTTAGACATGACAACAGGGGGTGCTATGGTCGGAAAAAGTTGGGAAAAACTGGCTTAGAAGGTAATAGGTACATTATAGTAATAGTAATAGCATACTATAAATAAGCCTAGTTAGTCTTGAAGAGAAAGATTAGTACTGTATAGTAAATAAGACTCCTTTCTATAACCTTGACATTGAAAAGTTAAAAGTTATTTATAAATAATTTATACCGTAGTGAGAGTAACATATAGCAAGTCTATTATAGTTATTTATAAATAGTTTATACCGTAGTGAGAGTAACATAATTATAGGCTTGGGGCCTAATATCCATTCCAGTGAGTCATCGGTTTTCACAAATATCTTTCAAACCAATTAATTGATCGTAATGGTACTTTGACACAGTATACAAGACACCTTCCACTAATGTTTGGTAATATAGGATATTGATAATTTGGTGTTAGTGAAGGCGTTTATTTCTACATGAGACGCCAGTACGTCAGCTACCTCCATAATATTATGTCCCTTCCCACTCACTCCCTCCCTCATTATTACCTCCATTACCTGTATGTAATATACAAAGTTGTATGAGTGGCCAGGACAATTTACACATTGGAACGTCCACTACCCACCATCCCTCCCTTCCCTCATTATTACCAGTATGTAATATACAAAGTTACATGATTGGTTAGGACTAATTTACACATTGGAACGTCCGCTACCTCCCTCCTTCCCTCATTATTACCTGTTTGTAATCGTCAGGGCCGGCCTGTGGCCAATATAACAGAGGAAATAACAACACAAAGGGGTATACTCGAACAACCCATTTAATATTGCAAGACACAAAATTACACTCCCACCCAAACACTCCAACAACACCGAATATACACACTAAGTATTATCACCACATCCAACACCTGAATAGGGTTCCACACTCCCCTCTCCAACAACAGAGATAAAATAGTAGCACAAAATATATATATATAAGCACTGTCTTCCCACTGGCTTGAAGGTAGCCTCTTGTTGGGGATAGAGAATGCAGACACTCACTCAGTAAGACGGGGTCACGGGAGTCGTGATATCTACCGTTAGAGAGTGGGTGAGTTAATGAGGAGGACTCTGGGCCAGCCCACGGCCACAAGGTAACTCCAAGAGAGTACGAGACCAGCCAGGAGAGAAAGTACAGGATGCTTCTTGGTCGAAAGGCTGTGGCTGTTTGTCTTCTGGAGTCCAAATGGGTTCCGTCATCAACTCGTATGGCCGTTGGTGGTAGGGTCGAACTCAGTAAAGTTGATGGATCGAGACTGGTGAGTAGCTCGAAGAGTCTCAGAGTGGTAGGTGGAGACTGGTGAGCAGCTCAAAGAGTCGGAGTGGTAGGTGGAAAGAAGGGGTTAATGGTCGAGGTGGTAGTTGTCCCCTTACAGTAATATACAAAGTTATTACATGATTGACCATTATTAATTTACATATTGGAACGTCCACTACCCACCATCACTTCCCTCATTACTTGTATGTGATATACAATATGCAATATAATACCATTTACCATTATATATTCAATAGTAGGAGATATTTTAAAATTGGTTTAACCTAACAACCATAATAGCCTAATGGTGAGTCAGTTCTGAGGCAACACCAATAGAATACTAGAGTTTATTGGTGTTGGTCTGGGGTTCCATGAAAACATATGTATAGTTTCCTCCACTGTAGTGATTTACTCGTGTACATCTGAAGGCCAGGATAAAAGAAACCATGCTTATTACAACAATGTAGGTGTGGGAAGGTTTGGTATAATGAGACTTTAAAGATGAGTAGCCTATACTATATACAGCTATAATACACGTGTACATCCTGTAATTATCAACATGGAGAGTAATTCCCAGGATGATTTATTCTTTAATTAATATTGACAAAGACTGTCAATAAACTTCATGTGATAATATTATGCTCAATTGTTTGCATCACTTTTCCACCTATTATGATTATGATATGTGTTATGTAGTGTGGATTATATACTGGTTTGTAAGTTAAAATGTGTGATTTATTTTTGTATACCATATCTCATCTGCTAGTAGTAAACACGTCAATAAAGGAATTAATAGATGGTAATAGTTATTACATTATATTGAGTTAATAAGGTGATGGTCATACCCTCTTTAGTCTAGGCTACTCACGTTTATATAACTTTAAGACATACAATAATAGATGGTAATAGTTGTACATTATATTGAGTTAATAAGGTGATGGTCATACCCTCTTTAGTCTAGACTAATCCCGTTTATATAACTTTAGGACATACAATAATAATGATTAAATAAACACACATTCTACAAACACCAACATATTAATGACATCCACTATTAATTATTCCAAACCCTGACCAAACAAAGCAGCAGGACTCTGGTGTGTGTGTGTGTGAATGGATTAACAAGCCGACACAGCAAGTTGACAGGTGCCTATAGGGACCAGATTAGAAAATGGCCTAATAAGGCAGTAAGAAAGAAACTTAGATGAAAGTAACAAATGAGGAAAAAAGAAAGTGAAATATCTTATGATGCTTGTTACTATTAAGATGGCTGTCGATAATAAAATCCGTCGATACCACATTAGAGTATAAAAAAAAAATTCCTTTACACATAAACATAACATATTAAAGTACTGTACAATATGTATATTATATATACAGTTGGACCTCCAAATACAGATATGGAAAAAGATTATCAGAAGATCAGAGATATCCGAGGACTTAAATTTGATGCGTATGACTGACTGTCTGCCTGTACACTCACTCTCAAAACTACGTGTGCTTTCACTCGTATCTCTGGTTCCCATACACAGCTTTTTATAGTGACTAAAAATAACTCTAAACTTGAGCCCAAAGTATGGAAAATGAATGATTTTAAAGGTTGTTCATTCTAAAAGGTTAGGCCTAATAGTGTGTGTGTAGTGCGTGACGAGTTGACAAGTTCAGTTAACACCAATAATTCATGAGTTTCTACTCATACAATCACATTTCCTTAGTTTATATTATTTATTCTTTGTAGTTTTCTCATACAATTACTTGCACTTTTCACCATATCAAATGTCTGTACCGGGATATGTGTTAAAAGTATGAAAAATGCCCGTATTGAGAAGTTGTTCATTATAAAGGGGTTTAGCTTATGACGAGTGTAGCAAGCCAGCGTCAGTGACAATGGGGTGAAAATTTCAGTTATCACTAAAACTCGTTGAATTTTCATTCGTGCACAAACATTCCTTAGTTTGTATTAATTAATTTTGGTAATTTTCTTTGAAAAATCACTTCCACTTAATATTAATTTGCGCATAGGTACGCCTAATAGGTGTGAGTGTGGATGGCCCAGCTGTATGTGAATCATGTAGGCATATGTGACAATACACCCGGAAAATCCCGCATAGGCCACTCGGACACCAAAATTGACATTTTTATTACCACTTTAAAAATTTCGGACTATTGGGTTTGTGTTGCCACCACTTCCCCCCCTACCCTCAGTCTCCATTCACCCTGGCTCAAGGTCAAAGGAATATAGGCCTAGCCAAGGTGCCTAGCCTGCCTTGTCACTCGCTCGTCTTTAGTAATTACGAGTTATTAACCACTAGCTTCAACACACAGTCATGTCAGGTGGTGCATTTACAAAAAGGAAGGTAATATCCTTCCATATCAAGATGGAAGGTTTTTCTCGAACAGAGAAAGAAGGAAACACCAGAATATGCTCAATAAAATGTAAACAAACGATATCACACTATCTCCTCCCTTCCCCCTACTCTCCCCCCTACCACCTCCACCACTACCACCACCACGCATGCTTACGACTCATTTCATTCATGAGTTGTCTGCGAAAACCTTAATACAAATTTTTATATGAATTTAATATGCTTAATACGAATTGTAATACTGTATTTACATTTGTAAAGTAACAGTACTAAACACTTCTCTTCACTTTTAAACTAAATAGCTATATAGTCCGTGGATAATATCCGTCGATAATCGAAACCTTCGATAACGAGGGAGTACTGTACTGATATTGTTATTATTACTATTTTCTTCAATTTTATTATTGAAGAAGTGTTGTTGTTGTTATTATTATTGATTCACATAATTAATGTTATTATTATCATTAAATACAAAATACTACTGTACTATACAAAATAAATGATAAAACTCTTTCCTTAATATTGTACAGTCATGGTCAAAAATAATCATCCATATAGGGGTAATTCACGTAAGATTTTGACAGCTTCCCTCTGTTCCTTAGCTGATAAACTTTCCAATAAATAGATTAAATACCATTGTTTAATTTAATACAAGCAGCTACACACTACTTAAAACAATAACATTATATTATGTGAACATGAAAACATTAGACAGCAAATTGTTAAAGTTACCCATATGTGGATGATCATTATTGACCATGACTGTACATAATTATAATTGTAACTTTTTTTGTCCTTCACACATACACACACACACAGTAAATAATCAAACATTTACATTATAAATTCTACATCTAATCACCTCTTTCATGACACACGCACACACAAACACATCATTACATAACATCATACATATCCCTTACACACACACACAGCATTACATAACCTTACACATACACATTATTACATAACATCATACATATCCCTTACACACACACACATCATTACATAACATCATACATATCCCTTACACACACACACACATACTCATTATTACATAACCTTACACATACACATCATTACATAACATCATAGGTATCCCTTACACATATACACATCATTACATAACATCACATATCCCTTACACATATACACATCATTACATAACATCATACATATCCCTTATACATACACATTATTACATAACATCATAGGTATCCCTTACACATATACACATCATTACATAACATCACATATCCCTTACACATATACACATACACATCATTACATAACATCATACATATCCCTTATACATACACATCACATATCCCTTACACATCATTACATATCCCTTACACATACACATCATTACATAACATCATATATATACACATACACATCATTACATAACATCATACATATCCTTTACACATATACACATCATACATATCATTACATAACATCATACATTTTCCCTTACACATATATATAATTATTTCAGAACATCACATATTCTATCAATAATTTAATTTTGATAAGTTTTGTCTGTTGTTCTATTGTCTCTGTTCTTTTACATGTACAAATCAACACATATATTCTTTTACATGTACACATCAACACAACATAATAATAAATAAATTATATTATTTTACATGTATAAATCAACACAACATAATATTATCTTCTTTTAATCTTGATAAGTTTTATCTGTTGTTTTGTTATCTCTGTTCTTTTTCCGGGTTTGTTGACGAGCCTTGGAAACTGTTGACTCCTTCAACTTGTTTATTTTCTTTTGACTGCTGCTGAGGGCAGGATTGTGAGTGTGGTGCTGAGGGTCAGGAGGTGGACCCAAGCTGAACACATTACGAACCTGTAGAAAATGACAAGTGATGAGTTATTACAGACACAGACAGTATTAGTATGTACAGTATAGTATAATAAACAGTGTGTGGTGCCGAGGGTCAAGAGGTGGACCCAAGCTGAACACATTACGAACCTGTGGAAGGTGACAAGTGATGAGTTATTACAGACACAGACAGACACAAAGAGATATATCAGTATGTATATAAACAGAGAGAGATATCAGTATGTATATAAACAGAAAGAGTTATGTTATGTATATAAACAGAAAGAGTTATGTTATGAATATAAACAGAAAGAGTTATGTTATGTATATAAAGAAAGAGTTATGTTATGTATATAAAGAAAGAGTTATGTTATGTATATAAACAGAAAGTTATGTTATGTATATAAACAGAAAGTTATGTTATGTATATAAACAGAAAGAGTTATGTTATAAACATAAATAGAAAGAGTTATGTTATGTATATAAAAACACAGACAGATATCACTATGTATATATAAACACACAGATATCACTATGTATATATAAACACACAGATATCACTATGTATATATAAACACAGACAGATATCACTATGTATATATAAACACAGACAGATATCACTATGTATATATAAACACACAAATATCACTATGTATATATAAACACACAAATATCACTATGTATATATAAACACACAAATATCACTATGTATATATGAACACACAGATATCACTATGTATATATAAACACAGATATCACTATGTATATATAAACACACAAATATCACTATGTATATATAAACACAGACAGATATCACTATGTATATATAAACACACAGATATCACTATGTATATATAAACACAAATATCACTATGTATATATAAACACAAATATCACTATGTATATATAAACACAGATATCACTATGTATATATAAACACACAAATATCACTATGTATATAAACAAAGAGAGTAAAATCTTATGTTGTAATAATTTGTTGACAACTTGGTATGTATTTGTATTCATTAAGTAAATAAAATAACAAAATATACAATGAGTACAATGTTGCTGTAATATTTGTTGACAACTTGGTATATACAATTATGAACCACAATCTGTAGCCCGTCACAATCAAAGTTACACACCCATCAATTTATCTATCTATAGCTCTGACGCCTCGTTCCCTCCAAGGGGGTGGTCACGGCAGAACTGTCTCCAGTCTTCCCTGTTCCAACACTCCCTCCTTACTTGTTCAAGCCCCCCACCCACCCCCGCCCTTCATGTTTCTCTCCTTTACATACTCTTCCACTCTGTTCTGCCATCTAACCGGAGGTCTTCCTCTCACACCAGGTCCCACAACTTCACTTCCATACACCTTCTTTACAAACTCCTCACCTTGCATTCTCTCTACATGTCCAAACCATCTCAATGTATTACGTTTCACTCTTTCAACCACTCCACACTCAATACCAATTGTCTTCTCACTCATACACACTCTCATTACTTTCTCCATCCCACCTAGTAAGTCCAAACACACTCCACATCTTAGCCCCCCAATACCTGTTGGAGGCTGTGAGGTCACTACATCCCAACGCCTCCTCAGTTAGGAAGGAAGAGCACTAAATTGTAGGCAACAAAGAACGAGTTGATACTTATCCCAATATTATAATTATGTAATATGTATATTAAGTCCTTCACCTAACACATTACATAAAGTTGTATATAGTACCATATAATATTAATATAATAATACTTACCCCAATATTATAGGTCAAGTGTATATTAAGTCCTTCACCTAACACATTACATAAAGCTGTATATTGTGTTTTAAGGCACCATGTATGTAGTAACACTTTCTGACGGTCATGTTCAGGGCCCACTGTCACCTTCTCAATACATTTCATGTGGTTCTCATTAGGCTCATTTTGAACAGAATGAACCACGTCCCTGAACCAACCACGTTGTTCTTTTCTGTCACGTTTGGCTCGGTATTTGTGGCAATCTGTGGAAAGTTCTGTAAAATGTTAAAGTAATTAGTATAAATTGTTGGTAATGATATTATTAATAACTATAGATAGTGTTATTTATATATGTAGACTGTACTCGTATATCTATCCATGATTAAGTATTAACTTAAAGTAATTAGTATAGATTGTTGGTAATGATATTATTACCTATAGATAGTGTTATTTATATATGTAGGCTGTACCGGTACTCGTAAATGTATAGATTATTTAAAATGTTAAAGTAATTCATATAGATTGTTGGTAATGATATTAATACTTGTATATAGTGTTATATATATATTATGTAGATTATATACTCGTACTGTATATCTATACATGATTTAAAATGTAAAATAATTCTTATAGATTGGTGGTAATGATATTATTAATACTTGTATATACTGTACTGTAGTGTTATATATATATTATGTAGGTTATAATTTATACTCGTACTGTATATCTATACAAGATTTAAAATGTAAAATAATTCTTATATAATGGTACTGTAAGAAGCGAAGGAATGGTATTGGGATTGTGTTATCTAAGATGATGTGGGACAGTTACCCTTGGGTGGAGGTGTTTAAAGGATTTGATAAGATGAGTCAGGTAAGGATTAAAATACTTCCATTTTCTATACGCGGGCAGAGGGAAGGAACTCTCCCATATACATGCTGTTTTCATATCACTATTTCTAGTCCTATTTGTAATTTCTCGAAAACTTCCACTGAGAACTTTCGATACCTATGCTTTTGAAGAAATTTTAGAAACAAAAACGGTTCACCTACTCAAAGTCTAATCCATGAATTTTGGCAAGAAAGTAAGGCAATTTTGCCACTGAAATGCGAGGGGCCGCTAATATTGAGCCGTATGTACCCCGATCATAGAGACTACTATCCCATCCCATATTTGACAGACTTGGGAAGCCTCAGTTTGGGGGCCAATCGACGAAGATGCGCAGTGGGTGACAGTTGATGAATAGACCTGGTATTCTAGATCTTGACTCTACCCAGACCAGAAGATGGAGAATGTTATCTCCGAAACGTCGTAAAACCTAGCCTAACCTAGGCCAACTACTACAGAAAATCTACCCCTACCAGAAGAAAATTGTCAGACAATTGGAGAAAACTAACAATAAACTCTCCAAAGCTGAAATTGCCATTTCATTTAACCTCACTTGTCTCCAAGAAAATATCCTTCCTGGCTATACTAATGTAATATATATATATACAAAGCTAGACAGTATAAGGAATGAGAACATTCGAGGCACAGTTAAGGTGACGGAAATATCAAGGAAAGTACAGGAAAAATTACAGTGGTATAGACATGTGATGAGAAGAGAGGTAGACTACGTGGGGAAAAGAGTGATGGTGATGGAAATGGAGGGAGATATAGGCAGAGGGAGACCCAAGAGGAGGTGGATGGATAACATTAAAGGGGATGTGAGAAAAAAGGTGTTGACAGGTGACAAGTATGTGTACGTGGAGGCGTCTAAGTTCAGAACACAGACCCACCATATAGGCGGGTTAATAATACATAAGTCAAAGGTGTTGACAGGTGACAAGTATGTGTACAGTACGTGGATAGAACAGAACGAAGGCGTCTATAATAGTACGGAACACACACACACCATATATATATATATATATATATATACTGTACTCGTATAATATAATTATTATCTATCCAGGATCTATACAATAAAGTTTGCTCAGTAGACTATGTCACATTATACAACACACTCATCTATGTAAATATTATGATACACACATACACCTACCGGTATATAATTGTAATTATTACTCACCTTGTAAAAGTTGACATAAACTTTGTTGTTGTTGTCAAGAGAACTGGTTGTCATGTTGTCTGACAAGTTGATAGAGAAGAGCAACACCTTGACCAGCCTGTATCCTTAACTCAACATTATTATGTTTAAGTAAGTCAGAAAACTCTTCAAGTAAACTGTTGGAAACAAATAATAAACATTACTTAATTATATATACAAGTATGTCAAATAAAACTCGAACCAAATTGTTAAAGTAAATAATAGTAATTAGTACACACATATACACACACACACACACATATATCACTATGTCCAAGTAAGTCAAACAACTCTTGGATCAAACTGTTATAATGAAACAATAATAATTACTACACAGAAACACACACACACCATGTAGATTGGATAACACAGAGAGAGAGGCCATATAGATTTGATAATATAATAGAGAGACCATATAGATTTGATAACATAGAGAGAGAGAGAGAGAGAGAGAGAGAGAGAGAGAGAGAATACAGATTTGATGCGACATACACACACACCAAACTGTTGAGACAATAGTATTTAGTACAGAGAGAGAGAGAGAAACACACACACACCATATACTGTAGATTTGATTTGATAGCAAAGAGAGAGTGAGAATAAATGGCTCTGAGAAAAGAGAAAGAACATGAATATTGTTCAGTTTATTATAAAAAATTATAAGGCTAGATAAATATATATAATGATAATGCATACTTTTGAGCCATAGTATAATGAATTATAATACTATATAATAATAATAATAATAATACTGTTACATACCTTGGAGACATAGTATACAGAGTGTTTGGAGTGAGAACACACATCAATAAACAATAACCATTTAGAGCAGCTGTGTGTAATGATGTTATTGATGATGATTGTAGGTTAGAGAAGTTATCACCAGTAGTACTCTGTGGAAAAAGATGTAATATATAGTTATATACATATAATGTTAATATAAACATGAAAAGTGTATAATGATATTAATAATGATGATTGTACGTTGGAGAAGTTACCAGTAGTACTCTGTGGAAACTTATAATATATATATATATTATTGTCGTTAATATAAACATGAAAAGTTTCCATCAAAATGGTCACTTTTGCAGTTAATTATTCACTAACAAAAATAGCATTTTTTTTTATTAAAACACCCGTCTGTCATCATAGATAAAACATGTGTAAAATCTAGACAAAATTGTGATAAAACTTTTATTTAAACTTTTATGACGGCAAAGAAATCAGGTTTTGAGAGTAAATATTATGTTATATATTATATATTTATAAAATATATAATTGAACTTACCTTTGTGAGAGAACTTTTATAAACAGTACGCAATGTGTCCATAACTTCCTTGACCACTTCTAAATCTTGACAAATGATGAATGTACAAACAGACAATGTGTTGGTACATTGTTGACGAAGGCAAGGTGTTGTAGAAGAATCCATAAGTATTATAACAAGTAATGGTCTTAACATGTCATATATCTGAAACATTATAATAATATATTGTTAATTATTATATTATTAATTAGACGTAAAGGCAAGGTGTTGTAGAAGAATCCATAAGTATTATAACAAGTAATGGTCTTAACATGTCATATATCTGAAACATTATAATAATATATTGTTAATTATTATATTATTAATTAGACGTAAAGGCAAGGTGTTGTAGAAGAATCCATAAGTATTATAACAAGTAATGGTCTTAACATGTCATATATCTGAAACATTATAATAATATATTGTTAATTATTATATTATATTATTAATTAGACGTGAAGGCAAGGTGTTGTAGAAGAATCCATAAGTATTATAACAAGTAATGGTCTTAACATGTCATATATCTGAAACATTATAATAATATATTGTTAATTATTATATTATATTATTAATTAGACGTGAAGGCAAGGTGTTGTAGACGAATAAATAAGTATTATAACAAGTAATGGTCTTATCATGTCATATCTGAAACATTATAATAATATATTGTTAATTATTATATTATTAATTAGACGTGAAGGCAAGGTGTTGTAGAAGAATACATAAGTATTACAATAAGTATTGGTCTTAACATCTCATATATCTGAAACATATTATATTATTATTTATTATATTATTTTATTAATTATTAATAAGTAATGGATTCAATATGTTATATATGTGAAATATCATTCATTATATTATCTTATTAATTGGACTCAGAACACACGGATACTTTGTAATCGTCACAATAATAAGGTTATAATTTATACAAAATATATACATAGCCTAATAAGTTATAAATATAATATACATGACAATTAATAATAGATTATCAATACTTATAGAGATTATTCAGTATTATGTCTAATAAAATTATTACAATATACAGTAACCTGTTGAGCTTCTTGTACTTGACACAATGATATTATAAGTGTAATACAAGTATATATTAATACTTTTATTACCTGTTCACCTTCTTGTACTTGACACAATGATATTATAAGTATAATACAAGTATATATTAATACTTTTATTACCTGTTCACCTTCTTGTACTTGACACAATGATATTATAAGTATAATACAAGTATATATTAATAGTCTTACCTGTTCACCTTCTTGTACTTGACACAATGATATTATAAGTATACAAGACAAACGAGCTGCTTCAATTTGTTCCTTGGTGTGACTTTTTCTTCAAGGAGCGTTCCACTAAATAACTTAAAGTTTCATGTTGACTTAATAAGAAATCCAACATCACTCTGTTGATACAAAGAATATTAATTAATAAATAAATAACATTAATATATTGGTGTTAAATTATTGTTATACATACATATTAATGAATGAATAAATAAACAATATTAATATAGGTATATATATTATACATGTTTATATATAAAATATTAATGAATCAATAAATACCATTAATATACAGTTTAAATTATTGTTATACATATACTAATAATGGATATATAAACAACATTAACATATATATAACTATATAGTGTTAAATTACTACATTTTAATGGTGTGTAAAGGCGGGTTTACACGGTATAATACACACGAACACATATACACACATATTGGTTGTCTGTAAAATTCACCCAAATGACTCATCTTCAATTTTTTGGTTATGACTGTACACATTTCTCCTCACACACACACACACACCCATCTCTCTCTCTTCTTGTCACAACCCCTCCTCCCCCTCTCTCTCTCTCTCTTTCTTTCTGTAACTAATAAATATCCAGATGTGCTTCCAATACCTATAGGTCCTAGACACAGTAAATAAATACATAATAAGACACAGTAAATAAATACATAATAAGACACAGTAAATAAATACATAATAAGACACAGTAAATAAATACATAATAAGACACAGTAAATAAATGCATAATAAGACAAGATATATTCATAGGAGGAGTTTATGTTGTACTGTAGTACTGTATTGTCTGGCACCAACAGTGTTACCAACCGTCACTTTTATTTGATACTTGTCTGTAACACTTATATAATAATTATTATTATTGCCGGGAATAAAATTGATCCGTGTAATAAACCTGCCTTAATTAAGGACGGGTAATGTTTGTACCACGTGATGCTGTAATATTAGACGGCCATTTTGTAAACATTAAAGTAACACATCCTTGGTGAATATCACGTGACAATCATGTGGTATAGTTATATTATATTATATTATATTATATATACTAATACTTTACCTTTTCTGTAGTAAGTTATAAAGGCGTTGGTTCGTGTTTGAGAACATTTCCCTTCGGCCAAATCCATCGCTTCACACATCTTGTCTTGCCATAACTCTATGTCACTCACACATTGTTCTGTAAATATGTAATTAATATATTATATTCTTGCCATATCTCTATGTAACTCACACATTGTTCTGTAAATATGTAATTAATATATTATATTCTTGCCATATCTCTATGTAACTCACACATTGTTCTGTAAATATGTAAATATGTAATTAATATATTATATTCTTGCCATATCTCTATGTAACTCACACATTGTTCTGTAAATATGTAATTAATATATTATATTCTTGCCATATCTCTATATTAGGCTACTCATACATTCTTCTGTAAATACAAATATATGGAATTAATACACATGTAATTAATATATTATGTACAGTGAATAATAATTATCAAACCAAAAACTCCAAAATAATAATAAAACTTACCTTCTAATTTGCTCTCAGCGATACAAGAATTTAACTTTTTGTTTCGGGGCATTTTTATTTTGTAATTAATCTTTTAATACAATATAAACAATTCAATCAATTCTATTATACTCGTGGTAATGATAACTTGATGATACAAGTAAGTAGTGATGATAAAACTGTATAAATCAAGTATTGTATTGGAAGGAAGTTCAAGTACAGTACGTCCACGTCGTCCAGCCACTATAAGACTTGAGTAATCCAAATGAGGCTTGCAGGTCCCTCCTCCCTCCCCCTTCTCTCCCTCTCTCTTTCTCCCCCTGCACCGTCTCACTTCTTCACCACTGAGAATCTTCGAGCCTATGATTCAGAAAGTCAGGGATGCAAACGTTAGACACTTGGAGTTTGTAATACTGACTGTAACAGCCAGAAGTGTGGCCGACTGTACCATTAATCAAAGAGGTCTAACCTAATTTAAAGCTTATATATTTATGAAATCTTTTTATTTCTGTGACAATAAAAATCACCTACACTTTCTCTTTATTGTATATTTTATGTGATTAGTGTTATAATAAAGTAACAATCATTATAATAAAGTTGTGTATTTTTACAACCTGATAATTATGTACAGTACTATATAATTCTGATAACTATTATTATGCTCTGATATTTCCGTATTAAAATCCATCCAAGCAAAAGTAGCCTATAATAGTCAGATGACTTCAAAACTTTACTAATAGTTTATATTTTACTATCATAGCTTGGGTCACCTACTGCCTAAAGTGATTGATATTAGGTGTTGCAACAGCGATGTCATATAGGCCTAGCGCCAGAAAAAGGTGATAGAGAGGTGAGACAGCAAGCAGGAAGGAAATAGAAAGAAAAGAGGGACAGTTGAAGAACTAAAAGCTATATTATAGTGTCTGGGGCCAAAGGGGCGCCCAAACCCTTAAAGTATTGTCCACATTACTAATACACCTACGGGATGTCTACAGTAACACAAACCATACATTATATTTTCTGAAAGAAATAATAACATTATATTATTGACTGACTGATAAGAAAACAGTGTGGTAATGAAAAATATTAACATTAATATGGAGCTAAAAAAGCTGAATACAGTTATAGCTGAATTAAATAATAATATAGAGCAATGATATTATACAGCTAAGGTAAGATACAACTATAATAATATACAACAAAGGTATATTACCTTCAGTTATACAGCTAGGAAAATAAACTGTTAAAATATCCAGCTATGGTAATATCCAGTTTAGATAATACACACATTAGATAATAAACAATTAAAATAATATACATTATTATAAAATACTAAACGTAGGGTTGGGTGAGGGTGAGAGGGAAGAGTGGGGTGTGAGTGGAGGAGGTGAGAGGGAAGAGTGGGGTGTGAGTGGAGGAGGTGAGAGGGAAGAGTGGGGTGTGAGTGGAGGAGGTGAGAGGGAAGAGTGGGGTGTGAGTGGAGGAGGTGAGAGGGAAGAGTGGGGTGTGAGTGGAGGAGGTGAGAGGGAAGAGTGGGGTGTGAGTGGAGGAGGTGAGAGGGAAGAGTGGGGTGTGAGTGGAGGAGGTGAGAGGGAAGAGTGGGGTGTGAGTGGAGGAGGTGAGAGGGAAGAGTGGGGTGTGAGTGGAGGAGGTGAGAGGGAAGAGTGGGGTGTGAGTGGAGGAGGTGAGAGGGAAGAGTGGGGTGTGAGTGGAGGAGGTGAGAGGGAAGAGTGGGGTGTGAGTGGAGGAGGTGAGAGGGAAGAGTGGGGTGTGAGTGGAGGAGGTGAGAGGGAAGAGTGGGGTGTGAGTGGAGGAGGTGAGGGAAGAGTGGGGTGTGAGTGGAGGAGGTGAGAGGGAAGAGTGGGGTGTGAGTGGAGGAGGTGAGAGGGAAGAGTGGGGTGTGAGTGGAGGAGGTGAGAGGGAAGAGTGGGGTGTGAGTGGAGGAGGTGAGAGGGAAGAGTGGGGTGTGAGTGGAGGAGGTGAGAGGGAAGAGTGGGGTGTGAGTGGAGGAGGTGAGAGGGAAGAGTGGGGTGTGAGTGGAGGAGGTGAGAGGGAAGAGTGGGGTGTGAGTGGAGGAGGTGAGAGGGAAGAGTGGGGTGTGAGTGGAGGAGGTGAGAGGGAAGAGTGGGGTGTGAGTGGAGGAGGTGAGAGGGAAGAGTGGGGTGTGAGTGGAGGAGGTGAGAGGGAAGAGTGGGGTGTGAGTGGAGGAGGTGAGAGGGAAGAGTGGGGTGTGAGTGGAGGAGGTGAGAGGGAAGAGTGGGGTGTGAGTGGAGGAGGTGAGAGGGAAGAGTGGGGTGTGAGTGGAGGAGGTGAGAGGGAAGAGTGGGGTGTGAGGGAGGTGAGAGGGAAGAGTGGGGTGTGAGTGGAGGTGAGAGGGAAGAGTGGGGTGTGAGTGGAGGAGGTGAGAGGGAAGAGTGGGGTGTGAGTGGAGGAGGTGAGAGGGAAGAGTGGGGTGTGAGTGGAGGAGGTGAGAGGGAAGAGTGGGGTGTGAGGGAGGTGAGAGGGAAGAGTGGGGTGTGAGTGGAGGAGGTGAGAGGGAAGAGTGGGGTGTGAGTGGAGGTGAGAGGGAAGAGTGGGGTGTGAGTGGAGGGTGAGAGGGAAGAGTGGTGTGTGAGTGGAGGAGGTGAGAGGGAAGAGTGGGTTGTGAGGGAGGTGAGAGGGAAGAGTGGGGTGTGAGGGAAGAGTGGGGTGTGAGGGAGGTGAGAGGGAAGAGTGGGGTGTGAGTGGAGGGTGAGAGGGAAGAGTGGGGTGTGAGGGAGGTGAGAGGGAAGAGTGGGGTGAGGAAGGTGAGAGGTAAGAGTGGGGTGTGAGGGAAGAGTGGGGTGTGAGGAAGGTGAGAGGTAAGAGTGGGGTGTGAGGAAAGTGAGAGGTGAGAAGGGGTGATGAGGAATGAGAGGTGAGAAGGGGTGATGGAGAGGAGGGAGGTGTGTGTGTGTGTAGGGGGGGGGGGGTTAGCATAAGTACAAAACTGCCTACCTAACATTCTATATTTCCTTTTATTTCTTTTTCTTCGCATCTTCTCTCTCCTCTTTCCCTCCTTATTACTCTCCTCCGATTACCCCCCCCCCCCACTCTCTCTCTCTCTCTCTCATGGACGTGCTTGGTACAAGTTGTCAGATGTTAAATGCCGTGGAAAGGAACTATTATTATTATTATTATTATTATTATTACAACTACTACTACTACAACTACTACTACTATTACTACAACTACTACTACTATTACTACAACTACTACTACTATTACATACTTCTAAACCTGAAAAAATTGACCCTTTTTCCCAATACAGTAGTTAGACTACTACTACTGCTACTACTAGGCTACTACGGTACTACTTCTAATACGGTACTAGGCTACTACTACAACATCACTACTCTACATACTACTATACTACGGTACTATACATACTTCTAAACCTGAATGACATTTGTATAATTTCTATTGAGTATTAATTAAGGGGGTGTTGGAGTAGGGGGCAGGCTTGGGGGGGGTGAGAGTAGAGGGCAGGCTTGGGGGGTACAGGAGTAGGAGGCAGGCTTGGGGGGTGCGGGATTAGGGGACAGCCTTTCGGGGTGTGGGAGTAGGGTGCAGGCTTGGGGGGTGCGGGAATAGGGGGCAGGCTTGGGGTGTGTGGGAGTAGGGGGCAGGCTTGGGGGTGCGGGAATAGGGGGCAGGCTTGGGGGGTACGGGAGTAGGGGACAGCCTTGGGGGGTGCAGGAATATGGTGCAGGCTTGGGGTGGGTAGAAAGCTCCCTCCAAGCCTGTCCCCCTCTTCCCGCACCCCCATAAACCCCTCCAAGCCTGTCCCCCTCTTCCCGCACCCCCATAAACCCCTCCAAGCCTGTCCCCCTCTTCCCGCACCCCCATAAACTCCTCCAAGCCTGTCCCCCTCTTCCCGCACCCCCATAAACCCCTCCAAGCCTGTCCCCCTCTTCCCGCACCCCCATAAACTCCTCCAAGCCTGTCCCCCTCTTCCCGCACCCCCATAAACTCCTCCAAGCCTGTCCCCCTCTTCCCGCACCCCCATAAACCCCTCCAAGCCTGTCCCCCTCTTCCCGCACCCCCATAAACTCCTCCAAGCCTGTCCCCCTCTTCCCGCACCCCCATAAACCCCTCCAAGCCTGTCCCCCTCTTCCCGCACCCCCATAAACTCCTCCAAGCCTGTCCCCCTCTTCCCGCACCCCCATAAACTCCTCCAAGCCTGTCCCCCTCTTCCCGCACCCCCATAAACCCCTCCAAGCCTGTCCCCCTCTTCCCGCACCCCCATAAACTCCTCCAAGCCTGTCCCCCTCTTCCCGCACCCCCATAAACCCCTCCAAGCCTGTCCCCCTCTTCCCGCACCCCCATAAACTCCTCCAAGCCTGTCCCCCTCTTCCCGCACCCCCATAAACCCCTCCAAGCCTGTCCCCCTCTTCCCGCACCCCCATAAACTCCTCCAAGCCTGTCCCCCTCTTCCCGCACCCCCATAAACTCCTCCAAGCCTGTCCCCCTCTTCCCGCACCCCCATAAACCCCTCCAAGCCTGTCCCCCTCTTCCCGCACCCCCATAAACTCCTCCAAGCCTGTCCCCCTCTTCCCGCACCCCCATAAACCCCTCCAAGCCTGTCCCCCTCTTCCCGCACCCCCATAAACTCCTCCAAGCCTGTCCCCCTCTTCCCGCTCCCCATTAATCATTTCTGAGAAACCTACAAAGAGAAAAACAATGACAGGAATCCCATGTTTATATTTTGTAAGATGGCGGCCATTTTGTAAAATGTCGGCCATTTTACAAAATGGCCGCTAAAGATGACAAGGCAATAATAATTATCTTGAGGGAGTCCCTATTCAGAATTGTTCATAATTTCAATGATATATATATAAGGTTAAAACGGTGTCATATATATAAGGTAATAAGGTAACATTTATAAGTACACATGTAATACAACTTTTACCTGATAATCAGGTTCAAACTTGATGCATCACTTTTATCTTTGATAATTATTAAATGGATTTTATTTACTTTATTACTCAAATCAAACTTGTCCTTATTTAATTAAAAATTAATTGGTGTATTATTTAAATGGAAAATAACTATTTTGACCCTCAAATATTATTATTTTTCTTTTTAATAACAAAGTCGTCTTGTTCAATCACAATGTTCAGTTCAAATTTGAACTCTTGAACCTCATTGGCTAGGCTATCAATTATGAACATATAAATTCACAATCCTTGCACCTGATTGGTTAATATGGACATTTGAAATTCAAATACTTCAATCTGATTGGTTGATATAAAGTCACGTGACTAGACTATGATGAGCGCCAGCTGAGCCTGAAAAACTATAAAAGGAATGTGTGCATGTGTATTACATCATTGCATCCTTGAACCTTATAACTGACAGACGTATTCAACTACACTCGTTATAAGCACTGCAATTCCATACCAACAAACAACATATCACATTATAAGGATTAAACAACCATTAAATAAGAAGCTGAAGATATTTGAAAGAAGAAAGTGAATAATATAGTGATAACTTGGCCATTATGAAAACAACAACACCAGACAACATTATCATCATTATGGAAACACCAACATCAGATACCAAGCCACAAATTATGGAAAAGGAAAACCAAGTGGAGTTTGATCTCGTAGCTTGGGTCGACCAGGATGAGGAGGAAGATGAGGATTGCAACGAGTCACAAAATGAGGATGAGGATTGTAATGAGTCGGAAGATGAAGATGAGGATTGCAACGAGTCACAAAATGAGGATGAGGATTGCAATGAGTCGGAAGATGAAGATGAAGAAGTGGAGTTTGATCTCCTAGCTTGGGTCGACCAGGATGAAGATGAGAACAGCAACGAGTCACAAGATAAGGATGAGAACAGCAACGAGTCACAAGATGAGGACAGTAGCAGTGAGTCAGAACCTACCCCAATCCATTCCTATCTGAACCAGATCAACAAGAAGTGGGATAGAATGGTAATGAAGGATATATCACCACAGACCAAACACCTTGTACAGTTTGGTGACGTCAAAATACATCGTCTCATACACTGGCAATTCGCTTATCAAGAAGCAAGAAAGAGTTTGTGGGGGCAGTGTGTCAGAGACAGGAACAGATTTCACAGACGTATACAACAGATTGAACCCATTCTCTCCAAAATACTGAACCCAGACCATAGAATACGGATACAGTATAAATTAAAACTCATCTCATCTGATCATATAAATTAAAACTCATTTGATCTGATAATATAAATTATAACTCATCTCATCTGATATAAATTAAAACTCATCTCATCTGATAATATAAATTAAAACTCATTTGATCTGATAATATAAATTAAAACTCATTTGATCTGATAATATAAATTAAAACTCATTTGATCTGTCTACATTACAGTATTTCAAATTATCTGTACATAATATAACCTACTTATATTAATAAATGTTTGGTTCCATTAGCCTAGACTATAATAGCCTAATATTGAAGGATATATATATATATATATATATATTTTCTTGTAGGCATACGAGATTGAAAGCAGTTGCACATTCTCCTTTATTAATTTTCTGGTGTACGGTTTCTATTTGTCGTACGATTTTTCGTTGTTCTTCTGTGAGATTCCTTAGTAGGTCTCCAATTGCTAGCGACGTTTCGGAACTATCCGGTTCCATCTTCAGGCTGGATCTGGCGTTGTTGGCAAGTGAGGTGGTATTTATATGTTTTAGGTGATCAGAGAGGCGGGCTGGGCGACTTAGTCGCCTCACTTGCCAACAACGCCAGATCCAGCCTCAAGATGGAACCGGATAGTCTCACTTGCCAACAACGCCAGATCCAGCCTGAAGATGGAACCGGATAGTTCCGAAACGTCGCTAGCAATTGGAGACCTACTAAGGAATCTCACAGAAGAACAACGAAAAATCGTACGACAAATAGAAACCGTACACCAGAAAATTAATAAAGGAGAATGTGCAACTGCTTTCAATCTCGTATGCCTACAAGAAAATATTTTCCCTGGTTATACAAATATGTATATATATATATATATATATATATATATTTGTTACTGTAGTGTTCACATTAAGTTTACATAAAGATTTAATTCCCTGTACATAATATTATAACCTACTTATATTGATTTATGTTTGGTTCCATTAGGCATATAGTAATATTGAAGGAAATATGTATTTGTTACTGTAGTGTTCACATTAAGTTTACATAAAGATTTACATTACTTTATTCTAAATTATCTGTATATAATATTATAACCTACTTATATTAATTTATGTTTTGTTCCATTATGCCTATAGTATTATTGAAGGATATAGGCCTAATTATGAATTTGTTACTTTGGCGTTCACATTAATTTACATAAAGAATTACATTAGTTTATTTTAAGTTATCTGTACATAATATAACTTACTTATATTAATAAATGTTTGGTTTCACTAGTAATTTTGAAGGATGTATGTATTTGTTACTTTTGAGTTCAAATTAAGTTTACACAGACTTGTTGAACTTTGTATCAGGTGAACCTTGTTAGTCCTCATTCACCTGATGACCTGATAGACATGTTCAACTTTATATCATCACTTAATCAACAGACCTTCCTAATTCATTAAATATTAATATTACTTTTATTTTATAATAATGTATTTATTTTATAAACAAACCACTGTACTGGTAACAGTATAATACCTCTGTAATGTAATACAGTATTGTATTGAGGACACATTAATATTACTTTTATTTTATAATAATGTATATATTTATTTTATAAATAACAAACCACTGTACTGTATATATCCAATATTTAATTAATAGTAATAGTACCGTAGTATTGTATTGAGGACACATTAATATTACTTTTATTTTATAATAATGTATATAGGTACAGTATTTTATAAACAAACCACTGTACTGTATATATCCAATATTTAATTACCGGTAATAGTAATAGTATAATACCTCTGTACTGCACTATTGTATTGAGGACACATTAATATTACTTTTATTTTATAATAAAGTACATGTATTTATTTTATAAACAACAAACCAGTGTAGGTTAGGCTATGTATTCAAGTAGGCCTATCTAATTACTGAAATAATAGTAGTACAGTAGCTCTGTAATATTGAGGACACATTAATTTTACTTTTATTTTATAATAATGTAAGGTATATATTTTGTTTATAGATTTATTGCATAAAGTTACCCAAACATATAATTATTGTTATTTGTGTTCTTATTTTAAAGAGCTTATTATAATTTTATTATTTATAACGGGGACTCATTATATTTAATTGTCTTCATAATCAATAATGAATGTTTTAATAACGTATATATTTAAAATAAAAATACAGTTGTTTATCTAAACCATGTTGTATTCTTTATCCTATAATTATATGTACCAAATAATTTTTATAATATATTACTAGTATTATTGTTCAAGAAAAAAAAACGGAATAAAATCATTATAATTCTTTTAATTAATTAAGCTAATAGAAACTTTAAGAAACTCTAAACAAAATATTTTAGTGGTGTCAATAGACTTGGCAAAAGTTTTGACAGCGTAATGAGAGAAGCAATGGTCGAAATGTTAATGGAATATAAGATAGATGAAAAAACTATAGACGTGACAACTAAGTTATATGAAGGAGAAAACACCAAGATAAAATTGGGGGGAAATAAGGAAATTGTAATAGCAGTGACTAGCGGGATAAGGCAGGGCTGCACAGGGTCAATGACAATATTTAAACTACCAGTAGTGACTTTTAAGATAATAAAGAAGCTGTTGGAACTGGATAGGGATTATAAAGATGATTATCTAAGTATTACATCTTTGTTTTATGCAGATGATAGAATGTTGCTTGCAGGAAGCATAGAGGATGCAGAGAGAGTGGTTGATTTGGTGATACAAGTGGGAAGAGAAAGTGGACTAGAAATAAACAAAGGAAAAAATAACATTATAATATCTATTATGAAAGAGAATCCCAAGAAATAGCAGGGATCAAGGTTGACAATAAATTAAAGTACCTGAGAATTACAGTGAACGACTCTAAATACTTCCTCAAAGAGCAAAAGAAAATATTATTAGAAAAGACACATCGACTAGCAAATATGACCTACTCAATAGTGGCAAGGAGCTGTGCCAGACTACTAATAGGCAACACATATTGGAAGTGTGTGGCTATTCATTGATTTTAACAAGGAAGAGATTAGAAAGTTGCAAAGAATAGAAAAGTGTGGCAAGAAAAATATTGGGAGCACCAAGTTACACACACAGGAGGCAGCTATCAGAGGAGAAATAGGCATTTCAATTATGAAGGTGTGGATAATGGAAAGACAGATGAAATATTTGTAGTCTATTCTGAGAGGAGAGGGAAATCGTTGAGGGAGTGATAGAGGAGATGAGAACTAAGACTATAAAATATAGATGGATAAAAGGGATACTGGAAGACAGGAAAATGGTGGGGATTGGAGGAGAAAGAGTGACTAATAAAGATATCAGCAGGAAAGTGAGAGATTGGGACACAGGAGAATGGAAGAAATGTATATGTAAAGTAAAGTTAGTTTAATAAAAGTGTACAGGGAATGGAGAGAGAAAATGTGAGGACAGGAGGGGACATAATAGGCTATTATTATGACAACAGAGGCGTCAATGATCTTATTCAAGTGTAGGAGTAACAACCAAAAACCTGTCTGATAAAAATAGATTTAAAAATCAGAAGTGGACTGAGAGTGTAATATGTGGTGAGGAAAAAGAAGATCTGAAACATTTCATCTTGCATTGTGTGATATACGAAGAAGTGAGAAGAAAAAACCTGGTACTACAGCGCCCCTATCAGCAGGAGGAGGACATTATTATCGGGAACCTACTATTTAACAATATAATCGAAAACAGCAAGAAAACAGTGTACAAGTTATGGAAAATAAGAGAAAAGAAAATTAAGAATAGTTCATCAAAGAACATAAATATTTCAAACTAGACCCAGACCGTCAAACCACGTAGAAAACTATCATGAGGAAGGGCCGATACAAAGGCAACACATCCGAGATAGACCTACAACTCCTACCTATCTACTCAACAGAACCTTATCAAACCTTAGACTATAATAAAACTATAACACTGTTAATACACTTCAACTCACAATATAATAATATTATTACTAACAGAACCTTGTTAACAAACCACACACCTTAGATTATAATAGGATTATAGTAAGTTATTAGGCTGTTGTCACACTGCAGCTCCGCCGCTGCGGCCTCACCGTAACGGCAGAGCCGCAATTCCTGTACCCTGTCACACACACAGTGGTATTGAGCACAATTTGTATTAATATTAATTAAGTACATGACGGTATTAATACAGAAGTACTGTGTTCTTGACCAGGGCCACACAGGTTCCGGGAATTTGCCCCGGTCACTTTATATAATAGGTTACACCGGTGTTGGGGGCTTCACGACGGCGTTTGACGTACAGTATTAGATCTGCTATAATAGGATTGTGGTGCGCTCAATTTTACCTCCTCCCTTTTTCACTCCCCATTCCAATCCACCACAACAATAGATTCAGCCTACTATACTTGACACCACCATCCACAATCCACAACACACATTCACCATTATTAGATAGGATCACCCGACGTTTAGGTAGACATAACAGTGACAATTCCTCCCCTACACAAAAACCTATAACAAGACATGACTTCTCTTAACCCAGCATCATCCACTCCTCCTCTACCAAACCAAACTCTCCATAGCACCAGCTCATTCTCCATAACACCAATCACCATCCCTGAAGGGGGTATCACACTATAATTTATATTTAATAACTCCGCGTACTGGGACTGGCGGAATAATAACTTTCTGTGAACGAGGAACCGCGGCGGCATTTGTGGAACAAAGATGGAATGTATCTCTAGCCAAGACCATTCCTCCTATACAGAACAAAGTCAATAAATAATGTATTTATATAAATTAATTCTAAGCAAAAAAGGTGGATTAATATCAGAAAACATTTTTGCAATACAAATAATTTTCGAACAACAAAAAACACATTTAAAGTAGAAATTACGATGTCGATATTTTACTGTGTTTACATCCCGTAGAGACGGAAAGATAATAGAAGAGTGTACAACCAGCAGTGGTATTTGTGTGTGTGTGTGTCTGTGTGTGTGTGGTACACGTGTAAACTTCATTGAATGTAAACATGGACAACAAATCAAGCCTATGGTAATCTTTAATCTTTTCTTCTTCAAAACTATTAATTACAAGAACCAATGCAGCCACAAACTGGTCATTATCATCCATAAGATTCATGTTGTTGTTTACGTTTTGTGGTGTGACTCGTCTGTCATAGAGGAAAAGTGTCTTGGAATGGTCCAAAATAGTGGCTAATTATATTAAAATATATTATATAGTAAACCTAAGTTAGTACTTATTTACTTCATTACCTACATAATAAATTATGTTACTCTATATAAGAGTTAGAAATAAACAAATACAAAAGATTCTTACCTTTCTCATCTCATTTCTTTCTGTAACTCCAAGTCAAGTCAGTTTTCGTACAAAATTTCATCTAAGTTATATCAATCCATGACTTTTCCTTACAATGTTTAATAGAGTAATTCTTTTGTACTTTTATCCAAAAGAACAGGGTTTGTCTTGGACGTGTTGAATATATAACTTAAGTTAAATAAATCCACGTTAATCTGGTTGTGTTTCCTGGCATACTTTGGAGGAATCAAACTATTACTATCTCCATATAACACAATCTTAATTAATAAAAGGGATTTAAAGTTAGAATTATTCACTTTATACGTTACGGTAATTATAAATATTTTGTGTTCACTCAATAAATAAATAAAGGTAAAGATACCGACATTTTAACTAACGTTAGATGATTATTTTTAACACTTACAATAATTATTTATATTTTTCTATATTGTGGACAAAGGCGGTAATAATGTTTTGTGATAACCAGATATCTATTATATGACACACACATCCTCACCTCACACAAGTTAATGGTAAACTGATAACATTGTACCGCCAAATTGCCGGTGTCTTCAAACCTTGGCTATATTCCTTCATAAAACCAGCCCAATATCCAGCCAATACTAGCCCAAACACTCAACCATATAACCAATTGGTTGATAATTATATTGACATTTAATTCAATTAATATAAATAATATTTTATAATACCTGTCAAGTACTGTAATATCATAAAAATAACCCTACAACATTAAATACATAACCCAGTTTGTAGAAGTAACTAGCCATAGTGGGCGTGAAAATGTCTTTATAAAGCAACACTGCTCAATGGAGAGAAAAACTGTTGAAATGTTCAAATTAGTATACGTTGTATATTTGGAATTGTTTTGTGTGTGTGTGTGTGTGTGTGTGTTATTTGGGGTTAACGTTTATTGAATACATACCGATAATGGTTATTAATTAAGGCGATATATTTATAGAGTGATAGAGTATGTATATGTGGAGAAATGTGTATGTATGTGTGTCAGGGTGTGTGTGTGTGTGTGTTATTTGGGGTTAACGTCTATCGGCTACATAATGGTTATTAATTAAGGCGATATATTTATAGAGTGATAGAGTATGTATATGTGGAGAAATGTGTATGTATGTGTGTCAGAGTGTGTGTGTGTGTGTGTGTGTGTTAGTTGAGGTTAACGCCTATCGACTACATAATGGTTATTTATCAAGGCGATATATTTATAGTGATAGAGTGTATTATTCAGTATGTGGAAAAATGTATTGTATGTGTGTGTGTGTGTGTCAGGGACTCAGGGTGTATAATGTTATGAACATTAGAGAAATATATTTATAGATATGTGGAAATATGTGTGTGTGTGTGTGTATCAGGGTATGTGTGTGACAGCCGGCAGTGTGTGTGTGTGTGTGTGTGTATCAGGGTATGTGTGTGACAGGCGGCAGTGTGTGTGTGTGTGTGTGTGTATCAGGGTATGTGTGTGACAGGCGGCAGTGTGTGTGTGTGTGTGTGTGTATCAGGGTGTGTGTGTGACAGGCGGCAGTGTGTGTGTGTGTATCAGGGTATGTGTGTGACAGCCGGCAGTGTGTGTGTGTGTGTGTGTGTGTGTATCAGGGTATGTGTGTGACAGGCGGCAGTGTGTGTGTGTGTGTGTGTGTATCAGGGTATGTGTGTGACAGGCGGCAGTGTGTGTGTGTGTGTGTGTGTGACAGGCGGCAGTGTGTGTGTGTGTGTGTGTGTATCAGGGTGTGTGTGTGACAGGCGGCAGTGTGTGTGTGTGTGTGTGACAGGCGGCAGTGTGTGTGTGTGTGTGTGTGTGTATCAGGGTGTGTGTGTGTGTGTGTGACAGGCGGCAGTGTGTGTGTGTGTGTGTATCAGGGTGTGTGACAGCCGGCAGTTTGTGTGTGTGTGTGTGTGTGTGACAGGCGGCAGTGTGTGTGTGTGTGTGTGTGTGACAGGTGGCAGTGTGTGTGTGTGTGTGTGTGTGTGACAGGCGGCAGTGTGTGTGTGTGTGTGTATCAGGGTGTGTGACAGGCGGCAATGTGTGTGTGTGTGTGTGTGTGACAGGTGGCAGTGTGTGTGTGTGTGTGTGTGTGATGTGGTCGGCAGGCAAGGCACCGAGGCAGGAGGTCTGTGTTTGGACAAGCAGACGTTCGTTATGTTTGTTATTTAACTTATTTGGGCTTAATGCCAATTAATGATCATTAAGGCAATATATTTATTAAGTAACAGAGTGTATGTTTAACACTTGACTACTTCATCTCTCTGCTGCCACCATCACTGAGGGATGGAGAGGAGGTGTCCTTCACTATAGAGGAAAGGAGGGAGTGGACCGTGATGGTGGTAAAGTCCTGGGCTCACTCCATCTCCATGCCCGTGGGAGTAATAAGAGACGACTGCAGCAGAAGGCAGATATTGTTACCGTCTGTACTAAGAATGTTGTTGTCTTAAAAGTTAAAGTTGCAGGGTATCTATCTCTAATGATATACTCTCCTGAACGTCAGCCAGGCAAGCCCAACTCCCTACCATGGTGCCCAGCCAACTCTCGGACCTGGAGGCTGGGCGAGGCTCGATCTGCCGACGTCACGGATGCGAGGCAGGCGCGTTACCACTGCAGAAGGGCTATTATAGGTTGTCTTTCCAACCTGCTACAGGACATTTTCGGGAGAAATGGCTTGCCACCAATGGCCATTTCTCCCGATTTACAACCACCCACCATCGCTACTACCACCATCACCAACACCACCACAGCTAATAACTTTGATAAGTTACAAGTTATTTATAAATAGTATTTATACCGTAGTGAGAGTAACACAGGCTTGGTGCCTAATATCCATTTCAGAGACAGTTATCATCGTTTTTCACAAATATCTTTCAAATTAATTAATTGATTGGAATGATACATTGACACAGTATACAAGACACCTTCCGCTAATGTTTGGTAAAATAGGACATTGACATTTGGTGTTAGTGAAGGCGTTTACTCATGACGTTTAAAGGCAAAGTTAGGCTACATGAGACACCAATACATCCTTTACCTCCATAGGCTATGTCCCTTACCACTCTCTCCCTCACCTCATCCTTACCTCCATTACCTCTTTGTAATATACAAAGTTGTATGATTGGCCAGGACTAATTTACACATTGGAACGTCCACTACCCACCATCCCTCTATGTAATATACAAAGTTGTATGATTGGCTATTAGGCTACTAATGTACACATTGGAACGTCCTCTACCTCCATCCCTCTATGTAATATACAAAGTTGTACTAATGTACACATTGGAACGTCCTCTACCTCCATCCCTGCCCTAATCATTACCTCCATTACCTGTATGTAATATACAATATGCAATATAATACCATTTACCATTAGGCTATATGTTAATTATCATGATACATGGAGAGTGATTCCCAGGATTTGTTCTTTACTAAATAGTGACAAAGACTGTTAAAATAAACTTTATGTGATATGCACAATTGTTTGCATCACTTATCCACCTATTATGCTTATAATACGATATATATATATATATATATATATATATATATATATATATATATATATATATATATATATATATATATATATATATATATATATATATATACAGAAATTACAGACAAACAATTACATTATGACCTGCAGTGTACTTAAATCCACCAAATCGAGGATGGCGTACCAGAAGCTCCTCCAAAACCTGATGATTCAGCAGGTGTCGACAAACCACATCAAGTGGCAGGCCCTGGGGCAGCAAGTGTCGGACAGTGGGGCAGGCCAGGCAATAGTGCTCTATGGTGTTAGCACGAGGTGTTCGACACAAGCGACACTCAGAGAAGGGAGGCTCACCCTGCATCCCAGCAACCTGCCATAGAGGCCGGTAGCCAAGCCTCAAACGAGCAGAAACTACATTGTGCCTTCGAACCATGAGGCCTCGACGACGATAGGAATACTTGTGACGGCAGACAGACTCGTAATGGGTGATGGAGATGCTGAAGGGCCTCTCTGCATCCATGCGTCACTGTACAGGAAGGAGAGCAGTGGAGCGAACTCTATAGAGAGGTAACATGTCAGGGAGAGAGGACGTCCAACACCACGAGGAGGCATAAGGCAGGCTTCCTTTGCGAGTCTGTCAACTGTAACATTGTGACATAAACCTACATGGGATGGTACCCACAAGAATTTGATAGTCAAGTTATGATGACGTAATAAGGACAAGAACGACAAAATCTGCTGAATAACAGAAGAGTTTGTGGGCTGAACACTAGTGAGGGAATGAAGGGCAGGTTTAGAGTCACAACAAATGGCAGCATTCACTCCACGTTGACAAACAAGACTAACAGCATCCAGAATAGCATACAGTTCACACAATGTTGAGCTGGAGTAGTTACAGAGACGACGGCCAACCCAGTCCCCTGGAGGTGACTCCATATCAGGTGAAAAAACGGCACAACTCGTTGCACCATCCATTTACAATGATCCATCAGTGTAGAGGCAGTATGGATCTGTGATGGAGGACGTCACTGTTTCTGTGTTCCAGAGTCAACTGCCGCTGTAGAGAAGGCAGTTCCGACTTGGAAGTAGGTGTAAAGCTCACATCAGGTATTGGTAGCATCCACGGAGGGGGTCCTGGAGGGACGTCTGCAACCATTATATCTATATCAAGACTACGGAGCATAGAGGAAACAGATCTTAAAAGAGTACGTCCAGCAGGCAGTATGGGAGGGACAAAGTAGTTTGGTCGAATAGAAGTTCTGACTAACTGAGAGTAATGGGGTGAAATATATGGGAAATGGAGGCACTTGACAGTAAAGCAAGTAACATTAGAATGAATTCTCTCCACTAATGGGGGAAGACACAACTCACGCTGCATGTTCACTATTCTGGTCGACATTGGACAGCCGAGAATTATCCTCATTGCTCTATTCTGAATTTTTTCTAAAGTTTCAGTGTGTGTGTGTGTACTCGAGTAACACACCTTATTACTCCCTTATATTAATAATGGTATGGAGGCAATGTTGTCTGTACTCTGAAAGGCATTATACAGTGACTACACCAACCAGACAGGAGCGGTGTGTGTGTACTGCATGGTGTACTGTGACCACACCCACAGTCCCACACCTCCAATGGACACATTCTATTGGTACCCGTTAACACTTTCCACAAATTATCGTCCATTCACACAAGAACAAACCCAAGGGGACGGAGCAAAACTATTTATATATTGGAGATGGCCTTGGACGGAGTCAACATGTCTGTGGCAGAGAAGCCCGGCGCCGCTCTCTGGGATATTCCTCGATGTATACACACACCACTCGTTGCCCAGAGTCCCAGCTGCTTTGGTTTTGAAAGATTTTAACTTTTTTGTGTAAGTAGTGAATTTGTGTGCGTTCTTTTCTATATTTTCGTTGCATAAAAACACACTGCCTTGTGCTTCCCAAAGATAGTATTCTCCCCCATATTACATACCTAAACATTACACGAGTAATGTAATGTCAATGGAAACAAATATTAATTTACCATTTTATAGTTTTGATTTTTGGTATAATTATATAATTGAAAGTAAAAAATAAATACGGAAAACATTAACATTTAATGTGTTGTAACTTTGTATAATCCACTTGTACTGGACTTATATATTGTGTACCAATTGTTATTAGCCTAAAGCCCTAAACTAATTCTCTCTCTCTCTCTCTTTCAATTGTATGACAATGAAAGCGGACAGACAATAATTCTTCATCTGCTGGCGTTTCCCATTTTTATATGGGGTCGCATCTCTTCACTATAATTATTATAGTTCCCCGGTCCCTCACTTGCTCCTCTGTCAGCTGTGTCTCCATGAGATCCTCCTTCAGTCGGTCCTTCCACCGTAGCTTTGGTCTCCCTTGCCTACGTCTGCCCTGCACGTCCATAGTCTTCCTCTCTCCTCTTCACATGCCCGAACCACTGTAATCTCTTCTCCTGCGCTTTCGCCGACGCCTCCACCACTTTAACTGTACACTACCTCTGATCGTTTCCTGTCCACCCTTGTCACCCCACACATCCACCTCAGCATCCTCATTTCTGCGACATCCAGCTTCTTTTCTTGTACCTTTTTCAACGGCCATGTTTCTGCTCCATACAGCAACACTGGCCTCACCACTGTCTTGTACACTTTACCTTTCGCTCTAGTACTAATTTTCTTGTCACACAGAACTGACGTTCTCTTCCAGTTGCTTGTTCCACGCTGCTTGGATCCTATGGTCAACCTCTCTCTCTAGGCCTCCGTCCTTTTCTACGTAGGAGCCGAGATATTTGAAGGCGTCCACGGAAAATAATAATAGATGTTAATAGTAAGTCTTTAGTCTAGGCTACTCCCGTTTATAACTTTAGGACATACAATAATAATGATTAAATGAACACACATTCTACAAACACCAACATATTAATGACATCCACTATTACTTATTATAATCTAATAAAGTGGACAGAGAAGGAGGGACGGGATGGTGGATAATGGACGTTCATATGCATTATGTTGGTGATGTTAGACAACGTCATGTGTGTCAGGAGTAAACACCTTCACTAACACCATTTGTCAATGTTCTATATTACCAAACATTAGTGGAAGGTGTCTTGTACATTGTGTCAAAGTAACATTCCGATCAATTAATTAGTTTGAAAGATATTTGTGAAAATGATGACTAATAACTGTCCTTGAAATAGATATTAGGCCCTAGTAGTAGCCAAGCAGGGTTTGATTCTCTCTCTCTCTCTCTCTCTCTCTCTCTCTCTCTCTGCTTTGTAAAACCATTAATACACTTGTCTCAATAATATTTTATAAACTCAATTACCTAAATCGGACACAAAGCAGATGCTCGGACTGCCAAAATAGAGCCAGGGAAATAGTGAGATATGTTTCGTCGAAGGCAACTAACTGAAGAGAGGACAACTGGTCATGTATGTACTGTACCCCAAGCCAATGAACACCTCAACAGTAATGTTGTCTCCCTTGTTGTGCCACACTATCAGGTCATTTCACCAGTTACACAGAAGGAATTATATATATCGCGAACACAATCTTTTAACTCTTTCAAACACATGCATTATATACATACACAAATACACACAATCCGAAACGTTCCTCTCTCTCTCTCCTCCAAACACACACAGAAACAAACCCTCCTCTCTCTCTCCCAAGTCCCAACACACACAGACACACACAAGCCATCCCACCACCACACCTCCTCAACTCGGATTTATGAAGGGATGCCTGGGATGGTGGGCTTGAGCAAGGGGGTGGGGGGATTGGATGGGAAGGTCCGTCTCCAGGCCTCGCTCTATCCCTCATTTCTCTCTCTCTCTCTCTCTCTCTCTCTCTCTCTCTCTCTCTCTCTCTCTCTGTATAATGACTATAGTAATTATACCGTGGTAGTGAGACAGGTGGATCCTCATTATTCCTTACTTGATGTTACAACCTCCTGCTGACGCCGGCAGTTTGGTAGGCCGGGTAGGGTAGGGTGGGGTGGGCACTGGGCAGTACCATTGGTAGTGTCTGTGTCTGGTTGTAGTCCCTGGGTGGTCTGAGATGGAGGTGTGATGACTGGTAGGTTGTTTATAGGTGGTGTCTGGGAGACTGGAGTACAGTAGTCCCTGGGTGGTCTGAGATGGAGGTGTGATGACTGGTAGGTTGTTTATAAGTGGTGTCTGGGAGACTCGAGTACAGTAGTCCCTGGGAGGTCTGAGATGGAGGTGTGATAACTGGTAAGTTATTGGCACTGACTTGGCAGGCAGTAGGGACGGTAACACGGTATCAGGTCGAAAAGACAACCTATTCCACCAGCAACAAACGTAACGGCAGTCTTGACACAAATGGTGATATTGTCTGTGTCTTGTTGTTGTGTGTCAAAGTGTGGTGGAATCTTCCCTTCCTTCCTTGACACAGATAAATGTCTGTGTCTTTTTGCAGTGTTTTTGTTGTAGTTCCCCAGAGTGTCTGGCCGAGAACTCCCGAGTTGGGTTGACCGAAGCCGCGCAGATTCTCGGACCCCCAAAAGAGAGCCAGGGAGATAGTGAGATCTGTTCGTCGAAGGCAACATAAGATGGTATAACTGACTCACGATAATGTAGGCCTACCCCGAACCAATGAACACATCAACAGTATACCTTCCCTTGTTGTGCCACCCAATCCGGCGATCTCGCCAGCTGCCCAAAAGGAATGAGAAATATAGTCATTTATTGTCAATATTTAACAATAAATATTGATCGTGTGAGGGCGATATTGATGGTATTGACACTACAAAATATTGACGGGTTTGGAAATATTTCTGATATTGATAATATATATTGACGGTGTGAGTCGATTATTGTCAATACTGATTCCAGTGTTAACGGTCAGTGTCACTCCGACTCAGTGACTGTCAGTCTAATGAGAGACAGACAGATTAGGCTAAGGTGTGGTAGAGGATGACAAACTCCTTATTTCTGGATAAAACCAGTCCTCACCAGGGAAAGTTGATGGAGAGGTGGGACAGCAAGCACGAAGGAACCGGAGGGACAGTTGTAAAACTGAAAATGATTGGCTGGGGCCGAAGGGGTGCCAAAACCATCAAAATATTGCCCACATCACCGCAGGCAATAATTCCCTTACGAGGTGTTGCTTTGTGTGTGTTCTAATGTTCCCTTCTTCCTCCGAGTATGTATTAATCCCAGGACTGTCTTGCCATGTACAAGGCTAAAGAAATAATTAATATTCACGTAACCCTGCTGGCCTTGTTACTATGGTAACCTCCACGCCTGTGTTCCTCTTCTTCACACTAAACTTAACCTCGGCCCCCATTTATGCTTGGACCATTTTATCAAGCATACAGACAGAGTAGTGGTGTGTGACAAGGATATGGTGATGGTGGTGGTGGCAGGCATGGTGTGTGACAAGGATATGGTGATGGTGATGGTGATGGTGGCAGGCATGGTGAGTGACAAGGATATGGTGATGGTGGCAGGCATGGTGAGTGACAAGGATATGGTGATGGTGATGGTGGCAGGCATGGTGTGTGACAAGGATATGGTGATGGTGGCAGGCATGGTGTGTGACAAGGATATGGTGATGGTGATGGTGGCAGGCATGGTGAGTGACAAGGATATGGTGATGGTGATGGTGGCAGGCATGGTGTGTGACAAGGATATGGTGATGGTGATGGTGGCAGGCATGGTGTGTGACAAGGATATGGTGATGGTGATGGTGGCAGGCATGGTGAGTGACAAGGATATGGTGATGGTGATGGTGGCAGGCATGGTGAGTGACAAGGATATGGTGATGGTGATGGTAGCAGGCATGGTGAGTGACAAGGATATGGTGATGGTGATGGTGATGGTGGCAGGCATGGTGTGTGACAAGGATATGGTGATGGTGATGGTGGCAGGCATGGTGAGTGACAAGGATATGGTGATGGTGATGGTGATGGTGGCAGGCATGGTGTGTGACAAGGATATGGTGATGGTGATGGTGGCAGGCATGGTGTGTGACAAGGATATGGTGATGGTGATGGTGGCAGGCATGGTGAGTGACAAGGATATGGTGATGGTGATGGTGGCAGGCATGGTGAGTGACAAGGATATGGTGATGGTGATGGTGGCAGGCATGGTTTTAGATTCAGGAATATAAGTATTTGTATTTGCATTTTGGGATCCCGAACAAAAGTATTTATATTTGAAACTTATAAAAAATCAGTATTAGATCCAACTCTATAATTATATATATAGGTCACCATTTTCAAAAACAAGGGAAACATCCATTAATGTGGTAATTACAGGGGTATCAAGCTTCAATCACAAATGATGAAGTGTTTAGAAAGAATACTAGACAGAAGGATAAGAGATATAGTGGAGCCGCAGTTGGGGGAGGAACAGTTTGGGTTCAGGAGTGGGAAAGGAACAACAGACGCGCTATTTATAGTAAGACAGAGGATAGAGAAGAAGCTGGAATTTGGACAGGAAAGCTACTGGGGATTTTTGGACCTAGAAAAGGCATATGATAAAGTACACCGAGCAATGATTCCACCAGTACTACGGCAGTACCAAATCCCGGAAGAACTGATAACGATGGTAATGGCTATGTACAGAACACCGCGTACAAGTGTGAGGACCTGCTTCGGAAAAACAGATAGTTTTGAAGTGCAAGTGGGACTGCACCAGGGATCAGCACTGAGCCCACTACTGTTTATCATACTGTTGGATCACATCAGTAAGCAGTGTCCCATGGAACGAGGACAGAAAGTGGTGTATGCAGATGATATTGCACTAGGGGTCAACACGAGAGAGGAACTACAGCATGCAGTAGGTATGTGGTATAACCAACTTGAAGCACATGGTATGAAAATGAACAAAGGAAAGACTGAAGTAATGGTAGCAACACGAGAACAAGAAGTCCCACAACTTCAGATAGTAGTAGATGGCCAGCAACTAAAACAAATACAAGCCTTCAAATACTTGGGAAGCTGGATACAAGAGAGTGGAGACCTGGAAAGGGAAGTGCAAGCAAGGCTACAAGGGATGGGGAATGCATTTAGGAACGTGAGTGGGGTTATCTATGACAGACGAATGCTGTTGAGGCTCAAGGCTCAAGTGTACAGGACCATGGTAAGACCAGCAGCCCTCTATGGAGCAGAGACATGGACAGTGAAAGAAGAGCACATTAAGAAGCTGGAAGTGGCTGAGATGCGATGCTTGAGAGCAATTAGAGGAGTGACGAGAAGGGACAGAATGAGAAACGAAAATATAAGACAGGAGGTAAAGGTCGTGGAAATGAGAGAGAAAATAAGAGAGAGCAGACTGAGATGGTATGGACACGTGAAGAGGAAAACTGAGGATGACCTGGTGAGATGGGCAGCAGAATGCAGAGAAGTGGGCACAAGAAGGAGAGGCCGACCGAGGAAGCGATGGATGGATTACGTTAGAGATGATGGCAGACAGGTTGATCTAAATAGAGTTGGTGACCGGGTAATGTGGAGAGCAGTGTCGAGGCGACCCGACCTCCCTTGACGGGAAACCCGGGGTGATGATGATGATGATGATCACCGTCACTCATGGTGCGTGACAAGGCTATGGTTGTGGTATAGTATGGTGTGTGACAAGTGTATGGTGGCTGTGGTGGTAGCAGGTAGGTATGGTGTGTGACAAGTGTATGGTGGTTGTGGTGGTAGCAGCTAGGTATGGTGTGACAAGGGTATGGTGGTTGTGGTGGTAGCAGCTAGGTATGGTGTGACAAGGGTATGGTGGTTGTGGTGGTAGCAGCTAGGTATGGTGTGACAAGGGTATGGTGGTTGTGGTGGTAGCAGCCAGGTATGGTGTGACAAGGGTATGGTGGTAGCAGGCATGGTGTGTGACAAGGGTATGGTGGTAACAGGTATGGTGTGTGACAAGGGTATGGTGGTAACAGGTATGGTGTGTGACAAGGGTATGGTGGTAGCAGGTATGGTGTGTGACAAGGGTATGATGGTAGCAGGTATGGTGTGTGACAAGGGTATGGTGGTAGCAGGTATGGTGTGTGACAAGGGTATGGTGTGTGACAGGGGTATGGTGGTAGCAGGCATGGTGTGTGACAAGGGTATGGTGGTAGCAGGTATGGTGTGTGACAAGGGTATGGTGGTAGCAGGTATGGTGTGTGACAAGGGTATGGTGTGTGACAAGGGTATGGTGGTAGCAGGTATGGTGTGTGACAAGGGTATGGTGGTAGCAGGTATGGTGTGTGACAAGGGTATGGTGTGTGACAAGGGTATGGTGGTAGCAGGTATGGTGTGTGACAAGGGTATGGTGGTAGCAGGTATGGTGTGTGACAAGGGTATGGTGGCTGGTAGATGTGGTGTTGCTCTGCCACGTGTTATAACATAACCAATAATGTTTAAGTATTATTATGACGTGTTATATCCACAACCAATCAGCAATATGCTACAAAGTCTCTAGCCTCCTCCTGTCCCCCACTCTGATGTTCCTCCCGGTTACTTATAAATTATCTTCAGTATATGTGTATTAATATCGATCTTTAAGAATAAATGTAATGTGTAGTATTGTAGTAACTATAGAGGTATATAGTTATCAGTTACATCATAAAGTTGTGGGAAAGAGTAGTGGAAGCAAAGCTATAAGAAGAGAAGTGACGGTTTGTGAAAAACAATATGGCTATAATTATGTGAGGAAAGGTCTCCTCAAAATAGGCTTCATTGTTAACGTTATTTACGCTAACATATCCTACAAAATTGCGCTTATTTTAGGGTACCGTCACATTTCCTACACGGATGGATAAGGCGTATCTCCTACTCACAAAAATCTATACTGTCACATTTCCGACTCATATAGACTACAGTGTATTTCCTACACACAAAGACTAAAGCCTAGGTCACACTTCCCACACAAGAAGGTCCTGTTGTGAGGCCAGCTGCTGTGCTGTCCCATAACCATAAGCCGTCTTCTATTTATGCAACTCTACAATAAAATTGCCAAATATCTAATTTTTAATTATTTCTTTTTATAATTCTAATTATTAATTTAAAAAATAAAGAATCTTATTGACTGTTCATTGCCCTAATAATATTATTCTATGTAAAAGATATGCTACGTACTGTGTTTTTGTGTAGGAGATACGCCGTATCACTATAGATATATATATGTACAGTATCGGCAAAAAAAGATGCAAACTGCCACCGACATCGACGCTACCTACGACATCGTGACATAAAACTATGGGAAATTTCATATAAAACAACAAAATATATTAGTACTTTGTCATTTCTCCTTTCATTTTAATAAAATCTTGCAGACGTCTAGGCATAGACCTCTAGCTAATTTTTCAAAATAGGATCTCTCCAGTCAGCAAGAAGGATACACATTATGGTTGTGGTATGTCTGACTGTCTGCCTGAATATATCTTTAATTGTCACTTTTCCTTTCCTTAGTGCCAAAATACGGGCCCTTTCCTCCTTGCTAGTTGTTGTAGCACCCATGGCAATGCACTAGGGTAAATCTAAAGGCCACCAGAATCACGGGGTAAAGATTCAGTTTGAAAACAATCTGGGCACAAAAAAAAAATCAGTGGACTGATTCCACCCAGGCAGACGTAACTAGTAAATTATGAAATGTGTCAGCCAGTGGCCGGCAGCAATAGGTTGTTAGGATACAGCTCTCTGCCAGACTTATGGTAAAAAATAGGTTTAAAATATACTAAGGTTGTCTGTATTATTAACTTCAGTTGTGACACATCTTACCTTCAATTTCGGTGGCAGTTAGCATCTTTTTTTGCCGATACTGTACTGTAGATGTGCCGCATACACCATTTTGGTGTAGGAGATACGCTGGGTACTCCAGTAATGGTATGTGTAGGAGATGTGGCACATGCACTATTTTGACGTAGGAGATATGACTGCTGAAGTATGGAAGATATGACAATATCCGGATTTTTGGAGCCAGGTTACAGGTAGATGTGGCTACGCCCCCTACCAGCCACAGAGGGAGGGAGATGGGGGTAATTCCCAAATACTGCAGCTGTTATTTTACAAGTGAGAGTGTTTTGGGTTGTTCGGTGTCCTTATAGTTAGTGCCTGAAACATGATTTAGAAGAGTAAATATTCTCAGTCCCTCACCTGAAAGGATTCGATCTCCCGCCACCTCCCTGCCATTACCAACACCTAATAAGAGGAGCATTGTTGTATAATCATCATCAATATCACTACCCTACATCCCTTTAGTCAAGGGGTGGAAGGGACTCTAGCACCAGTGTAGAACTCTGTACATATAGGCAAGGGATACAGCTCCGAGGGAGTCATTGTTTGAGAGTGGGGTCCCAAACCCTCATTGGGTATACCAATGTCACTTATAAAGACATAAGTGACATTGGGGTATACATGGCTGACTGTAGTTACTGCACCACCAGCACCACCACACGAATGGTGGGCGATGGGTACGGAATTTCCCTGCGCCAAAAGTTTCATATATAAGTTATGTTATTGCAGTACTGTCACTCCGATACCTTACAGGAGCATTGTTTTAATTATATACGTTACGTTATTGTGGTCCTGTCACAGCCAATACCTAAGAGGAACATTGTTATTTATACGTTACGTTACTCCAGTATTGTCATTGCCGATATATTATTGTTATAATTAAGATATACGTCATGTTAATTTGGTATAGTTATTGCCGACACCCTAGAACTAAATAGAGAATTAATTATATCTACATACAATATGGTGTTATTACAGTAAGAAGTTACTATTATATGTGATATAACTGAATGTGTGACGAACTTTATAGAATTAGTGTGCCTAACTATTATACAGTACTTTGTTTATAGTTATATCTATGGTTTTATCAAATGAAATAGATAGCACTTGTCATTTGCACCTCCTTGTCTAAATTGTCCTTCTTTAAATTATTTAATATAGATAGGATACCCTGATCGCTGATCAAGACAAGATCCCTATTCTTAATTAGTCATATAATAATTTAGCACAATATTACAGAATTACGTGTAACTTTGGTAAATAGTATGTCAGTTGATAATTGAATGCGTTATTTAAATCCGTGCCGGTATGTCTCAAGCCTAATGCGGTAAAACTTGACAGAGGGTAATGAACATACAATACTGTTGGGGGTTACAACAGACGTGACCGTGTGCACGACTCCTGTGCTACAACAACTAAAGGGGTTAAAAAGGAAAGAGAAAGTCAAATTTGATCAGTGCATGATGGTGTATAAAGTAACCCAGAAATACTATCCTGAGTGGCTGTTAAACTTACCATATGTATCACAGACAAAGGACCGCACAACTAGACAAAACACTGACCTATTTGTTCCAAGAGTAAAAACAGACAACGGTGCACGTTCATCTCTATATAGTAAGTGGACCAAGAACATGGAACAAACTCCCTTCCAAGATAAAAGAATGCACGTCACTCACGACCTTCCAAAAAGCATTAACAACCTTTGCTATACAAGGTGCATACAAGTGCAGTATATTTCATTATGTATTTTTTGTTCTCTCACGCTCACAATTTGTCTGTCTGTCATTGCTAACCTGTTTGTGTATATATATGTATAGTCCGTCTCTCTCTCTCTCTCTCTCTCTCTCTCTCTCTCTCTCTCTCTCTCTCTCTCTCTCTCTCTCTCTCCACACGTCTTCCTCCCATCTCTCTCTCTCTCCACACGTCTTCCTCCCACGCTCTTTTTCACAAACACACTCACACACACACACCTCAACACAGAGCTTATAGACCTCTGACCTCAGTACACGCTCCCCTTATAGCTACCCCCCCCCCTTTTTTTTTCACACGTCTTCCTCCCATCTCTCTCTCCACACGTCTACCTCCCATCTCTCTCTCCACACGTCTTCCTCCCATCTCTCTCTCCACACGTCTTCCTCCCATCTCTCTCTCCACACGTCTTCCTCCCATCTCTCTCTCTCTCTCTCTCTCTCTCTCTCTCTCTCTCTCATTAACATATCTATCCTTGGCTTCACTCTGCTAATCCTTAACACTTGATCTCACTCTCCTATAGTCTGTCTCAGGAAAGTTGAGGGTAGAATATCGTCTTTTTTACTCCAAAGTCAAAGTCAAAGGGCGAACGCACCTGACCTCTCTCGACCTGAGGGAATAGAGGCTGGCCAGAGACAATGACTCAGACATTGAATGAATGGGTGCAGCTGTATAGGCCTGTATTCAGTTTGTCCCTTGCTTCAGTCACATCTGGATATCCATATTTGCATTTCATCAACTGCCTTACAACTAAGTTACAAGGTAGCCTACGTACGTAATAATCAGACAATGCGTGTAGTTGAAGAAATAACCAGAACTGTAGTGGCGAAAGTGACACCAGAAAATTGGCAAAAGTGTATGAAGCATATACGAGAAAAATAGAACAAGAACATATTAGAAATGACATTGTACGCCAACATCTGGTGAAAGAATTCATCATTAACGTGGCGAATGATTCCAGCTGTGAAGAAGATGGGGATTAGATGAGAAAGAGATGAGAGAGAGATATACTAAAATATATATATAATTATATATATTAAATATATTAAAATATATTATATAAATATATTATATACATTAAATATAAAATATATTAAAATATATAAAAGATATATTAAAACTAATACAAATCAGATTGTCTTTTTATAACAATTTTATTATAGAAATCCTAAAACAACATGATTATGTTATCAGCATGAAACTGAACAACCTTCCCCACATTCCTACCTGACCACTCCCATCCTTCAACCCTCCTCAAACCTATAGGTACACACCCATGGAGCTATTCTAGCTCCATGTACACACCTGACCTGACGGTGGTCAACCCCAGTTACTCCACCCTCTCCCCCTTTACCTCCACACTGTCCTTCTCTGTTCTGGCGTGAGTCACGTATGTACAGTACTTCACTCATTTATTAAGATAATTTTCTTCCAATGTGACTATCTGCAAGAATATCCCAGGGTTAGTTTTATCTCTACAACCCAACCATAATTTTTCTATTTATTTTACTCTCTGCTAGATAAACGGATAAACAAAGGCTACATATTTCAGTGCAGTGTATGTGTGTATATGTGTGTGTGTGTGTGTGTAGGAAAGGAAAAGGATGGAGGCATGTTCAGACTCCCGAGGGAACCATTTAAATAATTAATCCTTCACACTGTCATTTGTGTTCCGATTTTGGCAAAGGTTTTCTTAAAATCTCTCCCTCAAGTTTCCTGAGACAGACTATATAATTAATTTATTTATTATTATAGCCAATGCCCTCTGGAATATAAGGCCTATAATTATACGGGTGTGAGCGCTCAAAGTCTGAGTCATCTGTTGTATCCCTGCTACGGTTATGGGAATTACTTCCCATAAACACAGAGGGCACAAAAGAAACTCTCCAGAGGAGAAGGTACCAGGGATGAGTAACGGAAATGAAAACACCTGTTAAAAATAACTTAATAAACTATTTTATTTAAGGCCCGTCTTTCATGTGTTAATCCTACCTCAAGGTAATCTATTCACTTCTCCAGGTCTTAAGCACTAACACAGCCTAGTGAAGACTAAATAGAATATCCTTGTCAAACACAACTCCTGTTTCCTTAACTGAGGTAGTACTATAAAATAAATGCTTACTAACGTAAACGCTAATTACGAACTGTCTCTCACACGTGCTGAACTCAGCAACCACAAATGGATAAAACACTAATAATATGTTCGTAGCACTTCACATGCAATAATCACATAAGAATACACTTTGTCCGCAAAGCTGGTCCTGAATTCACTGAACTCAGCAAAATACACAAACACATAAAATCAATAACACATATATAATCTTAATAATTAACACTTCAACATAGGCTCAGACCAATACACCACTCTATAAGGATAAATCACAGAACTCTACTCACTGTATACCAGTAGATGCTCATTGCTGACTTCCTTCGGTCTGGCCAAAGATCACAAGTTCACACAACGAGAGGCTGAAACCTTCTGCTGGTGTCGACTCGCTACACGCCTTATATTCCTTTTGGTTACATATTGACATGTACTATGCTACATACGAACTTACATATAACACACACATTCGCCCTCCATGAGGCCAGCACTACTCTCCGTGAATAACCTTCACTTTATACATTCGTTATTCACCACCTCGTGAATAACCTTAGACTTATACACTACTTATACATTTTAGAACTAGAGTAGCTTACAACGACTCCTTTCATAGGTTTGATTCCTTAATGGATTATGTGATGGTGTTTACAAGTTGATCGATAAGAACTTATTACTGCTCTCGTGTTCCATCTCTCTGCTTCCCTGTTTCGCTCCCTACTTCTCCATGTTTATTTCCTTTCTCCTCCGTTTATCACTAACTTCCTTTTATTTCAATGTTCCGGTTCGTCATCTATGGTTGTAGTAACTTCCGGGGGTAGTTCCAACAGTCCTCCCTTCTCCGGAAGACCTCGTCCCCGAGGTCTCGATGCGGGTTTTCTTGGGACGGTAACCAGCTGCCATGCCTCCTGCTCCATGCGTCGATGAACGTATGCCCTGAGCACAAAACAAGCCACTCCCAGCGCCACGACAGTCAGTAGCAGGCCCACACCAGGGAGGACCCACATCCAGAGGGTAGTTGACCTTGGATGAGAGACTGACATGGGCTGAATAGGCTGTAAGGTAGACATCAGGTCTTGTAGTAGGAAGGGTCGGTGGTCACTGTTGAAGGAGGACATGTTAGTGATATTCGTCATTATCCAGCTTTCCTCCTCAGGTGTAAGAGACAAGGACAGGGGAAGGGGTGTCTGAGAGATGGTCAAGGGAGATCCTCTATCTACAGTATCATGGGCAGGTAGAGTCAGGAAACTACTGTGGGCTGAACATCCCTTGCTTAATTGTAATATTCCAGTGCCATTCACCGTTTGTGTGAGCTTGGTTATAGGGTTGACCGGGCAATTCAATGTCAGTTTAATAGGATGACTAGTGGAAAATATCCAGTGTCCTTCACCTTTAATGAATATTGGGGGAAATTTCTTTACTACATATGTATCACATAAGGAAGCAGCAATGGGTTTCTGTAAAAACATAGCTGAAGCACATGTATCTGTCTCTGTACTGTACACAGGACCTTGAGGGGGGCATACCAACAATCTATTATGACTTTGACAATGCTCAAATTCATCAACCAAGAAGTATTTACTTCTGTCTTCGCTGAGGGCTATATATCTATTTGAAGGCTTATGTTGAATAAAAAACTTTTCCTTTGGGGCTACATAGGGGAGAGCGTCAATCCGGAAGACATCAAAAGTGTCTGCTGGATTACCCTTCAATGGTATAATAAAGTAGAATTGTGTGATTCCTAAGAATGCTGCAGGTCTGGCCACTACCTTTGTTAAATCCCGATACAATGTTAAATATTCCGGTAAAGCTGGAAAGAGTAATCCTGGAGGCCTCAATGCTGCTTCTTGCAAGACTTCTAACAGTACTTTATCCGGCACAATTTCAGGAGTTATTCTAGTCTGCAATAAGGCTAATAACCCTAGTTTAATATTTGTCATGTCATTTGATAAATCTATTAATGCTAGCTCCAACTTCAGTAAGGCCTCAAGCATTCTCTTTTCTCCTTCAAGTCGCAATGTCCTGATGGAAAATTCTCTAATAATAGCAAAAGACAAATCCGTAGCATTTTGTAACTTATCAATAGCAGAATGCATTGAACGCATTTCTCTTATAGTCATATTCAATGTGCTGCTATGAACATTCAACATTTGTCTTTCCCGTTCTGACATAGCTTCTAGGGAAAACAATCTTTCATGCACAACATCAATCTGCTCCTGGGTGGCTGTACCAAATAACATGTTAGATAGGGATCCGAGGAAATTAAAAGCTCCTCTTTCAACTCTAGAGTGCTGAGATTGGGGACTACTATTTACTATGTAATGCAAAAAGTCATTCATATTAATGAAAATTTTGTCTAACTCTTTATCAAACATCTCTAAGGTTTCCTTTAGACTGGATACGACTTGATACGAATGGTTCATGTGGCCCACATTCCAACGCATGTCTGCACTCATGTTCTTCATATGAATTAGTGGGGCCATTACATCCTTGCTATTTAACTGGAAAGGAATAACATATTGACGACCAGTTAGTAATATTTTGCTCGTCGGAGTGAAACTGAGTCCAGAACGAATAGGAGATTCTTGTATTGGTAGCATACCGGAAACTCCGATGACCCAACAACAAATCTGTGGATAAAGCAATATTTTACTACTACTATTCTCTTAAATATTCAATAGGCTTAGGCATTACGTGAGGCATTTCAGGTACCCTTCCCCCAGAACGAAGGTTGTACCTAGGAGGTGATACTACTTCTACCTCATCCTGTTGTCCTATCATGTCATCTTCATCATATTCAAGCGTTCCCCATGGCTCTTCAGCTTCTTCTCTAGGCTTCCTTACTGGATAAGCTCTCCTGATATTAATATCTTCCTTGTTTGTAAGACTTGCTTCTGGGATCAACCTAACTTTATCTGTATGTACCGTTACTTCTTTACTACTCCCAATTTTCTTTAGTTTCACCACTACATCACTTATCTTCCTCAGAACTCTATATGGCCCATCATACAAAGGTTGCAACTTCTTATTCATCCCTCTCTTGGGTATGGACTTTACATAAACTCTATCGCCTTCCTTTAGAGGCTTAATTCGGGCTCCTTTATGGTATTTCTCCATTTCGTCCCTACCTTCTTCCATATATAAAGCACAACGATCATATATTTTATTCATCAATACTGATATTTCCTCCTTATAATCATCAACATTATACCAGGCCCTACTTTCTTGTTCCAGTATTCCATGTGGCATCACTGGGTCTCTGAAATATAGTAAGAAAAACGGAGTATCTCTTATCACTCTATGATATGCGGTATTATATGCATGCACAGCCGTGGGTAACATCTCATCCCATATACTCGGATTATCCGCTACCATTGTCCTTAATATGTTTACTAGGGTCCCATTTACCCTTTCGACCATTCCATTTGCACAGGGTCTATACGCTGTCACCTTTGCGTGTCTCATCTGTAGTCTCTCTGCTATTCCCTGAAATATTTGATTAACAAATTCTCGCCCTTGATCTGTAACTACCACTCCGGGAATGCCTTGGGCACACACTACATGGGTGTAAAATGCTCTAGCTACCTCCTGAGCCTCTTTGCTCTTCAAAGGTACTGCTATCAAAAATCTAGTAAATGCATCTATTATAGTAAGCAAATATTTATTTCCACTTTCTGAGCTTCCTAAAGGCCCGACGATATCCATGTGAATTCTCTGAAAAGGGAACGTTACATCAGGATAGTGCCGTAAAGGTGCAGGGTAGAATTTCCCAACAACCTTAAATCGACAACACACCTGGCATTCCTTACAGAATTTTTCTACGTCCCCTTTCATTCCAGGCCAGAAGGCAAACTTCTTAGCCCTGTTCAGCGTAACTTTGACACCTCCGTGCCCTGCGCATGGCGACGAATGAGCCAAATGTAACGCCTTAGGAATATACTCAGGGGGTAACACTACTACTCTTATCTCTTCCCGATAGGGATTTGTCTGTTTCATGTAGAGTACATCATCCTCCACTTCTAAATTCTCTATTGACATTCTCACATTCATTCTTAATTCTTTCAACTTTTGCTCTATTTCGGTAGGAGTCCTACCACACTGTAATTCGTCCTTTATAAGTTTATAACCTCTATGGGTATTCTGGAATTCTTTTAATACCTCAATATTCCATTCAATCACTTCCTCACTTACTGTATCAGCTTCATGTTCCACTATAGTCATAATACGATCTCTTGGATCTACTGGATCTATTTCTTCTATCTTCCTCATTCTAGACAAATAGTCTGCTACAACATTATCCTTTCCTGCAAGGTGCTTCACACTAAAATCATACTCAGACAACAGAGTCTGCCAACGAGCTATTCTACCATTAGGGCTCGTTATCTTCAACAACCAAACTAAGGGGCGATGATCAGTATGAATCTCTATATGGTATCCCAAACACAAAGGTCTATTTACTTGTAAACCATAAATAACAGCTAACGCCTCCTTTTCTATCGTGCTATACCTGGTTTCTGCTGGGTTTAATGTTCTGCTGAAAAAGGTTAATGGCCTCATCCGTCCTTCATCATCCTTTTGTTGTAATACACCACCTATACTCTTATCTGATGCATCTGTCGTCAACATAAATGGTTTTGCAAAATTTGGAAAAGCTAAAGTAACTTCTTCTGCTAATTTACTCTTCAAATCTTCAAAAGCTATTCGTGCCTCAGGTGTCCAGTCTAACGGGGTGTTATTATTCTTCTTGTTTGCTTTCCCTTTCATTAAACTTATTAGAGGTGAAGCTACTTCACTAAATTTATATATGAATTTTCTATAATAATTAATTAATCCCAAAAAGGATTGCAGTTCCTTCACCGTTTCAGGCTGAGCCATCTGTCTCACAGCATCTACTTTAGATGGCTGAGGTTTCAATCCTTCAGCACTCACCACATGACCCAAATAATCCACTTCTGTTTTGAAGAACTCACACTTTTCCAACTTAAGTGTTAGCTTTGCTTCTTGCAGCCTTTCAAGAACTTTCCTCAAATTCTCTACATGTGATTGCAAATTCTTACCATAAATTATAACATCATCCAAATACACAAAGACAGAGTTCCCAACCAGTCCGGTAAGGACTGAATTTACAATCCTTTGAAAACAAGCTGGGGCAGTTTTAATCCCAAACGGTAGAGCTGTGAATTCCCAATGTCCTTCTGGAGATGTAAATGCAGTTTTTTCCATACTTTCTTCAGCCAAAGGAATCTGGTGATATCCTTGGTACATATCTAAACAAGAGAAAATCTTACTCTCTCCTAATTGCTGGAGAATTACCTGAATATTGGGGAGGGGATATTTATCATCTTTTAGTTTAGTGTTCAGTGCCCGAAAATCCAGACAGAGTCTAATCCCTCCATCCTTCTTGGGGACTGGAACCAAAGGGGTATTATAAGGAGACCGTGATGGACGGATTGTCCCTTGTGCTCTTAATTGCTTTATTTGTTTTTTAATGTCCTCATGATACTTTACAGGGATTGGATACGGCTTACGCCATACTGCATCATCATCCACTTGTCTAAGTGTGCACATATAGTAGGGGGTGACTTTCAAAGGGTCATCTTGGGTTGCAAAAACTCTAGGATATTGCTTAATCAAATTTCGTAAGATTTCATTTTCTCTAGACTCAGGGGGAAATTTACTATCAAGCACACGGTATAAATTCTCTCTGGTACTCTGGGAATTCACGTCCTCCTCTATGCCTTCATCTTCCATAAAATTCTGAGCCTCACAAGGTATTACCTCTCCCATAGTTTTTCCTTCTTCTATCTCAACACCTTCGGTTTCTACATTTACATACATTACCGTGAAAATGGACTTAGTTTCATCAGGACAACGATGAAGTTTAACTATTCCTGGGCAAAGTACTCTGGCTTGTTTATTCCCTTGACTTGGTTCAAATCTGGCTTCTTCTACATCAACAACATGAGTTACCAAATTTACATATCCTACTGATGAAGGAGGCACATGCACTGACTCAATTGTACTCGTTTTCCAATTTGGACCTTCCACTATCTGGTTAGGATCATATTTATCACTATCGTCATTCTCATCTATACATCCAGGTGGCACTATTTTATTTCCCTCTATAAGCGTAACTGCTTTGTCTGACTTCGGGTTTAGTGAAACTTCTACCCCATTTATTTTTACTTGCACTAAGTTCTCTCCATCTACCTGCCTTATCATTATATCAATAGCATTTTTAGCTAAGTAATCCCTTCCTAACAATATAGGAGTAGGCAACTTTTTCTCTTTTACTACTACAACTTCTTGTCTATCCAGACTAGCTCCCGTCTTAACTGTCAATTCTACTTTACCTGTATTCTCTATATATCCCTGATTTGCGGCATACACTGGAACTGGATTAACCTCGGTTGGTACTTTCTCTAGATTCTCAGTAACAATATATTCTTCATTTACTAAACTTACACTAGAACCTGTATCTATCATAGCAGCTAACTTCACATAACTTCCATCTAGTCGTTTTACTTCTAATTCCAGGGCTATCATACCCATTTCATCACTTATCTGATATATTTCTTCATTTAATTGGTGTTTTTTTTTTTTATCTGGTGCAACATAACATACCCTTGTCTCGTGTCCCCATTTTCCACAATTACCACACTGAGGACGATTTGACTGATATCTATTGCCTTGTGAGTTCCACCTTCCCGTATTCTGAGTTGGCCATCCCCAATCCCGATCATATCGTCTCTGTGCTAGCTGTGCTTGCGGTGTTTGCTGTGCTTGCCATTCTTGCCGAGATTGCCAATTCCAGTTATTCTGTTTCTTATAACAATTTCTGGCAATATGTCCAGGTTTCTTACACACAAAACAAGTACGTGACTCTTTCCAATGTTTGTTTGGGGACGCCTGATTGGCCATGGCACCTTGTGGGGGTGTCGCCACTACGTGTACTCTCTCTGTTGTGGCCTTCTCTTTGCTCACATCTTCATCTCTTAACTTACTGGCTGGATAGGTGGCGGCTAACTTTATAGCTTTTCTTAGTAATTTCGTTCCATCGGCCCTCTCGTCTGACGTTATGTTATTTTGAAAAAGTGGGGGAAGAGCACTATAAAATCTAAGTAAATACATATTTTTGAATACTTGGGAATGAGCAGCCTGCTTCTTAGTGAGTTCATTATACATATCATGTAGCCTAATGTAATAGCCTCTGAGGGTTTCTCCAATTTCTCTAGTTGCTTCACCCAAATTCCTCATTATGGTATCAAAGTTAGGTCCCTCAGGGAATATTTCTAGCATCTGTGCCTTCACGTTATCCCAGGTGGCATTTGTTTTTAATTCGTCAATTATTATTCTGAATTCTGTCTTAGCCTGCCCTAGTAAATATTGTTCTGCTAGTTCTATGCGTCCTTCGTCTGTCCAGTTACTTTTTGTCTTAGCGTCTATGTCTTTTATCCACTCCTTGGCACTCGTTTCGCACGCAAAGTTAGGGTGATCTGGATGCCTCGCTGTACCTCCACAATAGTGTAATAAGCTAGTAATCTTTGAATAATCATTTCTCAATTTATTTGTAATAAGATCAGACAATTGTTGGTTGGACACCGATGAAGTACTTGGATTACTCATTTTACTATTTAAATCTGAGGATGAATCCCACCAATACGTATAATGATACACAGGGGCAGATGTGTCGTCACTACTTTCACTTCCACTACTTCCACTATCACACAAAAGACTATGTTCTGGGGTTTCCGTACTATCAGAATAACTCATGAACCTAAACAGCAATAAAACATCAGTGTTTTAAAATCCGACAACATCCCTGTCCGCTGCCACCACTGTTGTATCCCTGCTACGGTTATGGGAATTACTTCCCATAAACACAGAGGGCACAAAAGAAACTCTCCAGAGGAGAAGGTACCAGGGATGAGTAACGGAAATGAAAACACCTGTTAAAAATAACTTAATAAACTATTTTATTTAAGGCCCGTCTTTCATGTGTTAATCCTACCTCAAGGTAATCTATTCACTTCTCCAGGTCTTAAGCACTAACACAGCCTAGTGAAGACTAAATAGAATATCCTTGTCAAACACAACTCCTGTTTCCTTAACTGAGGTAGTACTATAAAATAAATGCTTACTAACGTAAACGCTAATTACGAACTGTCTCTCACACGTGCTGAACTCAGCAACCACAAATGGATAAAACACTAATAATATGTTCGTAGCACTTCACATGCAATAATCACATAAGAATACACTTTGTCCGCAAAGCTGGTCCTGAATTCACTGAACTCAGCAAAATACACAAACACATAAAATCAATAACACATATATAATCTTAATAATTAACACTTCAACATAGGCTCAGACCAATACACCACTCTATAAGGATAAATCACAGAACTCTACTCACTGTATACCAGTAGATGCTCATTGCTGACTTCCTTCGGTCTGGCCAAAGATCACAAGTTCACACAACGAGAGGCTGAAACCTTCTGCTGGTGTCGACTCGCTACACGCCTTATATTCCTTTTGGTTACATATTGACATGTACTATGCTACATACGAACTTACATATAACACACACATTCGCCCTCCATGAGGCCAGCACTACTCTCCGTGAATAACCTTCACTTTATACATTCGTTATTCACCACCTCGTGAATAACCTTAGACTTATACACTACTTATACATTTTAGAACTAGAGTAGCTTACAACGACTCCTTTCATAGGTTTGATTCCTTAATGGATTATGTGATGGTGTTTACAAGTTGATCGATAAGAACTTATTACTGCTCTCGTGTTCCATCTCTCTGCTTCCCTGTTTCGCTCCCTACTTCTCCATGTTTATTTCCTTTCTCCTCCGTTTATCACTAACTTCCTTTTATTTCAATGTTCCGGTTCGTCATCTATGGTTGTAGTAACTTCCGGGGGTAGTTCCAACACATCATCTGTTGGCTGTCAGTCAGGTCGCCGCGTCTTCCACTCACCAAATAACTTTTCTTTGTTATTCGTCATCTTTATACCGAATAAATATCATTGACTTAGTAAATAATTATGTATTAACGTCTTTTCCAATATCCGTATCCCTTACTCTTGGCTGATGTAAGTAATCTTGAAGTATAATGGAGGAAAATAAATTCTGAAAGACTTGGGGAGAGTAACAAAGTTTATTCATACATATTTTAATACTGCTGATTACAGACCCATGTTATTTTGTTAAGGTTTACAATTTTATTTTTTTAACAGTCTTTTTATTACAAATTTTGTCGTTGAATCTCGCACAATAATTATTTAATAATTAAGGCATTGGAGGATGAATATATTATCATTTTCTGGAGTTTTTCTATGTTGTGTCCCATTACACAGTCATTTACGGGCAAGAAGGCATCATTGTCAGCAAGGGTATTCAGTGTAATATCTGTGACTAAATTCTTTTGACTGATGGATTTACTAAAATCAGGACAATGTACGAGTTTGTTAATGGATAATTAAGTATGTAAACATTACTACATTAACCACTGACTCATGTGGATATATCAGTCCTCCTCTACTAATACCCTGTATTGCATGCGGTACACTTCATCATTTTTACAACACCATAAACACAATAACCAGCCAGGGAGATATGTGATGACTGCCAGGAGATCCATACGTTGGTCAATATTGTCTTGATTTATATCAATATTAAATGACTATATTCACCGAGTCCTGGTTTTGCATACAGTCTCAGTTTGTTTCATCAAAATTCCTTAGTTCTATTTCCTTATTGTGAAATGGTAATCTGAGAACAGACATTAACCTAATTTTTTTTTCGCTGTCAAAAACCTGCCTCAATGAAATATGGTTACACCCAAAAAGTGGACGGTATTCACCAAATCTATTTTCTCGTCAATAGGTCATAAATGTTCAGGCAAAACATATTTCATACTTAGTTTTTCTATACAATATTATGTAACCTCCATTATTGTACTGGTTGTGTGTTCAAAGCAGTGAAGGTTTCCTCCATTTCCAAGTAATTTATTCCAAAGTTCTAGCCACACATGAAATTTACTTAAGAAAATGTATTTTCATCATTTAATGTTAGTGGAATAGCATACTTGTTTCTATGGCGAATTCCTTTCTCAGGATACTTAACGTTCATTAATGTCCACCAGGGCAAAATTACTTTAATATAATAGGAAACGTCTTCAAAATATGACGAACAGTGTTTTTTTCCAATGGTTAGATTACAAGTGCTTTTATAACATACTCATTGAAAATTTGTAAGACAAGACTAACGTTTTACCTTTCCAGACTCGACGGATACAAAGCCTTCCATGTTAGTTTGTGTGTATATTTGAGAAGACAATAGGGGAACACAACACTTTAGTCGCCTTGCAGTTTCATTCACTGAATGTACGTACATAAATAGACTCTCTCACAAGGTTTAAAATGTGCAAATACACATATTCAGTGGGAACACGCGGCCTATACTGAGTACTTGACAGCCAAGAGGAGATGACTCATCGCCAAGCCCACCACCCATCGCTCAGGCCTTATATTCCAGAGGGTATTGGCCTCACCCTGGCCTAACCTGCTTACTCATAATTCAGTCCATGAACACGGTTCATAGTCAGGGTAGCTATGCCATGCTATGGATGCTCTTGGTGTGATCCTATCATGTTCTACTTTCAACCAAAAATGATAGAATGAATATGACTGCTACGGTGGCAAATAAGGAGTTTGGTGGGAATTCATTGAACTTTATAGACAACAACCTTACAGGTTACATGGGGGTAGGAGGGGTACAGGGAGTCTGTGGGAGAGGGGGATGGTCTGGGTGGGACTCTCTGGAGGGAGAAGGGGTCAGGGGAAACTGTTGGGTGTTGGCTGGTGCCTGCTGGTGCTTGTAGGAGCATTTGCTGCGAGGGAGAACACACACAGACTGACACACACTTTATCATTCTATAAATATATCGCCTAAATGACCATTACGTAGTAGATAAGCGTTAAACACAAATAACAAACTTATTTGCTGCTATATCTTTCATTCAGTAGGTAGTATCAGAATCAGAATCAGAAGGCTTTATTCCATTAGTGTACAATGTTTTTTCTCTTATTCATTAAAAAATATTATATACATAGTGAGACATAGTATTATAAAAGATACATAGTTCATAATTGTTATTTTATGCTAGATCTTATATACTAGACCTTAATATTAAAAGTTTTTATCTGATACGTATGTAGTTAACATTCACTAAAATAGTCTTAAATTATACATTTTATGAGGAGTGTTGGGATGGAACAAGGAAGGGGGAAGGTATAGGTGTGATAATTGTACTATAGTTGATGGGGAGGGAAGGTGTGAAAATGGTCAGGTCACAACCTACCAGTGTAGTGCTATATCAATGCCATTGGTAAGGCCCACCGCCCACCGCCACCGGACAGGCTGACCCACGGCCTTTGCGGGTATGTGGCCGGGCTTCTCAGCTTATTTAATTTATGGAAGTACTATCTACTGCATTGTTACTGCAAGATTGGCAGGTTATGACCAGACCACTGGGGCAATGAATTCATAGACTTTTGGTGGTAATAAGAGAACCACATATACACAGTGTACTGAGATTTGTTTAAAATTCCAGCTGTCTATATAGCCTACTACAGTATTTATTATGGGGGTCTTGATTTTGTAAAAATTATTATTGTTTGTGATCAGCTTGCTTTTACCAAAGGTTATATAATTATGATGCAGACGCAATGAAGTGGCGACTCCTCATGTTATTACACCATTGTTGAGCGGGAGTACTGTAGTGTAGTCTGAGGTAGTATCCCCATAGTGGTGGACTATATAGCCTCGGACTGTGAACCACTTATGTGTCGGGGCTCCTACACTGCTATTATAATATAAAGTCTCCTCATATCTCATATAAAGAAAGTTAGAATTGATGATGATTAAGATGATATAATATGATCACTGAACACATTGAAAAGCACAATAGAATAATAATTAATTATAATATAGGCTAAGTGTCAACATATTTGTGAGGATAAGTATAGACTCCGCCCCCTTGAGTTTAGTGTTGTATGATTGGATGATAATGGATGGTAAGTATAAACGGTAACCAATAGAATATGTCCATTGGAACACAGTGATACACACACACACACACACAAATGTGAGATTAAATTATATTACAGAGTCACAGACAGACAGTTGATCTTGGCTTTGTGGTGTGAGTGGTTGTATTAACCTACTGTACCTGTGGTTTATTAATGTTATAAGCGTTGTGTTAGATATCAGAATACTTATAAAGTTTGTGGTGTGTTGTAATACGCTATACACAATTATTATGGTTGTGCAGTGTTTTAAATATGCTATATATATTGGTTAATTATTAGTGAAAACCAAATAATTGAAAATTTACCCCGGCATGTAACGTATAAATGTATATGTTAGGCTACTCCCCGGTGTTGTGTTAATGAATATAATATAACTGAAAGTTATTAACTCGGCCATTATTCCGGTGTGGATTGTAATACACGGTCATATTCTTCCTTCATACACGTCACCACATTGGTAAGTACACGTTAATAAGTTCATTAGTTGGGGTTTTAATTAACACTAACGTTACATATTCTTCCTTCATACACGTCACCACATTGGTAAGTACACGTTAATAAGTTCATTAGTTGAGGTTTTAATTAACACTAACGTTACATATTCTTCCTTTATACACGTCACCACATTGGTAAGTTCAGTATAACTTTATAATACATTAATAAGTTCATTAGTTGGGGTTTTACTCTGCATTATTATGTCGTATTTCATACCTGTACAATTTTTTTCTCATTAAGTTGGTGTAAAGTTCTGTTTATTACTTAAACCATAGGAAACTCGTAAACCAAATAATATTATTAACATACCGTACAAGTTAACCCTTCCATCCTCATCCATCACTCCCCCCTCCCAGATCAGATCAGATGATATTCGCTCAGCTTCGCTTTTTCATCAGCGCTGAGCAATTTTTTATTTTTTTTCTTATTTATTGTTTTGTGGTGTTCCAAGTAGTTTTTCTATGTATTGTCTATTTTTCTTAGTTAGTTTCTTTGGTCCTGCTGCTGTTCAATAACAGTTTTCCTGCAATTCCAAATTTTATTTAGGTACTCTTTTCTATTGTATATGTTTTCCTCCTTTTCATCACTTTTTTCAAATATTAAAATTGATTCCAACGTTTCATGCTCCATCCCAAATTCCATTCTAATATTTTCCAGCCTTCTACACTCCTTCTTCACAAAATGGTTAAATGTCTCTTCTATGCCTTCATTGCACAGTGTACATTGTGTGTTCCCTCCCGTCATTCTTGCTCTCCAATTTAAGTTTAGAGTATTTGTACGGCACCTATACAGTAACACTGAGCCATATGTGTTGTCGTACCATTTTTCTTCTCTAATTTCATTTTTATGCCTGTTATACATTTCCAATGTTGATTTTTGTTCCATTTCTGTCTTCCATTTTCTTTTTTCGTATTTGTTTATTTTTTCATATAACTGATTCTTACTTAATTTATTTATTTGTGTGTAATTCTTAACATTTATGGTGTGTAAATATGTCTTAATTAGTTTTAGCCAAGGGTATGGTCTCTCTTCTTCAAACATCTCTATCATTATCTTCTTTAGCAAGGCATTAGTTTCTTTCATTATATGTTGTACATATGTTAATTTTGCTTTAATATCTCTTGATATCATTGATGATGTGCCCACTTCTCCCTGTAATGTTACAATTGGTGCAGGACTTGGTGCTCCCAATATTTTTCTCCAGACTGAATTTTCTGTTTTTTGTAGTGTTGCAAGCTCTTTTTTGTTCCAGGGTATAACTGATGTTGAATTTAGGATGCTGGATAGGGCTACACTCTTCCAATATGTTTTCCCCATTAACATTTTATTACTGGCTCTTTCTATTACCGAGTATGTCATATTGGCTAATTTCCTTCCTTGATTAATTTTAATTTTCTTGTGTAGTTGAAAGCAGTCTGTTTTATCACATATTGTAATCCCCAGATATTTAATGTTTTGTACCACTTTTATTTCTGCTATTTCATTTGGTTTTTCATTTCTACTGTATATCATACAGTAGCTCTTCTCTTTATTTATTTCCAGTCCACTTTTATATGATATTTTTCTTAATGTATCTATTAGTTGTTTCATTCCTTTTATTGAGTTTGATATCAGAAGGCCATCATCAGCAAAGAAGAGTGCCGGTATATATACTTCTTTCGTTTCAAAACCAATTTCTGTAATCATTATTTTCTTTATTATGAGAAATAGCTGTGGTGACCCTGTGCATCCCTGACGAATGCCATTTGTCACATCAATGTCACACACCTTCTTGTTGTCAATATGTAGTGTAGTTGTATCTCCTTTGTATAATTTAGCTATAATATCTATTACTTGTTCATCACATTTATAATATTTCAGGCTTTCTATCAGGGCTTTTCTATTTATGGAGTCAAATGCTTTCTTATAGTCTATTGCTGCTATAACCAACATCTTTTTTTCCCTTTTACTCTTTTTAATACAGTAGTCCAACATAAATATGTTATCCTCCACTCTGCGTCCCGCTGTAAATCCTGATTGTAATTCACACACTTCACCATTCTCACATAAATGCTCCACAATCCTACATTTTTAAAAGTCCCATAAATATTTTATATCCCGTATTTGTTAAGGCTATTGGTCTGAATTCATTGACCTTTGGTTTTGCTGTTTTAGGTATCAGTACGGTTTTTTATTTCTTCCAAGTTTCAGGTGTTTTTCCTTGTTCTAATACATCATTTAATACCTTAGTTAATGCATTCACACACACATTACTATTTTCTATGCACTTAAATAGTTCTCCCTTTATTTCGTCTGGTCCAGGTTGTTTGTTCTTTTTAATTTTCTTCAGGTATTTTTTTACTTCTTTTTCTTTAAACTCTACTGGTCTCATCCTTATTATCTCTTCCTCTTTCAGTACTAATTTTGTGGTATCATAATGTTCCATCAGGGAGGTTAGTACTTTTTGATACTTAGTTTCTCTTCTCTCATATGTAATAACTTCTTCTCCCTCCTCATTTACATGTATTATTCCCCTTGTCATGTCCATGTGTTCTCTTAATTCTGTTGGAAATGTAATTTCTTCTACTGGCTTGTCATAGTATAGTATTATTTCTTCTTTTCTTTCTTCTCTTTGTCCATACATCTCTCTGATCTGGTCATTCCACACTTTGTCTACTTCATTTATTTCCTTCTTATATACAGTCAACCAGAATTTTGTAATTTCCTCAGGAATCAGGTTGGGTTCCAACATATCACCATTGTCTTTATAAACTCCTTGTTTTTCTTTTTTCCCTTCCTGACTTCCTCTTAGTTTATTTATATTTTTCCATAGGTTTCTATTTGAATTCCTATTATTTCTTATCTCCTCTGTGACTTTCCTTTCATGCTCTTCTTTCCCTTTCCTTATCATAATCTGTACTTTTCTTTTTTGTTTTATATACAGTTCATTAAATTTGTCCTTCTCCTGTTCTGTCTTTGCATTCCTACGACCCCTATTATATTTCCTTCTAATAGAGATTTCTCTTCTCATTTCCTCTGTGAACCAAATCTGTTCAATTTTCCCTTTCACTTTATCAGTACTGTATATCTCTTCCTTATTACTTTCTTTAAATTTCTGTCTGCACTTTCCTTTATAAGTTTTTCAAATTTGTCCATATTAAGTTCTTTCATTTCATATTTTTCTATACTTTCCTCCAACTGTTTCACATATGCTTCCTCTGTTATTCTATTCCCTAGTTTATAGTATTCAATTGTTTTATAATCTTGGTAACTTTTTATTTTCTTGACTGTAGCACATTTAAATTCTGCACTCAGTAGACAGTGGTCAGACAGATCAAAAATGTCTTTTCCTTCATCAATATGCATTTTAATAAAGTGTCCATATTGTTTCTGGTTACATATCATAAAGTCTATAACACTCTTTTCATTTCCCTGTACTCTTGTGTTTAATCCTTCACATCTCTCATCACAATTTAATATTGTTAAATTCCTCTCCTCTATCAGTTCTGTTAATAATTTACCATTTGCATTTTCTTTTTGTTTCCCAATGAATCCCAAGTGTGCATTAAAATCACCCAAGATTACAACATTTTGATCTTCATGAATATTTAATCTTCTTTTTAGTATTTCTATTATTTTCCGGTTCCTTCCTGTTTCTTTTACATCCCAATATACCAACAGTAATATAATTTTATGTTTGTGAATATTTACATGTGTTTCTAATATATCTGTATTCTCCAGGGGGTATTGTTTAATCTCAATATCACTATCTTTTCTATAAAGCACCATTAATCCCCCCCCCTTTTTTATCTGTTATGTTTCTCATACGTGTCAAACTATCAACTCTGTCTGTAAAGTTTATCTTATTATATTTGTGTTGTGTTTCTGTACTACAAATAATTTCATTTCTTTCATTATTTAGCATACCTTCTAATTCTACACTTTTATATACAGTTAACCCCTGGATGTTGAGTAGTTTAACACTATAATATCCTCTATATTCTGTTTCTCTTTGGGTCAGAGGATTTCAGTTCATATAGTTTCTTCTTTCTAGCTGGCCTCTCCTGATATACCAACCCTCTTCACCTTGTTCCCTCTTTTCTCGTAGTTTCTCTCTCAACTCTTTTTCATTTTCTCTCTCACTTCTTGTTAGGTCTGGTTGGATGAATACTCTCTTATATTCATTTTTCCTTGTTGTTTTTATCTTCTTTGCATTTTTGATAATGCTCCATTTCTTTTCTGGTTCTTTCATCTTTATCAACAAGCATCTTGGTCTCCGGTTTTGGTTTTCTCCCTCTTCTTCCTTTTTTCCTAGCCTTGCTATGTCCACTATTTCCCCTTCCTCAATTCGTTCTGCAGGCCACCGGACAGGCTGGCCTCTAATAACGTTACATGTATGGTTCCCTTAATTATTAATAATGACACCGCCTCCCAGCTTCGTCCGCTGATAAAATTGGCGGCAGAATAATAATAACAACAACAACAACAACAACAACAGAACACAGGCCACCGGATAGGCCTCCCCGCTCGCTGGTAAATTTGGCGGCAGAATTTGGCGCCTAGGGGGATGAAAAGTTAGAGGGATGGAAATAAGTTACTTGAGAAGTGTGTGTAGAGTAACATGGATAGATACAGGGTTCATAGATAGACTGAAGAATGAAGAAGTACGTGAGCGATGTGGTGTAGATGTGTTGGCTAATGTTAAAAAGAACATATTGCGTTGGTTCGGTCATGGGGAGCGAGAGTTTGTTCAAGAAGGTGTAAGTCGTACGAGAGTGAGCTGGAGGGACGGAGGGGAAGAGGCAGACCAAGAGTGAGGAAAAATGGAGTTAAGATGTACAGTACCGCCATCCGGTAGCCTATTAGGGCCTACACTATAGGCTATGAGTGGTGTTGGCTGGGACTCCATCAGCTGGGAGAGGCGGTGTGTGGACTCGTGGTGACTATTCATTGGTGGTCACTCCCTTAGGGGATTGAGCCGTCGGACAATAGATAGATAGACAGATAAATAAGTATTTATCTTAAACTTGTAACTTTACAACCTTGTAGGCTATAGGGAATGTTAGTTCAGATAATGGTAAATAAAACTATATAGCCTATTCATCTTATAACTTGTAACTTTAACGTAATCTTGTGTAGTTAAGTGCAAGGTTTAAAGAATTCTTTAAACCTTGGGTAAGTGTAGGTTAATTTAGCCTATATAATAATATAACTTTGTATATTCCTCTTTGACTTGTATGTTACAGTGAACTTTATGCTTTCTTCCTTTAATTAAGAAATATTTTGATAATACCAGCCATAATTATACACCTCAGTTCAGATTACTGTATTAATGTTACCTTGAAAATAATAATACATAGGCCTACTTCATATATAATTTGCATCATATTTTTTTACTGGGTCTTCATATACCGTATATTTTCTTTCATACAGATTTTATTATATTTCATATAGGCCTATATGTAATATGTATAGAGGATGAACAAATATAACCATTATTATTATTATTATTATTATTATTATTATTATTATTATTATTATTACAAGATGGTAGGATACATTACATAATATCCATAGGATAATGCTGTAATAATTGAAAATGCATCAAACCAAAGATAATACATTACAAAAACAAATAGAATACTGTATTGATACCTTGTATAGCCTACTTGATATTAACAACACATTAATGTTACCGGTAGTTGATTTATATTATATAATACAGAATAATGTTACTGGTAGGCTAATTGATTTATATAATATAATACAGAAACAAAACTTGGAATCCTTAGATAATACAAATATTACAAAAAAAACCCATAACTTCGAATATTGGTGGGCAGAAAATAGTATACTTTATAATTTACTCAGTGAAAAACAAAATAATATTAATTACGTAATCCATACTACAGTATACAGAAACAAAACTCAGACTCCATAGATAATTAAAACATTACAAAACAAATATATAGAGGATTCTTTTAGGCCTAGTTGAACTTCAGGTTAGCCTACCAAGAAAATAATATAATGTTCAATTTATCCAGTTCCATATATCATTTAATCCTTGGGTGATAATGTCAAACTCTGGTTGCAGTAGTGTTGAGTCAAAGAAGGAAAGATCTATTTGCAGTAGTGATGAACCAGGGCAGGACACTTGTGTATTCTGGAGGAGTGAAGATGAACTGACAAAGTTTGTGTCTTGATATGGTGAGTCAGGATTGGCAAAGTCTGTGTGTTGACAATATGGGTCAGAACTGACAATGTCTGTTTGTTGACTGGGTGATGATATATAAGTGAATAAGTCTGTTAGGTCATCAGGTAAGTCAGGACTGACAAGGTCTGTTTGTTGATAAGGTGAGTCAGGACTGACAAGGTCTGGCTGTTGACTAGATGATGATATAAAGTTGTACAAGTTTGTTAGGTCATCAGGTGAGTCAGGACTAACATGGTGTGTTTCCTGTAGAGGTGATCCAGAGTTGAGCAAGTCTGTCATCTCATTAGGTGATAGAATGTTCAGCAAATCTGTCAGCTCTGTCTCCCAGAGAGGTGATCCAGGTTTGGCTATGACTGTCTCTTGAACTGGTGATCGTGGGGTAGGCATGACTGTCTCTTGAATGGGTGATTCAGTGTTGGTCAGAGGTAATCCAGAGTTGGTCATTACTGTCTCCTCAAAAGGTGATACAGGTTTGGCTATGACGGTCTCTTGAACTGGTGATCGTGGTGTAGGTATGACTGTCTCTTCATGTGGTGATACAGGTTTGGCTATGACGGTCTCTTGAACTGGTGATCGTGGGGTAGGTATGACTGTCTCTTCATGTGGTGATCCAGGGTTGGCTATGACTGTCTCTTGAACTGGTGATCCAGGACTGGGCATTACTGTCTCTTCAAAATGTGATTCATTGTTGTTATAATCCATCTCCGACAGAGGAGAGGAAGGGTACTGTATCATGGACTCCACTTCCACTACCACTACCATCTCTTCCACTTCACCATGTAGTTGGTTCATTGTAAACTGAGGCTGTAGGGTTAGACGCCTCATACCAACATAGACGTAAACTTGGTTATATTTACCACCCACTCTGGCACTGGCCCTTATGCCCATCTTGCCCAGGAACCTACCAAAGTTGACAATGGAGACAACGGGACAGTCATGGTCGGCACAAAACTGCTTGTAGTGGGAGTAGAGTTGAGGTCTGGTAATTTTGTCTTCTGCTCCTCCAGTCATCTCATAATTCTCCAACAAAAACAAACTCAGTTCCTTCCTTCCATTACCTCCTTTGTCATTAAGCTTAGTTTCATACTTAATTCCAACATAGACATATTTCTGGTTATTCCTTGTGCCAACTCTGGCACCTGCCTTCACTCCCAACTTGGCTATACTCTATCCAATCCTAGCTTGCAATTGGAGCCTAGGTGTATTTTTAATGCTCGTCTGTGATTGGTCAATATGTCCAGGCAACCTCCGTTCACGCTTACCTTTCCCATACCAAAACATTGCATTTATGGCCGCCATCTTACAAAATATAAACATGGGATTCCTGTCATTGTTTTTCTCTTTGTAGGTTACTCAGAAATGTTTATGGGGGTGCGGGAAGAGGGGGACAGGCTTGAAGGGTTTAGGGGGGTGCGGGAATAGGGGGACAGGCTTGGAGGGGTTTATGGGGGTGCGGGAAGAGGGGGACAGGCTTGGAGGGGCTTAGGGGGATGGGGGAGGAGGGGGTTAAGGGGGTGCGGGAATATGGGACACACTTTCTACCCACCCCAAGCCTGCCCCCTATTCCCACACCCCCTTAATACTCAATAGAAATTATACAAATGTCATTTGTGTTGTTTTATTATATATCTTACCACTGTATTGTAGTAGTAGTAGTAGTAGTGGTGGTAGTAGTTGTAGTAGTAGTAGTAGTAGCCTAGTAGCGGTAGTAGTAGTTGTAGTAGTGGTAGTAGTAGTAGTAGTGGTTGTTGTAGTAGTGGTAGTAGTAGTAATAGTAGTAGTAGTAGTAGTAGTAGTAGTAGTAGTAGTAGTAGTAGTAGCCTAGGAGCGGTAGTAGTAGTTGTAGTAGTGGTAGTAGTAGTAGTAGTAGTAGTAGTAGCCTAGTAGCGGTAGTAGTAGTTGTAGTAGTGGTAGTGGTAGTAGTAGTGGTAGTAGTAGTAGTAGTAGTAGTCTAATAACTGTATTGGGAAAAAAATGGTAATTTTTATGGTAAAATCCATTATTGTACACATCAGTGACAGGTTCAGAAGTAGTAGTTGTAGTAGTAGTAATAATAGTAGTAGTAGTAATAGTAGTAGTAATAGTAGTAGTAGTAGTAATAGTAGTTGTAGTAATAGTAGTAGTAGTAGTAGTAATAGTAGTAGTAGTTGTAGTAATAGTAGTACCTAGTAATAATAGTAGTAGTAGTAGTAATAGTAATAGTTGTAGTTGTAGTAGTAATAGTTTCTTTCCATGGCATTTAACATCTGACAGCTTGGGACCCAGCACCTCCATACGAGAGAGAGATTTTGTTTTGTTTTGATTAATTTATTACGGTCATGCATGAGCGGCAAACATTGTACAATAGGCCTATATATTATATCAAATTATATGTACGAGAGAGAGAGAGAGAGAGAGAGAGAGAGAGAGAGAGAGAGAGAGAGAGAGAGAGAGAGAGAGAGAGAGAGTTGTGCTAATCAATCAATATGTATGTGTGTGTGTTTATATTATTTTAGTTGTTTATTATCTAATGTGTGTATTACCTAAGCTGTATATTACCTTAGCTGGATGTTTTAGCAGTTTATTTTCATAGCTGTATAACTGAAGGTAATATACCTTTGTTGTATATTATTTTAGCTGTATATTACCTTAGCTGGATATTTTAGCAGTTTATTTTCATAGCTGTATAGCTGAAGGTAATATACCTTCGTTGTATATTATTTTAGCTGTATAATATCATTGCTCTATATTATTATTAACTTCAGCTATAACTGTATTCAGCTGTTTTAGCTCCATGGAATAGTAATGTTAATATTTTTCATTAGGTACCACACAGTTTTCTTATCAGTCAGTCAATAATATAATTTTATTGTTTCCATCAGAAAATATAATCTATGCTTTATGTTACGGTACTCTAGACACCCCGTAGGCTACCTGCATGTATTAGTAATGTGGGCAATACTTTAAGGGTTTTGGCGCCCCTTTGGCCCGAACCACTAGCTTTTAGTTCTTTTCTTTCTATTTCCTTACTGCTTACTGTCTCACCTCTCTATCACCTTTTCTGGCTCTATATGACCTCACTGTTGCAGCACCTAATATCAATTAATCCATCAATCACTCTAGGCAGCAGCAGGTGACCCAAGCTATGATAGTCATCTGACTATTATAGGCTACTTTTGCTGGGATGGATTTTAATATGGAAATATATCAGAGCCTTATAGTTATCAGAATTATATAGTACATAATTATCAGGTTGTAGAAATACACAACTTTATTATAATGATTGTTACTTTATTATAACACTAATCACATAAAATATACAATAAACAGAAAGTGTAGGTGATTTTCATTGTCACTGAAGTACGATAGAAAGACTTTCATAAATACAGTACTGTATATAGGCTTTAAATTAGGTTAGACCTCTTTGATTAATGGTACAGTCGGCCACACTTCTGGCTGTTACAGTCAGTACTACAAACTCCAGGTGTCTAAAGGTACGTGTCCACTTGAGAGCTGAGAGTGAAATAAATGTCGAGAGTTGGTAAAAAGTAAATGGACACAGACTGGAGAGTACTCTCGGAGAGTTCTGTGATTTATGTCGGAGAGTGATTCATGACACTAGTGGACACAGCTCTCCCACTATCCTGAGAGTACTCTCAGCCACTTTCAGTGTGTTGATATAGCTGAGAGTGAAAGGGCGGAAGTTTTAAATAGTGTAAATACAAGATACAACAACAAAAATAAAACATAATAATAATAAGTATAATATTTAATAATAATAATAATAATAAGCATATACAGCTGTCTTCAAAAACAAGTTTTCCAAAAAAATATTAATGTAAATATGATTATAATTTCAAAATATTGATTATTATGGATATTTCAGTGGTTGTCAAAAATATAATAATATTGTAAATAGATTATCACAAATATACTTTAATGTTTAGTAAAAGTTGACGTCAAAAGTTTGGTTTGGTTTAATTTCATATTCCATAAAATATATATATTATGTCACACACACACACACACACACACACTGAAATTGACTGAATTCACTTGACTCTTTACTCTCGGTGACTTGCTCTGTCTGTGTGTTCAGTGGACACGCTTCTGAGAGTTCTCGCGGACATTTTATCTCAGCGACTCTCGAGAGTGATATAGTTCTCTCAGGTGGACACGCTCTTTGTGAGTTCTCTCGACATTTATTTCACTCTCAGCTCTCAAGTGGACCCGTACCTTTACGTTTGTATCCCTGACTTTCTGAATCATAGGCTCGAAGATTCTCAGTGGTGAAGAAGTGAGACGATTTGGTCCCTCCTCCCTCCCCCTTCTTTCCCTCTCTCTTTCTCCCCCTGCACCGTCTCACTTCTTCACCACTGAGAATCTTCGAGCCTATGATTCAGAAAGTCAGGGATGCAAACGTTAGACACTTGGAGTTTGTAGTGCTGACTGTAACAGCCAGAAGTGTGGCCGACTGCACATATAATTAATATTTCTTTACTTTGACTTAATATTATACAAATACACTATATAAATTAGTGCTTTAGGTTAGACCTCTTTATTTAATGATAAATATCATAATCTGAGTTTATGATTAATATCATTGTTAACAAAATTATTATTCTTTTATTAAGAAATAAAGGTAAAAGAAAAAATATTAATTAATATACTCCAAGAAATGTGTAATATGAAGTACCGGTAATCTATTGTTGTGATAATAAATAAACCTCATTAATTAACATACTGTATAATACAGTACAGTACTTAGTAACCATAGCTATGTATAACCATACTGTATTTATAACTTTTGTCCAAGTTAAAGTAATATACAAAACTAAACCAGGAATAATATTAAAACCATTCTGTAAAGGATTTCCTTATTAATACATAGAATACATAAGTTACAATATAGCTTTAGTAGTTATAAAAGTATAATTCCGGTATATAATATACAGAGAACGTAAAATAAAGTAAATCTTTATGTAAACTTAATGTGAACATAAAAGTAACAAATATATACATCCTTCAATATTACTAATAGTGGAACAAAACATTTATTAAGATAAGTAGGCAATATTAGGCCTATGTAGGCTACACATAATTAAAAATAAAGTAAATCTTTATGTAAACTTAATGTAAACTCAAAAGTAACAAATACATACATCCTTCATTATTACTAATTCTTTTTTATCGTGGAACAAAACATTAGGCTAATTAAATTAAGATAAGTAGGTAATATTATGAAGGCTACAGAGAATTTAAAATAAGATAAATCTCTATATAAACTAAATGTGAATGCATAAGTAACAAATAGGTAACATACATCCTTGAATATTAGGCTACTAGTGGAAAGAAATATTTATTAAGATTAGGCCTATAGTCATCCTAAAACCATGTAAAATCATAGACTGGTTGAGGTGGTTCAACTTTTGACATTGGGTTTGATAATTCATCCAAAAGTGAGTCTAGCAAATTATCAATGTCAGGGCAAAACTGTACAGGCCAAGGGTCAGTTGGACAGGACTGTGTTTGTTGGTGAGTAGGGTGAGGTTGGGTCATGTCAGGTGAAGGACAACATTGGGTAGATACAGGAACTGGGTGGTGGTCAGTAGGGTCAGACTGGGTCATGTTGGCAGGTGAAGGACAACATTGGGTAGACACAGGAACTGGGGCAGCAGTAGGGTCAGACTGGGTCATCTTGGCAGTAGAAGGGCAGCATTGGGTAGATACAGGAACTGGGGCAGCAGTAGGGTATGTCAGGTGACGGGTTAGGCCAAAGTAATAAAGTTGACTTTTATTACCCAACCGTAGACAAGTGTTGAGTCCTCTCTCTTTCATAAATATCATTAGTGTTACTTTTGAAACAGGTGTTATGTTCTTGTGTTGGCAATAATAATGATAATTATGAGAGAACTCATCAACAGCAACAGGAATATTATTATTATTGTTGTTGTCAGGAGTTATAACATAATATTTGTGAAGAAACTTGCACAAACTGTGTGTCTTTGTACTCGTAATAATCCTTGTTGGTGTTGGTTTCTTCTTTTTATATGTTTTACTACGAATACGTGGATTGTCAGCATCTTTGTCAGCAATATTACACATACCAACATATGCATATTGTTGACCTTTACCCCGATATCCACCAATTCTGACCTTCTTAGTAACCCCAAGTTGACCTAACAACATACCAATGTTGACAAGAGAGGCAGGTATAAGATGTTTAGATTGGCAATACTTTATATATTCTGTATATAATGTATTACGGAGTACTCTGTGTCCTGGCTTTCTTGTTATTAAATAGTTCTCTTCAAAATAACTACAAAAGGCTTCCTTTCCTGGGAATAATCGCTTATATTTTGTAGTTTTTGCCATGTTAGTTCCTTTGGTAAGTAATGACTGACTATGACACTTTACTCTTATTTTATCACTATATTATTGACTTTCTTCTTTGAAATATCTTCAGGTTGTTATTTAATGGTTGTTTAATGCTTATAATGTGATATGTTTCTTGTAGGTATGGAATTGCAGTGCTTATAACTGGAGTGTAGTTGAATACGTCTGTCAGTTATAAGGTTCAAGGATGCAATGATGTAATACACATGCACACATTCCTTTTATAGTTTTTCAGGCGCAGGCGCTCATCATAGTCTAGTCACGTGACTTTATATCAACCAATCAGGGCCCGGATACTCAAAGCTCGCCTTAAGCTACGGCGTCTTATAATTACAGCTCTTAAGGTACTTTAAGTTACGCGCGCCTGTGGCGCCTCAGCTTGTGGCGTTGTGTCCCATACTCAAAACTTTACTATGGCGCCGTAGTGAGGAACGTTTGTCGTAAGTCCCACTAAGGTGCCTTTGCCGCCTGTGTCACGGGACTTCAGCTCAGCCAATGAGAGAAACGGACAGAAGCACCTCTTAGGAATAGTTAGCCAATCACATACGACTTTGTGCATCAGCTGAAGGTAAACAAATAACACATCGCAAGCTGCCACTGTACCACAACATAAGCTTCTAATATTTACACGCTTTTATCATCTATGGAACATGTATTGCATAATATATTATATGGACATATAGACAATATGAAATTTCACACTACTCACCAAGTATATCGTTATATATTTGATTAATGATAAAAATCATACAAACAAAATATATAAAATTTATATCACAAATTATTCAGACAGTACTATCATGTACAGTACTTATGAGATACATAAAGGAAAGGGTAATTTCTTTACACACTTTATTGTTGTAGCAAACTGTTTTAAATTTGTAATTTACTTATACCTTCATATTTTGCCCTTTGTCATCCTCTGTGGATATATTTCAACATCATAGCAGTATTCAGTCTGCATTTCTACCGCACATAGAGTATATTTCCTCATAGCAGACTAAATTTCCTCACATTGGTAACGCTGCATTTCGGCTCCCCTAGATAGGTAGGGTTGTGTAAACGATAATTTTCGCCCTATTTCCGGGTCGGCCAGCGTTAAGGCACCCCTACAGGCGCTTAACTTAAGGCACCGTAACTCAAAGCAATATGGCGGCACCCATGTTTTGAGTATGGGACATTTTGGCTGCTGGGTCAGAGGCCGCCTTAAGCTAAAGTACCTTAGGGCTTATGGTGCCTTAAGTGGTTTTGAGTATCCCCCCCCAGATTGACGTATTTGAATTTCAAATCTACATATTATCCAATCAGGTGCAAGGATTGTGAATTTAAATGTTCATAATTGATAGCCAAGCCAATGAGGTTCAAGAGTTTAAATTTGAACTGAACATTGTGATTGGACAAGACGACTTTGTTATTAAAACATTTATCTCTATAATATATTTATATAATTATATTTAGTACAGGTAGGCTACGTACATACCGTAATCACATTTTTGTGTACCATTTTTTATTTACATTTCCACTGAAGACAACAACAGCCGTCGTTGAAATTAATATTTCTTCTACCATTATGTATTATTATACGAAGTTGATTAATAGTCCACCAGGGCGGCGCTGACGTAGTGGCAGCCATATTGGAACACCAACAATATTACATAGTGCTTTATTATTATTATTATTATCATTATTATTATTATTATATTATTATTATCATTATTATTATTATTATTATTATTATTATTATTATTATTATTATTATTATTATTATTATTATTATTATTATTATTATTATTATTATTATTATTATTATTATTATTATTATTATTATTATTATTATTATTATTATTATTATTATTATACCTCTATGGAATTTTGGAATACCTAAAGTTACTGGTGTTTACAAAATGGCTGCCTGATATTACAACATCACGTGGTACATAATACATAACTCAGTGTTTACAAAATGGCCGCCTCATCACGTGGTACGTACAACACTCACAAAATGGCCGCCTCATCACGTGGTACATACAACACTCACAAAATGGCCGCCTCATCACGTGATACATACAATACTCACAAAATGGCCGCCTCATCACGTGATACATACAACACACACAAAATGGCCGCCTCATCACGTGGTACATACAACACACAAAATGGCCGCCTCATCACGTGGTACATACAACACACACAAAATGGCCGCCTCATCACGTGATACAGTTGCCTCCACTCTGAGGTGTGTTTAGTGAAATGGGACAACATTGGGTTTGTTTACTCGTGGACAAAGTCATGAGTGAATGGACTCGACTATACTGTATAACCCTCGCTATAATATCACGGTATAAGGACTATAATAATTATACCGTGCTTGCTATAGTCTCCATATGGACTCGACTATATGACCCTTGCTATAATATCACGGTATAAGGACTATAATAATTATACCGTGCTCGCTATAGTCTCCATATATGGACGCTATATAACCCTTGCTATAATATCACGGTATAAGGACTATAATAATTATACCGTGCTCGCTATAGTCTCCATATATGGACGCTATATAAGTAAAATGGTCTATCTAAAAATACATAGGTTTCCTACATCAATTTAAATACAACATATACTAGAATACCGGGTACATAAAATATAAAACTCCCCGTTCCGTTGTTTGGTGAGAAATCTGGGTGTAGGAAGGGAGAGGGTGCCTAGGCCTATAGGGAAACGAGGGATATGTTGGTGTTAAGTAATGATGTTTCCAGACTTATTATTCACTGAAACAATACACAAAACACCATATTTTAGCTAACATTAAATAAAATTATATTGACCAATATTTAAGTGCTTTCCAATTAAAATTCGAAGGCTCATTAATGAGTTCATGTATCTGTCGACACAGAGAATAAGGATTACTTAGCCTATGTGGTCAAAGCTATAGAAGTATAGATGATATATTGGTGGTACGGTACGGTGTTGGTGTTAACGTGTTAGGTACTACTGTATTATCTGTTTATTGTATAAAGTTCAGATCAAGCCTACATCTGACTGGGCCAGAATTATAGTGTTAGTAATATTTGTTTATTGTACAGAGTTCAGATCAAACCTACATCAGCTGACTGGGCCAAAATAAAGTGTTAGTAATATTTGTTTATTGCAGTAATAAGTCTTCATCTGTCTGGCCCAAAATATAGTGTTAGTAATAGGCCTATCTGTTTATTGTATAAAGTTCAGATGAAGCCTACATTTGTGGCCCAAAATATAGTGTTAGTATTATCTGTTTATTGTAGTAATAAACCTACATCTGTCTGGCCCAAAATATACTCTTATAACTTACGGTAATATATGTTTATTGTATAAAGTTCAGATCAAGCCTACATCTGTGGCCCAAAATATAGTGTTAGTATTATCTGTTTATTGTACAGAGTTCAGTAATAAATAAGCCTACATCTGACTGGGCCAGAATTATTCACATTCATTGAAAGACACAAGCCGAGGTCATGGTTTTCTTACAAACACTGACTTAACTTTGACCACAATTACTGTAGTTCACATTAGTATGAAGGAGATCCAAGTTAAGCTACTACCTAACTGCTGGAAACATTCAGTAATACAGTGAATAATACAATGTTTATATCTTTACTGAGGAATGTTTTATGCAGTTTGGTATTACACTGCCTGATACAATATAAAAGCAAAGAAAAATCTGGACCAACAGGAGAACAGATGTAGAGTGCAATACCGGAGTAAACAAATAATCATCAGAAGCAATGATACACCACTGTGAGATTGAACACTTTTTAGGTAATCACAAAAGGTCATCATTTAGATATGAATAATGAAGTGAAATTGTGGTGAGCATTGTTCAGTTTTGGTCAAGGTGCTAGTTTAGCCTAATCTTTTTAGGTTACCCTACTAGGCCTAGGCTATATATCTCAGCGACACGTCTTGGGTTTCAATATTTATAAATCTTTCATATGTCATCACACATCTTATTAAAACATGGAAACTAATCCTCCTAATGTCTTTACGAATGTCAATAAACAAATGAACTACATTATGTTTATTAGATTAAAACACGTAATTAATATTGTGTGTCCTAAGACTAATATGTATTATTGGTGTGTCCAGTCAGCCTCGGCATTAATTACTACACGTATCCTCTCGGACATCAACGAGACCTGCTGCTTCCCTCATAGAAATCTGTATCTTCTATTTACTTAATTGGATTTTTCACCACTGTGATTGATTGTGGGTTGAATTAGGAAGACCGTCTAAGCCTCTGTAAAACGTAATAGAGAAGACGGAAAACAAGAAAGTAAGAAGGAAAGGAGGAAAAGTTAAAAGGATCCCCAAACCCTTATTGTGTTGTATTCAAGATCATGGCCAATACTCTCCTAAGATTAGAGTAGATATTTATTTTCTATATCAGGTAACCTGCTGGTCTCCTTCATGTCCGAGAGGTTACGTGTAGTAATTAATGCCGAGGCTGACGAGTTTGATATTATGGTATGTACGTACCAATGTCACTTATAAGTCTTAATAAGTGACACATGGTATGTACTGTATGTGTAGAGTTGAGTTTGATATTATGGTATGTACCAATGTCACTTATAAGTCTTAATAAGTGACACATGGTATGTACTGTATGTGTAGAGTTGAGTTTGATATTATGGTATGTACCAATGTCACTTATAAGTCTTAATAAGTGACATTGGTATGTACTGTATGTGTAGAGTTGAGTTTGATATTATGTACTGTACTGTACTGTACTGTACTGTACTGTACTGTACTGTACTGTACTGTATGTGTAGAGTTGAGTTTGATATTATGTACTGTACTGTACTGTACTGTACTGTACTGTATGTGTAGTGTTGAGTTTAATATTATGTACTGTACTGGTACTGTACTGTACTGGTACTGTATGTGTAGTGTTGAGTTTAATATTATGTACTGTACTGTACTGTACTGTACTGTACTGTACTGTATGTGTAGAGTTGAGTTTAATATTATGTACTGTACTGTACTGTACTGTACTGTACTGGTACTGTACTGTATGTGTAGTGTTGAGTTTAATATTATGTACTGTACTGTACTGTACTGTACTGTACTGTATGTGTAGTGTTGAGTTTAATATTATGTACTGTACTGTACTGTACTGTACTGGTACTGTATGTGTAGTGTTGAGTTTAATATTATGTACTGTACTGTACTGTACTGGTACTGTACTGTACTGGTACTGTATGTGTAGTGTTGAGTTTAATATTATGTACTGTACTGTACTGTACTGTACTGTACTGTACTGGTACTGTATGTGTAGTGTTGAGTTTAATATTATGTACTGTACTGTACTGTACTGTACTGGTACTGTACTGTACTGGTACTGTATGTGTAGTGTTGAGTTTGATATTATGTACTGTACTGTACTGTACTGTACTGGTACTGTACTGTACTGGTACTGTATGTGTAGTGTTGAGTTTAATATTATGTACTGTACTGTACTGTACTGTACTGTACTGTACTGTATGTGTAGAGTTGAGTTTAATATTATGTACTGTACTGTACTGTACTGTACTGTACTGGTACTGTACTGTATGTGTAGTGTTGAGTTTAATATTATGTACTGTACTGTACTGTACTGTACTGTACTGTATGTGTAGTGTTGAGTTTAATATTATGTACTGTACTGTACTGTACTGTACTGGTACTGTATGTGTAGTGTTGAGTTTAATATTATGTACTGTACTGTACTGTACTGTACTGTACTGTATGTGTAGAGTTGAGTTTAATATTATGTACTGTACTGTACTGTACTGTACTGGTACTGTATGTGTAGTGTTGAGTTTAATATTATGTACTGTACTGTACTGTACTGGTACTGTACTGTACTGTACTGTACTGTACTGTACTGTACTGTACTGTACTGTACTGTACTGTACTGTATGTGTAGTGTTGAGTTTAATATTATGTACTGTACTGTACTGTACTGTACTGGTACTGTATGTGTAGTGTTGAGTTTAATATTATGTACTGTACTGTACTGTACTGTACTGGTACTGTATGTGTAGTGTTGAGTTTAATATTATGTACTGTACTGTACTGTACTGTACTGTACTGTATGTGTAGTGTTGAGTTTAATATTATGTACTGTACTGTACTGTACTGTACTGTACTGTATGTGTAGTGTTGAGTTTAATATTATGTACTGTACTGTACTGTACTGTACTGGTACTGTATGTGTAGTGTTGAGTTTAATATTATGTACTGTACTGTACTGTACTGTACTGGTACTGTACTGTACTGTACTGTACTGTACTGTACTGGTACTGTACTGTACTGTACTGTACTGTACTGGTACTGTATGTGTAGTGTTGAGTTTAATATTATGTACTGTACTGTACTGTACTGTACTGTACTGTACTGGTACTGTATGTGTAGTGTTGAGTTTAATATTATGTACTGTACTGTACTGGTACTGTACTGTACTGTACTGTACTGTATGTGTAGTGTTGAGTTTAATATTATGTACTGTACTGTACTGTACTGGTACTGTACTGTACTGTACTGTATGTGTAGTGTTGAGTTTAATATTATGTACTGTACTGTACTGTACTGTACTGTACTGTACTGTACTGTATGTGTAGTGTTGAGTTTAATATTATGTACTGTACTGTACTGTACTGTACTGTATGTGTAGTGTTGAGTTTAATATTATGTACTGTACTGTACTGTACTGTACTGTACTGTACTGGTACTGTATGTGTAGTGTTGAGTTTAATATTATGTACTGTACTGTACTGTACTGTACTGTACTGTACTGGTACTGTATGTGTAGTGTTGAGTTTAATATTATGTACTGTACTGTACTGTACTGTACTGTACTGTACTGGTACTGTATGTGTAGTGTTGAGTTTAATATTATGTACTGTACTGTACTGTACTGTACTGTACTGTATGTGTAGTGTTGAGTTTAATATTATGTACTGTACTGTACTGTACTGTACTGTACTGTACTGGTACTGTATGTGTAGAGTTGAGTTTAATATTATGTACTGTACTGTACTGTACTGTACTGTACTGTATGTGTAGTGTTGAGTTTAATATTATGTACTGTACTGGTACTGTACTGTACTGTACTGTATGTGTAGTGTTGAGTTTAATATTATGTACTGTACTGTACTGTACTGTACTGTACTGTATGTGTAGTGTTGAGTTTAATATTATGTACTGTACTGTACTGTACTGTACTGTACTGTACTGTACTGTATGTGTAGTGTTGAGTTTAATATTATGTACTGTACTGTACTGTACTGTACTGGTACTGTATGTGTAGTGTTGAGTTTAATATTATGTACTGTACTGTACTGTACTGGTACTGTACTGTACTGGTACTGTATGTGTAGTGTTGAGTTTAATATTATGTACTGTACTGTACTGTACTGTACTGTACTGTACTGGTACTGTATGTGTAGTGTTGAGTTTAATATTATGTACTGTACTGTACTGTACTGTACTGTACTGTATGTGTAGTGTTGAGTTTAATATTATGTACTGTACTGTACTGTACTGTACTGGTACTGTATGTGTAGTGTTGAGTTTAATATTATGTACTGTACTGTACTGTACTGTACTGGTACTGTACTGTATGTGTAGTGTTGAGTTTAATATTATGTACTGTACTGTACTGTACTGTACTGGTACTGTATGTGTAGTGTTGAGTTTAATATTATGTACTGTACTGTACTGTACTGTACTGTACTGTACTGTACTGTACTGTACTGTACTGTACTGTACTGTACTGTACTGTACTGTATGTGTAGTGTTGAGTTTAATATTATGTACTGTACTGTACTGTACTGTACTGTACTGTACTGTATGTGTAGTGTTGAGTTTAATATTATGTACTGTACTGTACTGTACTGTACTGGTACTGTACTGGTACTGTATGTGTAGTGTTGAGTTTAATATTATGTACTGTACTGTACTGGTACTGTACTGTACTGTACTGTACTGTATGTGTAGTGTTGAGTTTAATATTATGTACTGTACTGTACTGTACTGTACTGTACTGTATGTGTAGTGTTGAGTTTAATATTATGTACTGTACTGTACTGTACTGGTACTGTACTGTACTGGTACTGTATGTGTAGTGTTGAGTTTAATATTATGTACTGTACTGGTACTGTACTGTACTGTACTGTACTGTATGTGTAGTGTTGAGTTTAATATTATGTACTGTACTGGTACTGTACTGTACTGTACTGTACTGTACTGTACTGTACTGTACTGTACTGTATGTGTAGTGTTGAGTTTAATATTATGTACTGTACTGTACTGTACTGTACTGTACTGTACTGTATGTGTAGTGTTGAGTTTAATATTATGTACTGTACTGTACTGTACTGTACTGTACTGTACTGTACTGTATGTGTAGTGTTGAGTTTAATATTATGTACTGTACTGTACTGTACTGTACTGTACTGGTACTGTATGTGTAGTGTTGAGTTTAATATTATGTACTGTACTGTACTGTACTGGTACTGTACTGTACTGTACTGTACTGTACTGGTACTGTACTGTACTGGTACTGTACTGGTACTGTACTGTACTGGTACTGTACTGTACTGTACTGTACTGTACTGTACTGTACTGTACTGGTACTGTATGTGTAGTGTTGAGTTTAATATTATGTACTGTACTGTACTGTACTGTACTGTACTGTACTGTACTGTATGTGTAGTGTTGAGTTTAATATTATGTACTGTACTGTACTGTACTGTACTGTACTGTATGTGTAGTGTTGAGTTTAATATTATGTACTGTACTGTACTGTACTGTACTGTACTGTATGTGTAGAGTTGAGTTTAATATTATGTACTGTACTGTACTGTACTGTACTGTACTGTACTGTACTGTATGTGTAGTGTTGAGTTTAATATTATGTACTGTACTGTACTGTACTGTACTGTACTGTACTGTACTGTATGTGTAGTGTTGAGTTTAATATTATGTACTGTACTGTACTGTACTGTACTGTACTGTACTGTACTGTATGTGTAGTGTTGAGTTTAATATTATGTACTGTACTGTACTGTACTGTACTGTACTGTACTGTATGTGTAGTGTTGAGTTTAATATTATGTACTGTACTGTACTGTACTGTACTGGTACTGTATGTGTAGTGTTGAGTTTAATATTATGTACTGTACTGTACTGTACTGTACTGTACTGTACTGGTACTGTATGTGTAGTGTTGAGTTTAATATTATGTACTGTACTGTACTGTACTGTACTGTACTGTACTGGTACTGTATGTGTAGTGTTGAGTTTAATATTATGTACTGTACTGTACTGTACTGTACTGTACTGTATGTGTAGTGTTGAGTTTAATATTATGTACTGTACTGTACTGTACTGTACTGTACTGTACTGTACTGTACTGGTACTGTATGTGTAGTGTTGAGTTTAATATTATGTACTGTACTGTACTGTACTGTACTGTACTGTACTGGTACTGTATGTGTAGTGTTGAGTTTAATATTATGTACTGTACTGTACTGTACTGTACTGTACTGTATGTGTAGTGTTGAGTTTAATATTATGTACTGTACTGTACTGTACTGTACTGTACTGTATGTGTAGTGTTGAGTTTAATATTATGTACTGTACTGTACTGTACTGTACTGGTACTGTATGTGTAGTGTTGAGTTTAATATTATGTACTGTACTGTACTGTACTGGTACTGTACTGTACTGGTACTGTATGTGTAGTGTTGAGTTTAATATTATGTACTGTACTGTACTGTACTGTACTGTACTGTACTGGTACTGTATGTGTAGTGTTGAGTTTAATATTATGTACTGTACTGTACTGTACTGTACTGTACTGTACTGGTACTGTATGTGTAGTGTTGAGTTTAATATTATGTACTGTACTGTACTGTACTGTACTGTACTGTATGTGTAGTGTTGAGTTTAATATTATGTACTGTACTGTACTGTACTGTACTGGTACTGTATGTGTAGTGTTGAGTTTAATATTATGTACTGTACTGGTACTGTACTGTACTGGTACTGTATGTGTAGTGTTGAGTTTAATATTATGTACTGTACTGTACTGTACTGTACTGGTACTGTATGTGTAGTGTTGAGTTTAATATTATGTACTGTACTGTACTGTACTGTACTGTACTGTATGTGTAGTGTTGAGTTTAATATTATGTACTGTACTGTACTGTACTGGTACTGTACTGTACTGGTACTGTATGTGTAGTGTTGAGTTTAATATTATGTACTGTACTGTACTGTACTGTACTGTACTGTACTGGTACTGTATGTGTAGTGTTGAGTTTAATATTATGTACTGTACTGTACTGTACTGTACTGTACTGTACTGTATGTGTAGTGTTGAGTTTAATATTATGTACTGTACTGTACTGTACTGTACTGGTACTGTATGTGTAGTGTTGAGTTTAATATTATGTACTGTACTGTACTGTACTGTACTGGTACTGTACTGTATGTGTAGTGTTGAGTTTAATATTATGTACTGTACTGTACTGTACTGTACTGGTACTGTATGTGTAGTGTTGAGTTTAATATTATGTACTGTACTGTACTGTACTGTACTGTACTGTATGTGTAGTGTTGAGTTTAATATTATGTACTGTACTGTACTGTACTGTACTGTACTGTACTGTATGTGTAGTGTTGAGTTTAATATTATGTACTGTACTGTACTGTACTGTACTGGTACTGTACTGGTACTGTATGTGTAGTGTTGAGTTTAATATTATGTACTGTACTGTACTGTACTGTACTGTACTGGTACTGTATGTGTAGTGTTGAGTTTAATATTATGTACTGTACTGTACTGTACTGGTACTGTACTGTACTGTACTGTACTGTATGTGTAGTGTTGAGTTTAATATTATGTACTGTACTGTACTGTACTGTACTGTACTGTATGTGTAGTGTTGAGTTTAATATTATGTACTGTACTGTACTGTACTGTACTGGTACTGTATGTGTAGTGTTGAGTTTAATATTATGTACTGTACTGTACTGTACTGTACTGGTACTGTATGTGTAGTGTTGAGTTTAATATTATGTACTGTACTGTACTGTACTGTACTGGTACTGTATGTGTAGTGTTGAGTTTAATATTATGTACTGTACTGTACTGTACTGTATGTGTAGTGTTGAGTTTAATATTATGTACTGTACTGTACTGTACTGTATGTGTAGTGTTGAGTTTAATATTATGTACTGTACTGTACTGTACTGTACTGGTACTGTATGTGTAGTGTTGAGTTTAATATTATGTACTGTACTGTACTGTACTGTACTGTACTGTACTGTACTGTACTGTACTGTATGTGTAGTGTTGAGTTTAATATTATGTACTGTACTGTACTGTACTGTACTGTACTGGTACTGTATGTGTAGTGTTGAGTTTAATATTATGTACTGTACTGTACTGTACTGTACTGTACTGTACTGTACTGTATGTGTAGTGTTGAGTTTAATATTATGTACTGTACTGTACTGTACTGTACTGTACTGGTACTGTATGTGTAGTGTTGAGTTTAATATTATGTACTGTACTGTACTGTACTGTACTGTACTGTACTGGTACTGTATGTGTAGTGTTGAGTTTAATATTATGTACTGTACTGTACTGTACTGTACTGTACTGTATGTGTAGTGTTGAGTTTAATATTATGTACTGTACTGTACTGTACTGTACTGTACTGTACTGGTACTGTATGTGTAGTGTTGAGTTTAATATTATGTACTGTACTGTACTGTACTGTACTGTACTGTATGTGTAGTGTTGAGTTTAATATTATGTACTGTACTGTACTGTACTGTACTGGTACTGTATGTGTAGTGTTGAGTTTAATATTATGTACTGTACTGTACTGGTACTGTACTGTACTGTACTGTACTGTATGTGTAGTGTTGAGTTTAATATTATGTACTGTACTGTACTGTACTGTACTGTACTGTACTGTACTGTACTGTACTGTACTGTACTGTACTGTACTGTACTGTACTGTATGTGTAGAGTTGAGTTTAATATTATGTACTGTACTGTACTGTACTGTACTGGTACTGTACTGGTACTGTATGTGTAGTGTTGAGTTTAATATTATGTACTGTACTGTACTGTACTGTACTGTACTGTACTGGTACTGTATGTGTAGTGTTGAGTTTAATATTATGTACTGTACTGTACTGTACTGTACTGTACTGTATGTGTAGTGTTGAGTTTAATATTATGTACTGTACTGTACTGTACTGTACTGTACTGTACTGGTACTGTATGTGTAGTGTTGAGTTTAATATTATGTACTGTACTGTACTGTACTGTACTGTACTGTATGTGTAGTGTTGAGTTTAATATTATGTACTGTACTGTACTGTACTGTACTGGTACTGTATGTGTAGTGTTGAGTTTAATATTATGTACTGTACTGTACTGTACTGTACTGTATGTGTAGTGTTGAGTTTAATATTATGTACTGTACTGTACTGGTACTGTACTGTACTGTACTGTACTGTATGTGTAGTGTTGAGTTTAATATTATGTACTGTACTGTACTGTACTGTACTGTACTGTATGTGTAGTGTTGAGTTTAATATTATGTACTGTACTGTACTGTACTGTACTGGTACTGTATGTGTAGTGTTGAGTTTAATATTATGTACTGTACTGTACTGTACTGTACTGTACTGTACTGTACTGTACTGTATGTGTAGTGTTGAGTTTAATATTATGTACTGTACTGTACTGTACCGGTACTGTATGTGTAGAGTTGAGTTTAATATTATGGGTCCAAAGTGGAGGTGTGTTATCTGTGTTATGGTTTTCCAACAGTACCTTATTTATTATGTGTTAATATTGGAGTTAAGAGGAATGTTTTAGTGTGAAGGTTAAGTAGGTGTAAAGTGTTGACAAGTGTGATAATATTATGGACCCAAATTAAACCCTAATTATCATATTAGTGTGTTATCTGTGTTATGGTTTTCCAACAGTATTTATTATGTGTTAATATTGGAGTTAAGAGGAATGTTTTAGTGTGAAGGTTAAGTAGGCCTAGGTGTAAAGTGTTGACAAGTGTGATAATATTATGGACCCAAATTGAACCCTAAGCTAATTATCATATTGGTGTGAGTTTTCCAACAGTATTATAACGTGTTAATATTGGAGTGAAGGGATGTGGTGGTGTGGTAACAGTGGAAAGGTTATCTTGGTGTAGTATTGACTAGACACCCTATATAAGTATTGACAAGCCAGGTCATGTCATGTTAGGTCAAGTCATGTCATCAAATACTTTTATTCCAATTTTCATATAATTCACTTCATTAATATTTCTTTTAACTTGCCAATTAAATAGGATTATTTTTTTATTCTCTTCTTGATCAATAAAGTAATCACTTGTAATATATTTGGTACATGTATATAAAATTATAGTAATAAGAATACATCTTAATTAAAAAAACTAATTTTATTTAGAATATGAAAATAAAACACATTTATATAAATACAATAAATTCCTTTGGTTAAATAGGCTATATAATTTCAACAAGGAAATTACACTAAGAACAAAAATATATAAACTAAATGCAATCAATCTCCAAACCAAATAATAATACAGTATGATGACAAACCCAATAGAAATTAATGTGTCTTCAATGCATTACTGTTACTATTAAATATTTGTATATGTAGTGTACAGTGGTTTGTTGTTTATAAATAAAAACATTATACTGTATAATGTGTCCTTAATGCAAAGTAACATTACAAAAGTACTGTACTGCTATTATTAAATATTTGGATATCTACTGTAAATAAAAACATTATAAACTGAAAGTAATATTAATGTGTCCTCAATGCAAAGTTACCTATTTACATATTACTAATCAGATATATGGTTGGTAAATAGTTTATTACATTATTTTCTGTTATATATTTTAATTGTTGAAGCCTGAAACATATTTACTTATTACTGAACAGATACATGATTGGTAAATAGTTTATTACATTGTTTTATTTCTGTTATATATTTTAATTGTTAAAGTCTGTTAAATATTTCCTTATTATTAATCAGATACATTGTTGGTAAATCGTTTATTGTATTGTTTTCTTTTCTTTGCTCTTCCTGTCTTTGATTTCTTCTTGTCTTTCTTTAGTATTTTGGGTGTTTGATTTTTAACCTTGCCAGCACGGGAGAGTGAACCGTGTACTTTACCTCCTTTCAGTATTACATTAATATCAATAATAACAGAGGTAATAGTTGACAAAAGCTGATGATCATTATTCAATAATATTCCAGATGCATATAGTCTAATATCATTAATGGGTATATCATTAACTTGACTTATAAATGAGCGTATGTCAGTCACTGTTTGTTTGGGATGTATGTCAAAGACGTGTGTCCCAAAAGAAGACCGAAGTAATAACTGCTTCTGGAGTTGCTTGTTTGTGTTGTTATATTGAAGTGCCATTCTGTGAAAGAAAAAAAACATTAATTAATATACAAGTTAATATAAACATATATTATGGATTAACTATAGTTGTAACTTTTCATATTTAGTCTTATTTTCTATTAATTATTGATTTATTATTATATCCAATTGGTTTAATTAGTTATTTAATGATAGTTAAATGGTTGTTACCTGTTAATGTTGATTTGCGTGGTCAAATGGTAGGGTTTGTATGAACTGAAATGGGAGTACATTTGTGTACGTCTCACCATGTCAGAGTTGCAGTATACAATGACTCAACACACCTTGCTCACCTCCTTATATACCCTTGACAGGATCACATGACCAGTAATTTGTCACGTGACTATCAACCAATAAAGATAATATTATTATGTATTTACTATATATAGGCCTATATCTATATATATAATAGTGTCTAAAATGTTAATTTCCGTTGAAATAATACACAAATTAAATTTTAATTAAACAAGAACAAGTGTTATTTAATAAAAACAATTATGTGACATGATCACGTGAACATATAATTTATCTATATTATTTTGTAAGTATTCGAATTCCTCTTTATTATCCATATAAATATCCACAACTTCAATATATAATATTATACCTTATAATTTATATATTTTAAGATGGAAGGTGGAAGAGAAATTGTCGTGGATAATTATTATGATGCAACTTGATTATTCTAATGAATAATTAGTTATAATTATTACTTTGGCTTATAATTATATTATTATATGTATCATCATATTTCAAATAACATACAGATCAAAACAAACGATATATCCTAGCCTAAAAGTATTGATAAAATACGTAATAAATAAATGGTGATAATTTTTGGTGGATAATGGTGTTTCAACTTGATTATGCTAATGAATGATGAGTAATTATTACTTTGGCTTTACTTAATATTCAAATAACACTTGTCCTTGTTTAACATTCCTGTAATACTTTTATTGTACCAAATATGGATAGTGTTGACATTACTGTATTACTCTTTTTCCTAAGGTATTAATATATTTCCCACAGCTGGTACCGGTAATATTATTATTAAGTACCGGTAATGATTATTTTATTCAACAGATATATTGACCTATAGCTCTTTATTATTATATTATTAATACATATCATATAGTTACTTGTATATTAATTAATGTTTTTTGTTTTCCACAGAATGGCACCTTTGAACAATACAGTCCAGCTGAAACAGTTACTACTTCGTTCATCAAGAGGGACACACGTCATTCATATTGATGAAGGACAGACAGTGGCTCATATAAGAACTTTTCTCAGTCAAGCTGATGATTTACCTTTTAATGACATCAGATTGTATGCATCGGGAATTTTACTTAATGATGATACTCTGCTTTTGTCAACAATAACCTCCGTAATTATAGACGTCAATATAACATTAAGAGGAGGTAAAGTACACGGTTCACTCTCCCGTGCTGGTAAAGTTAAAAGTCAAACCCCCAAAGTTGATAAGAAAGAGAAGAAGAAACCAAAGACAGGCCGAGCCAAAAAAATACAACAATACAATAAACGATTTGCCAACCAATGTGTCAAATAATAATAACAACAACTAATATAATTATATGATTCTTACTCAAACTAACCACCAATTCAACCTCATAGGCCTAATTACCATTATCACAACAACAACAACAACTAATGTAATTATATGATACTCACCAACTGACCACCAATTCAACCATATAATCACTATTACCAAAGCCTAATAATATTGTTGTTAATTCTTTCTTAATATTATATGGCCTGACAGGTCACTGACTATATTTATACATCATATAAATTATACAACCACTAGGATATTACCAAAGTTTAATAATATTGTTGTTAATTCTTTCTAAAGATTATATAGCCTGACGGGTCACTATATTTATACATCACATAAATTATATAACCACTATTACCAAAGCCTAATACTGTAATATTGTTAATTGTTTCTAAATATTATATAGCCTGACGGGTCACTATATTTATATATCACATTAATTATATAACTACTATAGCCTATATTACCAAAACCTTTCTTTCTTAATATTATATAGCCTGTCGGGTCACTATATTTATTCATCACATAAATTATACAGTATTTGTAATAAAGTTTAATATTTCCAATTCTTATTTCTGTACTGTTAACATTATCTAAACATTTACAATAGTGTATTATATCTAAATCTTTAATGTAGTACATACCGGTATTATATATTTATTACATTGACGACACATTATTATTACCGGTACTTTTTGTTTTTTACAATGTAGATAATTATTTTAAAATATTGTATTTATTTGGTTTGGAGATTTATTGTATATTACCAAAATATTTATTATTATTTGTTTATAAATCAATTTTAATGTCGAGCTTTTTATTATTGTATTCTTAACGAAAAGGACTTATTATATTTAATTGTTTTAGTAATCAATATAGAGTATTTAATTAAGAATATAAAATAAACTTACTTTTTTCAACCCTGATGTATTTTTAATCCCTTATAATAATAATAATAATAATAATATGTACAGTTGCATGACCAAGTTCGTTAATCCAGTACTGTTTGTTATTTCCATAATTGTTTCCTTTCACCTTCTGCTCTATAACAACTTGTAATAATGTTTTGTACATTACATTTGAATTACAAAAGTAGCTCTATACTATTTTTACACTTCCTGTTTACTACTGGTGATGAATTACCCTTTAAAGTTGATAATTTATTTCATCTATATTCCAACAAGTACTTCATTGCATAATAATGAAACACCTGTTGTTCAACAATAAACAAATATTTCACTACATAATACTTACAGACCTAAACCACTAAAACCTTTATATATCAAGGTTATAAAGGAATATCTGTTGTTGGATTATAGTATCTTGTGATATATTACCTGTGTGTGTGTGTGTGTGAGTTGTAATGGGACCAAAACCCACTACTGATATAGAACTGATCAATATTAATATCTTGTGATATATTACCTGTGTGTGTGTGTGTGTGAGTTGTAATGGGACCAAAACCCACTACTGATATAGAACTGATCAATATTAATATCTTGTGATATATTACCTGTATGTGTGTGTGTGAGTTGTAATGGGACCAAAACCCACTATTGATATAGAACTGATCAATATTAATATCTTGTGATATATTACCTGTGTGTGTGTGTGTGAGTTGTAATGGGACCAAAACCCACTACTGATATAGAACTGATCAATATTAATATCTTGTGATATATTACCTGTGTGTGTGTGTGTGAGTTGTAATGGGACCAAAACCCACTATTGATATAGAACTGATCAATATTAATATCTTGTGATATATTACCTGTGTGTGTGTGTGTGAGTTGTAATGGGACCAAAACCCACTATTGATATAGAACTGATCAATATTAATATCTTGTGATATATTACCTGTATGTGTGTGTGTGAGTTGTAATGGGACCAAAACCCACTATTGATATAGAACTGATCAATATTAATATCTTGTGATATATTACCTGTATGTGTGTGTGTGAGTTGTAATGGGACCAAAACCCACTATTGATATAGAACTGATCAATATTAATATCTTGTGATATATTACCTGTATGTGTGTGTGTGTGAGTTGTAATGGGACCAAAACCCACTATTGATATAGAACTGATCAATATTAGTATCTTGTGAAATTTTATCATCAATACAGGCAGAAAGTGTGTGTGTGTGTGTTGGTCCAAAAACCACTACAGATATAGCACTGATGATATTATAGTATCTTGTAATATCTTGTCATCAGTACGGACAGCAAGTGTGTGTTGTAATAGGTCTATTACCCACTACAGATATAGGATTGATCAATATTATTATATAGTATTTTGTGATACATTGTCATCAGTACAGGCAGTAAGTATGTTTATGTGTGTGTGTGTGTTATAATAGGACCCAAACCCACTTGGTCTTTACTACTGGTACTGTACTGAGTGAAGGAAGGGATATATATAGGTCATAGGAAGGACACTACAGATTAACACTGCTCACTGCTTCACTCCGCTTTCAAGGTCATACCAGAGAGAGAGAGTTATCCCTCATCACGTCCCTCCCTCAGTGTCCAGTCTATTATGTTATAATAATTAATAGTGTATATCATTAATATGTTGGTGTTGTAGAATGTGTGTTTAATTAATCATTATTATTGTATTAGGAAGAGGATAGCCAAAGTCGTGACGAACAACATCTTGTAAGTTTATTCATTTCTTCAAACGTTTCGACATATCTTATGTCATCATCAGTGATCTAAAAAAAACACAAACACCGAAAGGAATTACAAACATTATCACTTATTATAAGATTATATCAATTAAAAACGAAGGGGATATGAGGAAAGGGTGTTATTTAACTGAGGCTTTTTTAGTTTGATGAACAGGAAGGACACTGCCTCAATACCTTAAAATGAGAAGAACTTGGTAAAATATCACAGGACTCACAGAGTTCCCTTACGTTACAGCAGAGAAAGGAGGAGAGTGTAGTCTACGACCCGTTCTGCCTGACAGACCCAAGGCCAAGAGATATACTAGGTCGGGACACTAACCCCCCCATACAGGGTATCAATTTCAGGGGGAGGAGCTTACTACCCTTTCCAGTACGTCACAGACCATAGAAGGAAAACGAGAGATTGAAGTAGACATTAGAGGTCGAACAAAAATATTTGCCAGGAAATCTGTTGAGAACTTGAGAGATAATTATATTTTGTATTTGGAATTCGGAGAGAGAGAGAGAGAGAGATAGAGAGAGAAAGAGAGAGAGAGATGCATTAGAAGAAATTGACACATAAACATTATATAAACAATTCATACAGACACACTATATATAACAATAAATCATATGCGTATTAACAAGTGTCTGTTAATAAAAATACTATTAATAATAAAAGTAAGAATAGTAATAGAAGAGAATCAAACAGGCAGAATAACGAGAGAGAAAGAGAGAAATTGTGTATGTGTGGATGTGCAGAGAGAGAGAGAGTGGGTGTGTAGAGAGAAGAGAGTGAATGAAAATCTGATAATTATCCCATGGGAACAGAGTCACATGGCATTAATTCCTATTAATGATTTTGAAATACCGCCCTACACTGTATATCCATTTGAAAGCAGAGCGGGAAACCTTCACTGATGGACAGCCAATAGTCAACTTCCCTTTTAGCTACGTCACAGATTCACTCACCCTCCTGGTGGGAGGTGAGGAGCGAGAGTGTCCTGACCTGTATATCTCTTGGCCTTGGACAGACCCATATGCTCGCTGGTGCGGATTTTGAGTGGACGCCTGGTGCTCCCAATATACCCTGCTTGGCAGCTATAGTTCAACGACTGTATCCTGGCCCGTGAGGGTGGGGTCACTCTGGAATTTCCGGTCATCTAGCCCTTTAAAGCGCTGCCAAATCTTCACCCTTTGCCCGCTCCACAACACGTGCGCGCCGCTCTCTCTTCTTTCTTTCTCTCTCTCTGAGTAGTATTGTATAAAGTAGGCTATGTTTGCCTTACATCTACTTTTTCTTGGGAGACTTAAATATTGAGACGTCATTTTCTTGATTTTTTCTTCCTTCACTGCAGATTCTTTTAATTGTTCTTTCACTTACATTGGTTGCAGCAGCTGTCCGACTTTGAGCCTGCAAGACGTTACCATATATTCCTCAACACTCCTTCTTCTGGAAATATTGGCTGACGTTGAATATGATTTCCTTGGCTTGACTATGCAAGGCCGCAGAGTGGTTTACTTGGTGAGCTGCCATAGTTACTGTCTCAATGACGAGCAAGCAATGAATGTGACTGACTGTAGGCGGCTGTGGCTGGGGTTGGCCTAGGCGCGGCCGCGACCTCACCTGACAGGTGACCATGGGACGGCACCACTGTACATAAATACTGTAGCATTGGTGCCACATTTTCTCTAATGGTTTATAAATATTGTAAAATTAAAGCTTACAGTTGTATCCTGCGTTTTGCAGCTAGAATTCAGACGGTATTAGAATGTATTTACGTATTTTGTGTAGCCATTTATAAATGTCAAGCATATTTGTATAGCCCAGTTATTAATGATATGGCATATGAACATTCCTGAGTGACCCCACCCTCAGAGGCCAGGACAGTGGTTGAACTATGTTTTCAAATAATGGTTATAGTAAGACCAGGTTCTACAAAATTGTAAATAAATTCTTGTCAGATAAATACCAGCCAAAACAGTGTGTATGATCCTTGGCTGGTAAAGTCATGGTCTAATGTACTGCAACACCTTCCAATGAGATGGCTTCTAAAAATGATCCGAAACTATAGCTGTTGGTGTGTGCAATTTTGGTTCATAAAATTAACTCAAATAGCTCGCTTTTATTCACCAGGTTGCAGTACATTAGACCATGACTTTACACAGCTCTCTGGGTTGGTAGATGTGGTGCTGCTGTACCACGTGTTAAAAAGTAACCAATAGCATGATACAGTCTCTAGCCTCCCCCCGACCCCTCTTACTTCCATCTCTAGTAGCAAACTGTACTCTCTACACTTACACACAGAATAAGTGTAATGATCTTTAAGATCAGTTAATGTGTTTATTGACTCGGGGGTATACTACATGACCTTGACCCAGTTGTCCTCTCTTCCGTTACCTTCGACGAAACAGATCTCATACTCTCACCATTTCCCTGGTTCTCTTTTGGCGGTCCCAGTATCTGCTTTGTGTCCGATTTAGGTAACTGAGTTTATCAAATATTATTGAGACAAGTGTATAAATGGTTTTACAAAGCGGAGAGAGAGAATCAAGTCGTGTTGGGCTACTACTACTGGGGCCTAAAGCCGCCTAATCCATTTCAGGGACAGTGAGTCATCATTTTCACAAATATCTTTCATACTACGGTAATTAATTGATCTCAATTGTACTTTGACACAATGTACAAGACACCTTCCGCTAATGTTTGGTAATATAGAGCATTGCCAAATGACATTGTCTAACATCACCAACATAGGCTATGTATAGCCTATAAACATCCATTATCCCCCATTCCATCCCTTCCTCCCTGACCACTCTATATTATGTTAAAATAATTAATAGTGGATATCATAAATATGTTAGTGTTTGTAGAATGTGTGTGTTAATTTAATCATTATTATTGTATGTCCTAAAGTTATTTAAACGTAAGTAGCTTAGACTAAAGAGGGTATGACCATCACCTTATTCACTTAATATAATGTAGTTACTATTACCATCTATTAATTCCTTTACCCCGCCGTATTGACGTGTTTACTACGAGCAGGTAAGATATGGTATTAAAAATATATCACTACATAATAGGATGGTAAGGGAATTATGAAATGTCTCTCTTTCTCTTTCTCTCGTATTATAAGCATAATAGGAGAAAAAGTGATGCAAACAATTGAGCATATGTTGATAATTAACATATAGCCTAATGGTATTTGGTATTATATTGCATATTGTATATTACATACAGGTAATGGAGGTAATGATTAGGGTAGGGATGGAGGTAGAGGACGTTCCAATGTGTACATTAGTACAACTTTGTATATTACATAGAGGGATGGAGGTAGAGGACGTTCCAATGTGTACATTAGTACAACTTTGTATATTAACATAGAGGGATGGAGGTAGAGGACGTTCCAATGTGTACATTAGTACAACTTTGTATATTAACATAGAGGGATGGAGGTAGAGGATGTTCCAATGTGTACATTAGTACAACTTTGTATATTAACATAGAGGGATGGAGGTAGAGGACGTTCCAATATGTAAATTAGTACAACTTTGTATATTAACATAGAGGGATGGAGGTAGAGGACGTTCCAATGTGTACATTAGTAGCCTAATGACCAATCATACAACTTTGTATATTATTATATAGAGGTAATGGAGGTAAGGATGAGGTGAGGGAAAGAGTGGTAAGGGACATATGGAGGTAAAGGATGTAGCCTATTGGCGTCTCATATAGCCTAACTTTGCCTTTAAACGTCAAGAGTAAACGCCTTCACTAACACCAAATGTTAATGTCCTATTTTACCAAAAGTTAGCGGATCGTGTCTTGTATACTGTGTCAATGTATCATTCTGATCAATTAATTAGTTTGAAAGATATTTGTGAAAAACGATGACTCACTGTATCTGAAATGGATATTAGGCACCAAGCGTATGTTACTCTCACTACGGTATAAATACTATTTATAAATAACTTGTAACTTTTCAAGGTTATTGGTTGTGGTGGTGTTGGTGATGGTGGATGATTGTAAATCGGGAGAAATGGCCATTGGTGGCAAGCCATTTCTCCCGAAAATGTCCTGGAGGAGGTCGGAAAGACAACCTAATATTATAGCCCTTTTGCAGCTAAGACAACAGCAGTCTTAGTAAAGACGGTAACAATATTATCTGCCTGCTGCTGCTGTGGTTGGGCGTCAGTCATCTTATTACTCCCACGGGCATGGAGATGGAGTGAACATAGGACATTACAACCATCAAGCCCGGCTCCACTCCCTTCCTTCCTTCCTCCACAGTGAAGGACACCTTCTCTCCATCCCTCACTCTCAGTGATGGTGGCAGCAGAGAGACGAACTATTAAAATAAATTACAGTCAAGTGTTAAACCACTTCACCCTGCAACTTAGAGAGGATTGATTTGATTTGATTGATGGATATTAGGCGCCGCAACATCGAGGTCCTATAGCGCCAGAAAAAGGTGATAGAGAGGTGTGACAGCAATCAGTAAGGAAATGAAAAGAAAAGAGGGACAGTTGAAGAACTGAAAGCTAATGGCTGGGGCCGAAGGGGCGCCAAAACCCTGTAAGTATTGCCCACATTACAGTGTCGGCAAAAAAAGACGCTACCTCCCACCAACATGGACGCTTCCTACGACATCGTGACATAAAATTATGGGAGATTTCATTAAAAAAAAAAATATTTGTATTGTTCTGGTACTTACCAATTAGTACTTTGGTATTTCTCCTTTCATATTAATAACCTCTTGCAGACGTCTAGGCATAGACCTAGCTAATTTTTCAAAATAGGATTTCTCCAGTAAAGCAAGAAGGATATGCGTTATGGTTGTGGTATGCCTGACAGTTCGCCTGTATATTTCTTTAATTGGCACTTTTCCTTCCCTTAGTGCCAAAATATGAACCCTTTCCTCCTTGCTAGTTGTTGTAGCACCCTTGGCAATGCACTAGTTTAAATCTAAGGGCCACCAGAATCACGGGGTAAAGATTCAGTTTGTAAACAATCTGAGCACAAAAAAAGTCAGTGCACTGATTCCACCCAGACAGACATAACTAGTCAATTTTGAAATCTGTCAGCCAGTGTCCAGCAGCAATAGGTTGTTAGGATACCACCCTCTGCCAGACAGATTTCAAAATTTACTAGTTATGTCTGCCTGGGTGGAATCAGTGCACTGAATTTTTTGTGCTCAGATTGTTTACAAACTGAATCTTTACCCCGTGATTCTGGTGGCCCTAAATTTTTAATAAATTAGATTTAAACTAGTGCATTGCCAAGGGTGCTACAACAGCTAGCAAGGAGGAAAGGGTTCATATTTTGGCACTAAGGGAAGGAAAAGTGCCAATTAAAGAAATATACAGGCGAACTGTCAGGCATACCACAACCATAACGCATATCCTTCTTGCTTTACTGGAGAAATCCTATTTTGAAAAATTAGCTAGGTCTATGCCTAGACGTCTGCAAGAGGTTATTAATATGAAAGGAGAAATACCAAAGTACTAATTGGTAAGTACCAGAACAATACAAATATTTTTTTTTTTAATGAAATCTCCCATAATTTTATGTCACGATGTCGTAGGAAGCGTCCATGTTGGTGGGAGGTAGCGTCTTTTTTTGCCGACACTGTAATTAATATAGGCAATACCCCCCTACGGGGAACTTAGAGAGGAAGTGGTGTTGTCAAGTGGAGGTGTTGATGAGTCCAACAATATACACTCTGTCACTTAATAAATATATCACCTTAATAATCATTACGTACTAATGTAATACGTAGTCGATTAGCGTTAAACCCAAATAATAAAACACAACGAACGTCTGCTTGTCCAAACACAGACCTCCTCCTGCCTTGGTGCCTTACCTGCCGACCACATCACATGTACACACACACACACACACACTGCTGGACACACACACACACACACACACACACACACTGCTGGACACACACACACACACTGCCGGACACACACAGACACACACACACACACATATCTATAAATATATTTCTTTAATGACCATAACATTATAGGTACACCCTGGGTCCCTGACACACACACATACAGTACATTTTTCCATATATAAATATATCTATAAATATATCGCCTTGATAAATAACCATTATGTAGTCGATAGGCGTTAACCTCAACTAACACACACACACACACACACACACTCACACACACATACATACACATTTCTCCACATATACATACTCTATCACTATAAATATATCGCCTTAATTAATAACCATTATGTAGCCGATAGACGTTAACCCCAAATAACACACACACACACACACACACATAACAATTCCTAATATACAATGTATATATTAATTTGAAATGTTCAACAGTTTTTCTCTCCATTGAGCAGTGTTGCTTTATAAAGATATTTTCACGCCCACTATGGCTAGTTACTTTTACAAACTGGGTTATGTATTTAATGTTGTAGGGTTATTTTTATGATATTACAGTACTTGACAGGTATTATAAAATATTATTTATATTAATTGAATTAAATGTCAATATAATTATCAACCAATTGGTTATATGGTTGAGTGTTTGGGCTAGTATTGGCTGGATATTGGGCTGGTTTTATGAAGGATTATAGCCAAGGTTTGAAGACACCGGCAATTTGGCGGTAAAATATTGTCAGTTTACCATTAACTTGTGTGAGGTGAGGATGTGTGTGTGTGTGTGTCATATAATAGATATCTGGTTATCACAAAACATTATTACCGCCTTTGTCCACAATATAGAAAAATATAAATAATTATTGTGAGTGTTAAAAATAATCATTTCACGTTAGTTAAAATGTCGGTATCTTTACCTTTATTTATTTATTGAGTGAACACAAAATATTTATAATTAACGTAATGTATAAAGTGAATAATTCTAACTTTAAATACCTTTTATTAATTAAGTTTGTGTTATATGGAGATAGTAATAGTTTGATTCCTCCAAAGTATGCCAGGAAACACGACCAGATTAACGTGGATTTATTTAACTTAAGTTATATAAATTATACAACACGTCCAACACAAACCAGTTCATTGGAAAAAAAATACAATAAGTATAGGCCTACTCTATCGTTACTAAACATTGTAAGGAAAAGTCATGGATTAATATAGATGAAATTTTATACGAGAACTGACGACTTGATGAGATGAGAAAGGTAAGAATCTTTTGTATTTGTTTATTCCTAAACTCTTATATAGAGTAACATAATTTATTATGTAGGTAAAAGTAGATAAGTACTAAGTTAAGTTTACTATATTGTATATTTTAGTATAATTACCCATTATTTTGGACCATTCTAAATGGGATATCACACTATAATATAGCACCACGTACGAGGTACACACGGGACTGGTGGAATTAATAATAACCTGCAGGAATGGCTGGCCAGCAGTAACAATGACACTGGTGGTGCTGGGCTACACGGGGTTGAAGGTGGAATTAATAATAACCTACAGGAATGTATGGCCAGCAGTAATTACACTGGTGGTGTGGGGCTACACGGGGTTGAAGGTGGAATTAATAATAACCTGCAGGAATGGCTGGCCAGCAGTAGTAGCAATAATCACACTGGTGGTGCTGGGCTACACGGGGTTGAAGGTGGAATTAATAATAACCTGCAGGAATGTATGACCAGCAGTAGTAATCACACTGGTGGTGGTTAGTGGCTACATGAGGTTATAAACACTTGTTGGGTCTCAGCCTCACGGGAGTCTTGACAAGCAATTTGATGTAAACAGCAAAATATTGACATCGTATTTTCTACTTTAATTGTGTTTTTTGTTGTTTCTCGATAATATTTGTATTGCACAAATGTTTTTTTATATTAATCCACCTTTTTTGCTTAGAATTAATGTATATAAATACATTATTTATTGACTTGATTCTGTATACGAGGAATGGTCTTGGCTATTATAAGGTATCCATTCCATCTTTGTCCCACGAATGTCGCCTCGATTCCTCGTTCTCAGAATGTTATTCCACCAGTCCTGCGTCACGTGTACAGTACCTCGTACGCGGTGCTATAATAGTGTGATAACCCCCCCCCCTTTAATAACACATTTTTCATCTATGGTGTTTCTCTCGGAGATGGGGCCACGTTTTACATTAACATAATTTGGAAATTAGTCTGACCTAAACCTAACCTAGACTACTGGGACCTAACCTGGACAAACTACCGGGATATAACTGGTGTAACCTATTATAAAGTGACCGGGGCAAATTCCAGGAACCTAACACTTTGTGGCCCTGTTGGTCAAGAATATAGTACTTCTGTAATAATACCGTCATGTACTTAATTAATATTAGTACAAATTGTGCTCAATACCACTGTGTGTGACGTGGTACAGAATTTGCGTCTCCGCCGATACGGCGAGGCCGCAGCGGTGGAGCCGCAGTGTGACAACGGCCTACTATAAGCCTGTATAATCCTTTTATAATCTAAGGTGTGTGATTTGATAACAAAGTAGGAAGGTTCTGTTGGTAATAATATTATTATTCTAGTGTTGTGAGTTAATGTGTTATAGTTTTATTACATTATAATGTAACGTTAAGGTAAGTAGGAGTTGTAGCTTATTATGTCGGAAGTGTTGCCTTTGTATCGGTCCTTCCTAATGATACTTTTATACGTGGTTTGACGCTCTGCCCTGGGTCTAGTTGGAAATATCTATTTATGTCCTTTAATGAACTATTCTTAATTTTTTCTCTTATTTTCCATAACTTGTACAATATTTCCTTGCTCTTTTCGATTATATTGTTGTTAAATAGTTGGTTCCCGATTATAATGTCCTCCTGCCAGGTTTTCTCTTCTCACTTCTTCGTAGGTCACACAATGCAAGATGAAATGTTTCAGATCTTTTTCCTCGCCACACATCACACACTCAGTCCACTTCTGATTTTTAAATGTATTTTTATCAGCCAGGTTGTTACTCGAACACTTGAATAAGATCATTGAAGCCTCTCTGTGGACTGGGCCTGTCTACAGCGGGACAGTTCCTTATTAATTAATACGCTGGGCATATGTTTGGTATTTGTTTATATTACACACCTAAATAATAAGGGTCTTGGCTTTGTTCAACAAAGTTTTTCTCCTCTGAAGATATCTTATCTTATAACTAGTGCATTTATTTACTGACTAGAGGTATTCGAAGTATATCTGAATATTTATTAGTTACAGAGAGAGAGAGAGAGAGAGGGGTAGGGGTTGTGACAGAGAGGGAGAGAGAGAGAGAGTGGGGTAGAGGGTGTATGTGTGAAAGAGATGTGTACAGTCATAACCAAAATAACGAAGATGAGTGTGTGGTGTGTGTGAATGTGTTCGTGTGTATTCGTGTATGTGTATGTGTGTGTGTTTGTGTGTGTTCGTGTATATGTATGTGTGTTCGTGTATATGTGTATGTTTGTGTTTATGCTTTACTGACGATGGCTATTTTTTCATATTTTCAACGTGACCTCCCTTGGTGTATTGCCGCTGTCGGGAACAAAACTCCGACAGTTGGGACTTGCCACAATATATTTCCATATGTATTTTGTATACAATACCTCTAAATGAGAGGGTTATTTTCTACCCTCCCTCTTGTAATCCACTTTGGTTGTCTTTCCCACAATTATTTTTCTCTATTTGCTTTTCTATACCATTTCTCAAAACAGCCATCATTATTTTATATCCAATGTTTGTCAGTTCAATGGGTCTGTATTAATTTATTTACCTTTGACTTTCGGTTTTGAGATCATTACCGTATTTGATTGCCTCCTAAAATGTGGCAGTTTTTTTTAGCCTAATTTCAAATCTCCATATTAACCAATCAGGTGCAAGGATTGTGAATTTAAATGTTCATAATTGATAGCCTAGCCAATGAGGTTCAAGAGTTTAAATTTGAACTGAACATTGTGATTGGACTTTGATATTAAAAAGAAAAATAATAATATTTGAGGGTCAAAATAGTAATTTCCATTTAAATAATACATCAATTAATTTTTAATTAAATATGGACAAGTTTGATTTGAGTAATAAATTAATTAAATCCATATAATAATTATCAAAGATAAAAGTGATGCATCAAGTTTAAACCTGATTATCAGGTAAAAGTTGTATTACATATGTAATTATAAATGTTACCGGTACCCTATTACCTTGCTGTGATATATATATATATATGACACCGTTTTAACCTTATATATATATCATTGATATTCTATAATAGTGGAGGAGGAGGATTGGGGGTTAGGGGGGGGGGGGAGTCCATCAAGTGAGTTGTTCTTACTCCAGCCAGTGGGAACAAATGTCGTATTTTTGTTGTCCAAGAAGCCCGCTTGGTACCCCAAGCCGACGCTTGGACAACAAAAATACGACAAAAATAAATGTTAATGAAGAATTGTACTACAATGTTATAATGTTTTCACAAACCATTTTTCATTCTCACATAAACGCGCTGCTCATTTTAATTTTCAATGGGAATTTATTTATTTTTACTTCCTTCAGAATATACTTGTGTCACTTCAGACAACACGTGACTCAACCTATTAATTTATTAGGTACAGCTGACAGGTCTTCATCTCTACCCTAGCCTAGCCTCGTCACGTCTCACACCCTAGCCTATATAGCCTCGTCACGTCTCTACCCTAGCCTATATAGCCTCGTCACGTCTCACCCCCTAGCCTAGCCTCGTCACGTCTCACCCCCTAGCCTAGCCTCGTCACGTCTCACACCCTAGCCTAGCCTCGTCACGTCTCACCCTAGCCTATATAGCCTCGTCACGTCTCACACCCTAGCCTATATAGCCTCGTCACGTCTCACACCCTAGCCTATATAGCCTCGTCACGTCTCACACCCTAGCCTATATAGCCTCGTCACGTCTCACCCTAGCCTATATAGCCTCGTCACGTCTCACCCTAGCCTATATAGCCTCGTCACGTCTCACACCCTAGCCTAGCCTCGTCACGTCTCACCCCCTAGCCTAGCCTCGTCACGTCTCACACCCTAGCCTATATAGCCTCGTCACGTCTCACACCCTAGCCTATATAGCCTCGTCACGTCTCACACCCTAGCCTAGCCTCGTCACGTCTCACCCCCTAGCCTAGCCTCGTCACGTCTCACACCCTAGCCTATATAGCCTCGTCACGTCTCACACCCTAGCCTATAATAGCCTCGTCACGTCTCACACCCTAGCCTAGCCTCGTCACGTCTCACACCCTAGCCTATATAGCCTCGTCACGTCTCACACCCTAGCCTATATAGCCTCGTCACGTCTCACCCTAGCCTATATAGCCTCGTCACGTCTCACACCCTAGCCTATATAGCCTCGTCACGTCTCACACCCTAGCCTATATAGCCTCGTCACGTCTCACACCCTAGCCTAACCTCGTCACGTCTCACCCTATTTCTAACTAGGCTAACTGAACTGAACTGAACTTACTGTATTGGGAAAAATGGTCATTTTTATTTCAGGTTTAGAAGTATGTATAGTACCGTAGTATAGTAGTATGTAGAGTAGTGATGTAGTAGTAGCCTAGTATTAGAAGTAGTAGTAGTAGTAGTAGTAGCCTATTTATAGTAGTAGTAGTAGCCTAGTAGCAGCAGTAGTAGTAGTTGTCTAACCACTGTATTGGGAAAAAGGGTCAATTATTTTCAGGTTTATAAGTATGTAATAGTAGTTGTAGTTGTAGTAGTAGATGTAGTACCATAGTAGTAGTTGTAGTAATAGTAGTAGTAGTAGTAGTAGTGGTAGTAGTAGTAGTTGTAGTAATAATAGTTGTAATAATAATAATAGTTCCTTTCCACGGCATTTGACATCTGACAACTTGTACCTACCAAGCACGTCCATGAGAGAGAGAGAGAGAGAGAGAGTGGGGGGGGGGAGGTAAGCGGAGGAGAGTAAGGAGAGAAAGAGGAAAGGGAAGATGGGAAGAAAAAGAGATATAAGGAAAATATAGAATGTTAGGTAGGCAGTTATGGACTTATGGTCCCCCCCCCCCCCTACACACACCTCCCTCCTCTCCATCACCCCTTCTTACCTCATTCCCCTCACACCCCACTCTTCCCTCTCACCTCCCTCACACCCCACTCTTCCCTCTCACCTCCCTCACACCCCACTCTTCCCTCTCACCTCCCTCACACCCCACTCTTCCCTCTCACCTCCCTCACACCCCACTCTTCCCTCTCACCTCCCTCACACCCCACTCTTCCCTCTCACTTCCCTCACACCCCACTCTTCCCTCTCACCTCCCTCACACCCCACTCTTCCCTCCCTCACACCCCACTCTTCCCTCTCACCTCCCTCACACCCCACTCTTCCCTCTCACCTCCCTCACACCCCACTCTTCCCTCTCACCTCCCTCACACCCCACTCTTCCCTCTCACCTCCCTCACACCCCACTCTTCCCTCTCACCTCCCTCACACCCCACTCTTCCCTCTCACCTCCCTCACACCCCACTCTTCCCTCTCACCTCCCTCACACCCCACTCTTCCCTCTCTCACCCTCACACAACCCTACGTCTATTATTTTAGTTGTTTATTATCTAATGTGTGTATTATCTAAGCTGTATATTACCTTAGCTGGATATTTTAACAGTTTATTTTCATAGCTGTATAGCTGAAGGTAATATACCTTCGTTGTATATTATCTTAGCTGTATAATATCATTGCTCTATATTATTATTAACTTCAGCTATAACTGTATTCAGCTTTTTTAGCTCCATTTTAATGTTAATATTTTTCATTACCACACTATTTTCTTATCAGTCAGTCAGTCAAAAATATAATTTTATTGTTTCCTTCAGAAAATATAATCTCTGCTTTCTGTTACTCTAGACACCCCGTACTTGTATTAGTAATGTGGATAATACTTTAAGGGGTTTGGCGCCCCTTCGGCTCCAGTCACTAGCCTTTAGTTCTTCAACTGTCCCTCTTTTCTTTCTATTTCCTTTCTGCTTGCTGTCTCACCTCTCTAATGGTACTAACTAGTTAATGTTACCTTGAAAAAAATTATACACACTTCTTATGGTATCTCATTTGCATCATATTTTTCTACTTTTTCCTTATATGCCGTATATTTTCTTTCATACAGATTTTATTGTATTTCATATAGGCTTATAGCCTATGTAATATGTATAGAGGATGAACAAATATAACCATTATTGCTATTATTATTATTATTACAAGATGGTAGGATACATTACAGAACAACCATAATGCTGTAATAATTGAAATGCAACAAAACAAAGATAATACATTACAAAAACAAATAGAATACTGTACTGGTACCTTGTATAGCCTTCTTGAGATTAACAACACATTAATGTTACTGGTAGTTAATTTATATATATATTTATAATACAGAAACAAAACTTGGAATCCCTAGACAATACAAACATTACAAAAAAAAACATAACTTCGAATATTGGTGGGCAGAAAATAATATACTATATAATTTTCTCAGTGAAAAACAATATAATTAATTTTATTCAACAGATATATTGACCTATAGCTCTTTATTATTATATTATTAATACATATCATACAGTTACTTGAATATTAATTAATGTTTTTTGTTTTCCACAGAATGACACCTTTGAACAATACAGTCCAGCTGAAACAGTTACTACTTCGTTCATCAAGAGGGACACACGTCATTCATATTGATGAAGGACAGACAGTGGCTCATATAAGAACTTTTCTCAGTCAAGCTGATGATTTACCTTTTAATGACATCAGATTGTATGCATCGGGAATTTTACTTAATGATGATACTCTGCTTTTGTCAACAATAACCTCCGTAATTATAGACGTCAATATAACATTAAGAGGAGGTAAAGTACACGGTTCACTCTCCCGTGCTGGTAAAGTTAAAAGTCAAACCCCCAAAGTTGATAAGAAAGAGAAGAAGAAATCAAAGACAGGCCGAGCCAAAAAAATACAACAATACAATAAACGATTTGCCAACCAATGTGTCAAATAATAATAACAACAACTAATATAATTATATGATTCTTACTCAAACTAACCACCAATTCAACCTCATAGGCCTAATTACCATTATCACAACAACAACAACAACTAATGTAATTATATGATACTCACCAACTGACCACCAATTCAACCATATAATCACTATTACCAAAGCCTAATAATATTGTTGTTAATTCTTTCTTAATATTATATGGCCTGACAGGTCACTGACTATATTTATACATCATATAAATTATACAACCACTAGGATATTACCAAAGTTTAATAATATTGTTGTTAATTATTTCTAAATATTATATAGCCTGACGGGTCACTATATTTATACATCACATAAATTATATAACCACTATTACCAAAGCCTAATACTGTAATATTGTTAATTGTTTCTAAATATTATATAGCCTGACGGGTCACTATATTTATATATCACATTAATTATATAACTACTATATCCTATATTACCAAAACCTTTCTTTCTTAATATTATATAGCCTGTCGGGTCACTATATTTATTCATCACATAAATTATACAGTATTTGTAATAAAGTTTAATATTTCCAATTCTTATTTCTGTACTGTTAACATTATCTAAACATTTACAATAGTGTATTATATCTAAATCTTTAATGTAGTACATACCGGTATTATATATTTATTACATTGACGACACATTATTATTACCGGTACTTTTTGTTTTTTACAATGTAGATAATTATTTTAAAATATTGTATTTATTTGGTTTGGAGATTTATTGTATATTACCAAAATATTTATTATTATTTGTTTATAAATCAATTATTTTAATGTCGAGCTTTTTATTATTGTATTCTTAACGAAAAGGACTTATTATATTTAATTGTTTTAGTAATCAATATAGAGTATTTAATTAAGAATATAAAATAAACTTACTTTTTTCAACCCTGATGTATTTTTAATCCCTTATAATAATAATAATAATAATATTATATACAGTTGCATGACCAAGTTCGTTAATCCAGTACTGTTTGTTATTTCCATAATTGTTTCCTTTCACCTTCTGCTCTATAACAACTTGTAATAATGTTTTGTACATTACATTTGAACTACAAAAGTAGCTCTATACTATTTTTACACTTCCTGTTTACTACTGGTGATGAATTACCCTTTAAAGTTGATAATTTATTTCATCTATATTCCAACAAGTACTTCATTGCATAATAATGAAACACCTGTTGTTCAACAATAAACAAATATTTCACTACATAATACTTACAGACCTAAACCACTAAAACCTTTATATATCAAGGTTATAAAGGAATATCTGTTGTTGGATTATAGTATCTTGTGATATATTACCTGTGTGTGTGTGTGTGTGAGTTGTAATGGGACCAAAACCCACTACTGATATAGAACTGATCAATATTAATATCTTGTGATATATTACCTGTGTGTGTGTGTGTGAGTTGTAATGGGACCAAAACCCACTACTGATATAGAACTGATCAATATTAATATCTTGTGATATATTACCTGTGTGTGTGTGTGTGAGTTGTAATGGGACCAAAACCCACTATTGATATAGAACTGATCAATATTAATATCTTGTGATATATTACCTGTATGTGTGTGTGTGTGAGTTGTAATGGGACCAAAACCCACTACTGATATAGAACTGATCAATATTAATATCTTGTGATATATTACCTGTATGTGTGTGTGTGTGAGTTGTAATGGGACCAAAACCCACTATTGATATAGAACTGATCAATATTAATATCTTGTGATATATTACCTGTATGTGTGTGTGTGAGTTGTAATGGGACCAAAACCCACTATTGATATAGAACTGATCAATATTAATATCTTGTGATATATTACCTGTATGTGTGTGTGTGTGAGTTGTAATGGGACCAAAACCCACTATTGATATAGAACTGATCAATATTAATATCTTGTGATATATTACCTGTATGTGTGTGTGTGTGAGTTGTAATGGGACCAAAACCCACTATTGATATAGAACTGATCAATATTAGTATCTTGTGAAATTTTATCATCAATACAGGCAGAAAGTGTGTGTGTGTGTGTTGGACCAAAAACCACTACAGATATAGCACTGATGATATTATAGTATCTTGTAATATCTTGTCATCAGTACGGACAGCAAGTGTGTGTTGTAATAGGTCTATTACCCACTACAGATATAGGATTGATCAATATTATTATATAGTATTTTGTGATACATTGTCATCAGTACAGGCAGTAAGTATGTTTATGTGTGTGTGTGTGTGTGTGTTATAATAGGACCCAAACCCACTTGGTCTTTACTACTGGTACTGTACTGAGTGAAGGAAGGGATATATATAGGTCATAGGAAGGACACTACAGATTAACACTGCTCACTGCTTCACTCCGCTTTCAAGGTCATACCAGAGAGAGAGAGTTATCCCTCATCACGTCCCTCCCTCAGTGTCCAGTCTATTATGTTATAATAATTAATAGTGTATATCATTAATATGTTGGTGTTGTAGAATGTGTGTTTAATTAATCATTATTATTGTATTAGGAAGAGGATAGCCAAAGTCGTGACAAACAACATCTTGTAAGTTTATTCATTTCTTCAAACGTTTCGACATATCTTATGTCATCATCAGTGATCTAAAAAGAACACAAACACCGAAAGGAATTACAAACATTATCACTTATTATAAGATTATATCAATTAAAAACGAAGGGGTGTTATTTAACTGAGGCTTTTCTAGTTTGATGAACAGGAAGGACACTGCCTCAATACCTTAAAATGAGAAGAACTTGGTAAAATATCACAGGACTCACAGAGTTCCCTTACAGCAGAGAAAGGAGGAGAGTGTAGTCTACGACCCGTTCTGCCTGACTGACCCATATGCTCGCTGGTGCGGATTTTGAGTGGACGCCTGGTGCTCCCAATATACCCTGATTGGCAGCTATAATAGGGCAAGTAAACTGGTAAACTACCGACGAGCACAAGTCAGTAGGCATAGGCTCTTTGACTCGGAATAGTGAACCTATACGAAAAGAGTTCATTAAAATGTATCGAAAGTTAATATGAGGATAGAATTTACTGAGGTTCTTTGACAATTGTTATATAGATAAACGGACTCCCTCTCAACTGTTGGGACACACTGTTTTGGCTGTTATTTATCTGACAAGAATTTATTTACAATTTTATAGAACCTGGTCTTACTATAACCATTATTTGAAAAAAAAATGTTTAAGAAAAAAATGTTTTCAAATAATGGTTATAGTAAGACCAGGTTCTACAATATTGTAAATAAATTCTTGTCAGATAAATACCAGCCAAAACAGTGTGTATGATCCTTGGCTGGTAAAGTCATGGTCTAATGTACTGCAACACCTTCCAATGAGATGGCTTCGAAAAATGATCCGAAACTATAGCTGTTGGTGTGTGCAATTTTGGTTCATAAAATTAACTCAAATAGCTCGCTTTTATTCACCAGGTTGCAGTACATTAGACCATGACTTTACACAGCTCAGGGGTTGGTAGATGTGGTGCTGCTGTACCACGTGTTAAAAAGTAACCAATAGCATGATACAGTCTCTAGCCTCCCCCCGATCCCCTATTCTGTCTCTCTCTTACTTCCATCTCAAGTAGCAAACTGTACTCTCTACCCTTACACACAGAATAAGTGTAATGAACTTTAAAATCGGTTAATGTGTGTATTGACTCGGGGATATACTACATGACCTTGACCCAGTTGTCCTCTCTTCCGTTACCTTCGACGAAACAGATCTCATACTCTCAGTCTCTCACCATTTCCCTGGTTCTCTTTTGGCGGTCCCAGCATCTGCTTTGTGTCCGATTTAGGTAACTGAGTTTATCAAATATTATTGAGACAAGTGTATAAATGGTTTTACAAAGCGGAGAGAGAGAATCAAGTCGTGTTGGGCTACTACTACTGGGGCCTAAAGCCGCCTAATCCATTTCAGGGACAGTGAGTCATCATTTTCACAAATATCTTTCATACTACGGTAATTAATTGATCTCAATTGTACTTTGACACAATGTACAAGACACCTTCCACTAATGTTTGGTAATATAGAGCATTGCCAAATGACATTGTCTAACATCACCAACATAGGCTATGTATAGCCTATAAACATCCATTATCCCCCATTCCATCCCTTCCTCCCTGACCACTCTATATTATGTTAAAATAATTAATAGTGGATGTCATAAATATGTTGGTGTTTGTAGAATGTGTGTGTTAATTTAATCATTATAATTGTATGTCCTAAAGTTATTTAAACGTAAGTAGCTTAGACTAAAGAGGGTATGACCATCACCTTATTCACTTAATATAATGTAGTTACTATTACCATCTATTAATTCCTTTACCCCGCCGTATTGACGTGTTTACTACGAGCAGGTAAGATATGGTATTAAAAATATATCACTACATAATAGGATGGTAAGGGAATTATGAAATGTCTCTCTTTCTCTTTCTCTCGTATTATAAGCATAATAGGAGAAAAAGTGATGCAAACAATTGAGCATATGTTGATAATTAACATATAGCCTAATGGTATTTGGTATTATATTGCATATTGTATATTACATACAGGTAATGGAGGTAATGATTAGGGTAGGGATGGAGGTAGAGGACGTTCCAATGTGTACATTAGTACAACTTTGTATATTACATAGAGGGATGGAGGTAGAGGACGTTCCAATGTGTACATTAGTACAACTTTGTATATTAACATAGAGGGATGGAGGTAGAGGATGTTCCAATGTGTACATTAGTACAACTTTGTATATTAACATAGAGGGATGGAGGTAGAGGATGTTCCAATGTGTACATTAGTACAACTTTGTATATTAACATAGAGGGATGGAGGTAGAGGATGTTCCAATGTGTACATTAGTACAACTTTGTATATTAACATAGAGGGATGGAGGTAGAGGATGTTCCAATGTGTACATTAGTACAACTTTGTATATTAACATAGAGGGATGGAGGTAGAGGACGTTCCAATGTGTACATTAGTAGCCTAATGGCCAATCATACAACTTTGTATATTATTATATAGAGGTAAGGATGAGGTGAGGGAAAGAGTGGTAAGGGACGTAAAGGATGTAGCCTATTGGCGTCTCATATAGCCTAACTTTGCCTTTAAACGTCAAGAGTAAACGCCTTCACTAACACCAAATGTTAATGTCCTATTTTACCAAAAGTTAGCGGAACGTGTCTTGTATACTGTGTCAAAGTATCATTCTGATCAATTAATTAGTTTGAAAGATATTTGTGAAAAACGATGACTCACTGTCTCTGAAATGGATATTAGGCCCCAAGCCTATTATGTTACTCTCACTACGGTATAAATACTATTTATAAATAACTTGTAACTTTTCAAGGTTATTGGTTGTGGTGATGTTGGTGATGGTGGATGGTTGTAAATCGGCCATTGGTGGCAAGCCATTTCTCCCGAAAATGTCCTGGAGGAGGTCGGAAAGACAACCTAATATTATAGCCCTTTTGCAGCTACATGTAAGACAACAGCAGTCTTAGTACAGACGGTAACAATATTATCTGCCTGCTGCTGCAGTGGTTGGGCGTCAGTCATCTTATTACTCCCACGGGCATGGAGATGGAGTGACTATTATAGCATAGGACATTACCACCATCAAGCCCGGCTCCACTCCCTTCTTCCACAGTGAAGGACACCTTCTATCCATCCCTCAGTGATGGTGGCAGCAGAGAGACGAACTATTAAAATAAATTTAAATAGTCAAGTGTTAAACCACTTCACCCTGCAACTTAGAGAGGAAGTGGTGTTGTCAAGTGGAGGTGTTGATGAGTCCAACAACATACACTCTGTCACTTAATAAATATATCGCCTTAATAATCATTACGTACTAATGTAATACGTAGTCGATTAGCGTTAAACCCAAATAACAAACACAACGAACGTCTGCTTGTCCAAACACAGACCTCCTCCTGCCTTGGTGCCTTACCTGCCGACCACATCACATGTACACACACACACACTGCTGGACACACATACCCTCACACACACACACACACACACACACACATACATATCTATAAATATATTTCTTTAATGACCATAACATTATACACCCTGGGTCCGTGACACACACACATACAGTACATTTTTCCATATATAAATATATCTATAAATATATCGCCTTGATAAATAACCATTATGTAGCCGATACACGTTAACCCCAAATAACACACACACACACACACAACAATTCCTAATATACAATGTATATTAATTTGAAATTTCAACAGTTTTTCTCTCCATTGAGCAGTGTTGCTTTATAAAGATATTTTCACGCCCACTATGGCTAGTTACTTCTACAAAGCTGAGTGTACCATTAACTTGTGTGAGGTGAGGATGTGTGTGTCATATAATAGATATCTGGTTATCACAAAACATTATTACCGCCTTTGTCCACAATATAGAAAAATATAAATAATTATTGTGAGTGTTAAAAATAATCATTTAACGTTAGTTAAAATATCGATATCTTTACCTTTATTTATTTATTGAGTGAACACAAAATATTTATAATTAATGTAATGTAATGTATAAAGTGAATAATTCTAACTTTAAATACCTTTTATTAATTAAGTTTGTGTTATATGGAGATAGTAATAGTTTGATTCCTCCAAAGTATGCCAGGAAACACAACCAGATTAACGTGGATTTATTTAACTTAACTTAAGTTATATAAATTATACAACACGTCCAAGACAAACCAGTTCTTTGGGAAAAAAGTACAAAAGAATTACTCTATTAAACATTGTATGGAAAAGTTATGGATTAATATAAATGAAATTTTGTAACTTAGGAAAACTGACGACTTGGAGTTACAGAAAGAAACGAGATGAGAAAGGTAAGAAATCTTTTGTTTCTGTTTATTCCTAAACTTTTATATAGAGTAACATAATTTATTATGTAGGTAAAAATAGATAAGTACTAAGTTAAGTTTACTATATTGTATATTTTAACTTAGTATAATTACCCACTATTTTGGACCATTCTAAGTTAAGACATTTTTCATCTATGATGTTTCTCTCGGAGATGGAGCCACGTTTTACAAACATAATTTGGAAATTAATCTGACTAACCTAGACTACCGGGACCTAACCTGGGCAAACTACCGGGATATAACCGGTGTAATCTATCAAAGACTGACCGGGGCAAATTACCGGAACCTAACTTATTAGCCGGATGTGGTAACACTTTGTAGCCCTGGTCAAAAACACAGTACTTCTGTAATAATACCGTCATGTATTTAATTAATATTAGTACAAATTGTGCTCAATACCACTGTGTGTGACATGGTACAGGATTTGCGTCTCCGCCGATACGGCGAGGCCGCAGCGGCGGAGCCGCAGTGTGACAACGGCCTACTATAATCCTATATAATCCTATTATAATCTAAGGTGTGTGGTTTGATAACAAGGTGGGAAGGTTATTATAGTGTTGTGAGTTGATGTGTTATAGTTTTATTAGATTATAATCTAAGGTGTTAGTGTTCTGTTAAGTAGGAGTTGTATTATAGGCCTATATCAGAAGTATTGCTTTTGTATCGGTCCTTCCTCATCATACTTTTCTACGTGGTTTGACTGTCTGGGTCTAATTAGTTTCAAATCTCTAACGTTATGTCCTTTGATGAACTATTCTTAATTTTCTTTTCTCTTATTTTCCATAACTTGTACAATATTTCCTTGCTCTTTTCGATTATATTGTTGTTAAATAGTTGGTTCCCGATTATAATGTCCTCCTGCCAGGTTTTCTCTTCTCACTTCTTCGTAGGTCACACAATGCAAGATGAAATGTTTCAGATCTTTTTCCTCACCAAATCTATTTTTATCAGCCAGGTTTAGGTTGATACTCGTACACTTGAATAAGATATGTGTGTGTGTGTATATGCGTGTAGGCTATTATGTTTTTGTTTGTGTTCGTGTATTTATCATTTTTTCAACGTGACCTGCCTTGGTGTATTTTCGTTGCCGGGAACCAAACTCCCACAATATAGCCTATATAGCCGGGAAGGGAAGGGAAGGACCCGGCAACACCCATTTCATGTTGCCCCGTGTAAACCAGCCTTAATGATTTTCTATTTCCATATGTATTTTGTACACAGTAATAATAATATTTGAGGGTCAAAATAGTTATTTTCCATTTAAATAATACACCAATTAATTTTTAATTAAATAAGGACAAGTTTGATTTGAGTAATAAAGTAAATAAAATCCATTTAATAATTGTCAAAGATAAAAGTGATGCATCAAGTTTGAACCTGATTATCAGGTAAAAGTTGTATTACATATGTAATTATAAATGTTACCTTATTACCTTGCTGTGATATATATATATATATGACACCGTTTTAACCTTATATATATATCATTGAAATTATGAACAATTCTGAATAGGGATTCCCTCAAGATAATTATTATTGCCTTGGTCACCTTTGGCGGCCATTTTGTAAAATGGCCGCCATTTTACAAAATGGCCGCCATCTTACAAAATATAAACATGGGATTCCTGTCATTGTTTTTCTCTTTGTAGGTTTCTCAGAAATGATTAAGGGGGTGCGGGAAGAGGGGGACAGGCTTTGGGGGGCTTAGGGGGGTGCGGGAAGAGGGGGACAGGCTCGGAAAGGGTTAAGGGGGGTGCAGGAATAGGGGGACAGGCTTTCTACCCACTCCAAACCTGCCCCCTACTCCTGCACCCCCTTAAAATAAGGTAAATTTTTATGTAAACTAATTTTTTTTTATAGTGGAACGAAATATTAATTAAATTAAGATAAGTACCGTAGGTAATATTATGAAGGCTACAGAGAATTTAAAATAAGGTAAATCTTTATATAAACAAAATGTGAATAGGCTACTGTACATAAGTAACAAATAGGTAACATAGGCCTTCATCCTTGAATATTAGGCTACTAGTGGAAGGAAATATTGATTAAGATTAGGCCTAGTCATCCTAAAACCATATAGCCTAGGCCTATCATAAACTGGTTGACGTGGTTCAACTTTTGATTTTGGGTTTGATAATTCCTCCAAAAGTGAGTCTAGTAAATTATCAATATCAGGGCAAGACTGTACAGGCCAAGGGTCAGTTGGACACGACTGTGTTTGTTGGTGAGTAGGATAATTAATAAGGCTGGGTCATGTTGCCAGTACGACAACATTGGGTAGACACAGGAACTGGTAATGTAATATTTGTGAAGAAACTTGCACAAACTGTTTGTACTCGTAATAATCCTTGTAGGTGTTGGTGTCTTCTTTTTATATGTTTAAGGGGAAGTCTGTTCAAGGACTAGGCCTATGTGCCACGACTGTACATGTATAGGCTACTATAGTTGACGAGGAGGACATCAAGGCTATAATATAGCTTATAGGTTACGTTAAGTTTAGGTTCCTCTATATAGCTTTTTCAGTCGCCGTTTACTCATATTTTTTCCGGCTCCCTCCCTCCCTATCGCGGCTATTTATCAGCGTACTGGTACCGGTATTGTACAGGAAATAAAATGTTCTTTACATTTGACAGAGACATCTTAACTAACATGTCGGTTTGTGACGGCCGGCCTGGAAGTGTGACAACCGAAGCTGTGGTAAAGGCATCTCGTAACATCTGTAAGTGTTTTCTCTTACACTGGACTTATTACATATTATTACAATTTGTTTAACTTGGGTATAATTTATTTAGGAACATTTTGATATGTGTATGTAGTAGGCTACACATGAGTGAGTTGATTGGAGAGAAAGAACAACAAGCGTGGTGTGTGTGCTGATGCTTGTATGATAACTATATAATATTAGGTTATAGGCTACTAATCACTGAAGAGATTGTATTGTGTTGGAGGAGCTGCCCTAACGTTAGTTCTATTGAGCCTAGTGGTGTCAATGTTCATTAATAATGTGTAAAGAGTAAGAAAAATGTGGAAGAAATATAAAAATACCGGTAACGGCTACAGAGAAAAATTTGTGGTTTGCTACGTATATCCAGCGTTATGTTATAAGGCCCCGAGTAGGTTAAATATAGGCCTAGTTATATACTGGTGGTGTTTTTTTTTTTTTTTTTTTTTTTTTTTGTCTTTCTCCTTCGTCTCCATCTCTTGTGTTGTTGGTGACAGTGGTGGTGGTGGCGTCCTCGCACCTCCCGCTGTTCGCCTGGTTGAGTCAACTTGATTAGGCGAGGACATGGCCAAGGTATCTCTTGGCCATGGGCGAGGCAGCATTAACCGGCGACGAGGGTGGGACCATGGAGGTATAATCTTAGATCCATGGGTGGGACGGAGGCAGGGATGGATCATGGTGGGGTGTCTGCTCTCAGTGCTCTGTCCTCCACCGTGCCTTCTTGCTGCCTCGTTTCTTGGTGGTGGTTGTAGTTCAGGAGAAATGGCGATCGGTGGCAAGCCATTTTTCCTGAAAATGTCTTGGAGGATGTCGGATAGACGACCTAGTCCTTCGGCAGCTAAGGCAACAGCAGACGGTGACGAGGTCTGCCTGCTGCTGCCTTCGCTGCAGAGGTGGTTGGACGTCGGCCGTCCTCCCACGGGCCGCGGGCGTGGAGTGAGCCCAGAACCTGCCCACCATTAGGTCCGCCCATCTTCCTTTCCTCCACAGTGAAGGACACCTCTCCGTCCTTCAAGGATGGTGGTGAAGTGGTGACGGCAGAGAGAAGGATGCTCTCCCTGTGGACGAAGTAGTCCTGCAGGCTAGGATAGGATAAGTCTCCCCTTGTAGCCTATATGTTAACCTTGAAAGGTCACAATAACAAAGTGCAGTTTTCATTATTGTTACCTATGAGGAAATGTTTCATGCACACCTTCCAATGGTCAGGGGCCAGATGCACGAAAGACCTTAGCGGAGCGGCCGTTAAGGTAACCTTAGGCAGTTTCACTAAGGGGATGGTAAGGTTGCTGCTATGGTCGTATGCTCTATTGGCCTTAACATCAACCTTAGTGTTCCCTTACGTGATCTTAGCGGTCGGCCATGTTTGTTTCGTTCCATTCCCTTCCGACTATGGACCACCAGCTGGGCCAATGAGAGGGCAGCTTCATAGACACATTAGGCAACATAAGCCAATCAGAAATCAGTGGGGATGACAGCTTATCACAGAAAAACAAATAAACGAAGTTTGTGCGGCGTGTGTACCAAGTGGAAGGTAGACATTGTGTGTGATATATTGAGTGTGTTTATTATTGTAAGTTATTATGGCAGAACAGCCTCCTCCTAAGCGGCCAAGACGTGCCAATTATAATGATGAAGAACTTATGATAATGATAGTAGAATGGCAAAGAAGAGAACAGATTTTACGAGAAAAATTTGCAAGGAATGTAACTGCGGAGAGCAGTTTTTCTGTAAATTTACCTTTTTTTTTTATAATTACTTACCCAAACCATATATAAGAACACATTCTCTTTTTGGTAAATTGGAAGGTCTCTGATTCCTCCTAACTCTGCCAGGAAACAGATGCTTTCAATGGTACTTAATCTCAAAGGGAATATTATGTTTCATGGCATAGTTAGGAGGATTCAGCAGTAACTTACCAATTTAACAAAGAGAGAATCTTCCCTTAAGGGAGTACTACACTGATGGCAATTTTTATGATAATGGTTTCTCTGAACTTCTAGATGCAACAGCAGGCTTCCTTATCACGGCATGTCTCATTGGGACAAATGAAACGGAAAATTCTTGACTGTAACTGCTATTTGTGCTTTATAAAAGTAATTCAACTTATAGTTTCACATTATGCACAGTGTCTTATTTCATAAAGTTGCAGTTTCACACTACCATAGAATTTGGACTAACGTTAATCTGAATGAGGTGTACATGTACAGTAGGCTACCTTTTATTTATAACTTCAACCTAACCTAAATGTAACAAGCACTTGTAGGTGAGTAGGTACAGCTTGGGATCTTCTCGTCTTGGGACCAATGCGTGGCTCTAATTTTTCACACCATGCTATTAGTTCATGCCTTGGAAATCTATAATATCTCATTAAATGTTCATCACTAAAAGCAAATGGGTCTATTCTATCTCTGTATACTCGCTCACGTCTCAGAGCTCGTTGAACTTCCACATCGTTAGGTAAAACAACCTGTAGTTCCATATATAGAGTCAAGCAGCCACCTTCACGAAGATCTTCTTCTTCTTCTTGGTATTTGTTGTGATGGTTGATGGCGGAAGTGTTGCCTTTGTATCGGCACTTCCTGATGTATTCTCTTTATTTCTGTCCAGATGTAGTCTCTTTTATCTGCTATCTTATAAACAAAACAAAGTAGTATTTAATGCGTATCGAATAGAGGAAGTGTTATCCACTACTCAACCCTAAGGTTGTCTAAAGGGTGCTCCCTACCACCCTTAGCCGTAAGGTTAAAGATGGCCGCCACAATTGGCGCTAAGGTGTTTCGTGCATACCACCATAGTGAGTTAAGGGAAAAGATGGCGGCTAAGGTAACTTATCGGCCGCTAAGGTCTTTCGTGCATCCGGCCCCTGGATCAGAAGTAATTTCTCTTGAAATCCTGGCCATACATAGGGCCTACTCTTCTCTCCAGCTGCAGACTCGTCCGTTTGTTTTCTCCGACTGGTGCTTTTGGTATCCCATAAAAAGAAATAGTTGGGTTCGTAATGGATCTATTGGTACATCCCATTTGTCACGAGTCAAATTTGATCGTGACATATTAATCAATTAAGTATAGGAATAATGCTTTAATAGCCGTAGCCTAGCGGTTGAGAAAACGAAAGGCAGGAGTGTGTGTGGTGAACGGGAGACAGAGTTCCTGTTTGAGCTTGTGTTTTCTCCCCCTCTGTAGCCGTTAAATCATTCGTTTTCTCACTCGTGGCTTATTAATATTGATTTTTGCGTACACACAGTTATTCTTCAAACTCTCCATATGATTCGTGAAGTGGATAATTACCATGATTAGTTTATGTGGCGGCATTTACATTGCATGCATAGCTAGTGAGTGTAAATGAGATAATATGAAGACTAAGTCTAGTCAGTTATTATATTCAGATAGTTGGGTGTGGCTCCGTGAGTATCGATCCAGACAGTTGGGGGAGGAGCTAATTATTGGTTGGGTAGAGACAATTTGAAAACGGCAGTCTTGACTTCAGCCAGACAGAGTATACACACGTAATCGATCAGCTCCTGTCTACCCTTTGCAAAATCACAGCTAAAGATTAATGACTCGGTCTCGTCACTAGTTATAATCTTCAACGTTCGTGATTGCAATGCACTGTCTTATTGATTGGATAGAAAACATAATCAATTGACAGTGGAAGGTAAGATAAACGAGTGATAAATTATTGTGTGGACCTTGAAAATTCCTGTTGGTTGAAGGACACTGAAAAGAAAATTACTGAGACTGAAACAAACCTCTGTAATTATCAAGGCTTATGGTTAGATTGATATTGATTATTAATTAAAGTAAATTGAGTAGGAAGGTCTTGAAATAGCACCAATAATTATACTCGTACATTGGAAAAGACTCGCGAGGACATTGAAAAGAAAACGGGAGTCACGCGCGAGGGTAACTCATCTATTTAGCTAGCTTTTGTGAGTGAAAGTGAGTACGTGAGTAATTTATTAATTCTGTTGGTGTAAGACTGAATTCAATAAATTATAGTAATTTAATGTAATTGGTTGTTTCATACACCATATCTTCCCTATTACTATATATTTGTTAATGCATTCATATCGTAAGAGCTCACGTAAAATAAATAATTGTTGATAAACTTGCAATAATATAGGGGATTTAACCTCTGAGAACCTTCCTTGAACCAACACAACGAAGGTGAATTAATAAACCGGGTAAGGTAAGTCAATTACTGAATCATTGCTTACTTAATTATTATATTCATTATAATAATTCCAATATTGCACTACGAAGTTTATTACACTGGCGCCCAACGTATAAGGCCCGATTTTTGCATTGAATTTCTGTCAACACGTACACACTTCCACGAGTTAGTTAGGCTATAATTGTCCAGAAATCAAGGCATAGAAATAACAGAAAAAAAATAATTAAAATGGCTACCGTAAAAGAAATTATGCAGGAAGCTCGTGACTTGGGTTACGAAGAAAAAGAGGAAATACAGGAGTATGTAAAACGTTACCAAGATGAGGAAAGAGAAGAACGAGCGAGACAAAGAGAAATAGAAAGAGAACAAAGAGAGGCAGAAAAAGAACAGAGAGAATATGAAGAAAGAAAAGAACAAAGAGCAATTGAGAAAATAAAATTAGATAATGAAAAGGAACAAAGAGAACACGAGAAAGAAATGTTGCAATTGAAAATACAAGCTGGTAACGATGACAATCTTAATAGTTCTAATGTTGTAAATGCGACAGCAGTCACGCCACGGTTGCAATTGTCAAAGTACGTTGAAGGAAATGATATCGAGCCATTTATCGAACGTTTCGAAATGGTTGCAGATACGTACAACTTAGAGGAAGCAATTAAGAGGCTCGAATTTATGAACTTGTTCGACGGTAAGCCACTTAATATTCTCCACCGACTCGATGCGTCAACTCGAGATTATGAAAGCATGAAAAAAGCTTTACTACAGGCTTATGGGTTAACAGTCGAAGATGCCCGGAATCAATTCCAGCGTGCATTCTTGCAAGACAAGGAGACTGTTGCTCAATTTAGTGCGCGCCTGACCAGTTACCTGGATCAATGGCTAGAAAAAGACGAAACCCCTAAGACTCTCTACGGATTACGAGACCTAATACTCCGTACACAGTTGGAGAGGTCATGTCCGCCGGAATTGTTGGCTCAGGTTAAGACCAACAAGGTTAAGAGTTTGAAGGAAATGGTTGAAATGTCTGACGCACATTTCTCTGCTTACGGGTACCATACACGTAAGCTGGGTTATAAGAAATTTAATAATCAGTCGAATAAGCCTTCCCCAAACTCTGCTGTTTCGAGTAAAGGTCAGTCACAACAGCAGAGTCAAACGCCTCAACAGCCTCGTCAGCAAACAAGTAATTATAATCAACCTCAGAAACAAGGTAACCAGAATTATTCTCACCAGCAAAATTATACAAATTCTCAGCCTCGTTACCAGGGTAGAAATAACTGGAGGGGAAATAATGGTGGGAATAATAGTGGTGCTGGTTCGAATTTTCAAAGGGCTGCAGCTGCAACTCAAAGCGAACCGCAGTATGCACCTGTGATGGCTTCACCTGTGGCAGAACCGAATGTAGTACCTCAGTCGGTTCATACCCCACAACATTTTTGACTATCTGCAGTAGGAATCTCGAAAAAAAACTCAGGTTTCCAGATTTGTCCCGGTATTGTTAATGGGATATCTGTCGAAGTTTTTCGAGATAATGGGTCATCGGGGTGTTGTGTCGCTGATGGTTTGGTTTCTTCTAGCGATTTTACAGGGGAGCAGGTAACTATCACTATGATTGATGGTACCAGGAGGCTTTATCCACTTGCTAAAATTGCAGTGGAGAGTCCATTTTATACAGGCCAGGTAATTGCAGCTGTCATGCAAAATCCTGTGTCAGATCTGGTAATAGGAAATATACCAGGGGTTAAGAATTCCTGTTCAGTTGAAGCTTCTACTCAGACTGGTGCAGCTGCTGTAACTAGGGGAATTTCACATGCCAAGAAAATTGCTGTTCCACATCAAGTGCCAACATCTGCCGACCTTGTAAATTGCGAGGATGTAGTGGCAGAACAAGTAACTGACCCTACGTTGGCAAATGTTCGTAAGCATGTACTTGAGGGTGATATAATAGATCGACGGGGTGTGGTAACCAGTTTTGTCAGGAGGAGGAATAGGTTCTACCGTCGTGCGGTAAATCCCGACGGGGAAGAAAAGTTTCAGTTCCTCGTTCCACAGAAGTATCGACAGGCTGTGTTCACTCTAGGTCATCACTCTACATTGGGAGGTCATATGGGTAATAAAAAAACACTGGATAGGATCCAGTCCCATTTCTTTTGGCCAGGTATGGGGAAACAGGTTGGTAGGATGTTGCGGTCATGTGACGTGTGTCAGAAAACGTGTGACCATGGCAGGGTGAAACCTGCACCTCTTAAGCCACTCCCTCTCATCTCAGAATCATTTGAGCGGGTAGCGGTTGATATTGTTGGGCCGATAAATCCGAGAGCTACGGACGGTGCCAAATATATCCTCACGTGTGTGGACTTCGCGACAAGATGGCCAGAAGCAGTGCCTCTTCGGGATATAGAAGCCACCACAGTAGCTGAAGCGTTACTGGAGATATTCTGTCGTGTTGGCATACCGAAGCAGGTATTGTCTGACCGAGGCAGCCAGTTTACCTCTGCTATGATGGAGGAATTGTGGAGATTGATCTCTGTTAAGGGGTTGAGAACAACACCCTATCACCCAATGTGTAATGGGTTATGCGAGAGGTTTAATGGTACTCTCAAGAAGATGTTGAGGAGGATGGCAGTAGAACAGCCTAAAGAATGGCCTCGGTATATCTCGCCGCTACTGTTTGCATATCGCGAAGCCCCTCAAGCATCTCTACAATTTAGTCCATTCGAGTTAGTGTATGGTAAGCCTGCTCGAGGACCACTTCAGGTTCTACGTGAACTGTGGGACGATGAGGAATCGGATCCCACGGTGAAAACCACGTATTCATATGTTATTGATTTGGCAGAACGTCTGCAGAAGACATGCGAGCTTGCAAAACAGGAGTTAGTCAAAGCAAAAGAGATTCAGAAGTCCTACTATGATAGGAAAACTAAGCTCCGAACTCTGCAGGTAGGTGGAAAGTGCCTCGTTCTGTTACCGACAGCTCACAATAAGTTGTTGGCTCAGTGGAAGGGTCCATTTGATGTAGTAAGGAAGGTGAACGACCTTAACTACGTAGTTAAAATCAAAGGTGACGCCAAACGATTCCACATTAACATGCTTAAGGAGTACTATACAACTCAACATGGGTGTACTTCTGTTACGACCACAGTTGGTACGGGTTGTTTTAACATCACCTCAGAGAGGCGTGATTTGTTAAGCCTAGTACGTGATCGATTTTCCCCAGCAGGAAACATGGTTACCGCTGCTGTGGTAATTCCCGAAGAAGAGGAATATACTCCACAGACGACTGAAGTTCGTCAATGTGAAACGGTGTCGGATGTCTCTGTGTCGGAGAATTTAAGCCCAGACCAGCGTGCAAGAGTCAACGCGGTGCTGGCGAAATATTCACGTGTGTTTTCTGACAAGCCTGCTGTTGCAAACGTAGCCTGTCATAAGATTCAGCTCACGAGCGACACACCAGTGAGGGTTAAACCGTACCCTATTCCTGTGCAGCTGATTGATACAGTACGCAAGGAAATAAATGATATGGAAGCAGCTGGCATCATTGAAAGGTCAGAGTCTTCATACGCTAGTCCCATTGTAGTAGTCCAGAAGAAGGATGGCGGGATGCGTATATGTGGGGATTATCGTCGTGTGAATGCTGTCACCAAGGTCGATGCCGAACCTATGTGTGATCAGCAGGAGATTTTCGCTAGGATTAGCAATTCACAGGTATTTTCCAAGATGGATCTGGCTAAAGGTTTCTTCCAGATACCACTTGAGAAGCGAAGTCGTCTCATAACAGCGATATCTACCCCAAATGGGCTATACCATTTCAAGGTACTACCATTTGGTCTAACGAATTCTCCCGCAGTTTTTAATCGTGTCATGCGTCAGGTACTACATGGCATCGAGGGGGTTGAAGCCTTTGTTGATGATGTTCTTGTGCACTCAGTCACATTTGAGGAGCACCTTGTGATATTGCAAGCTGTGTTGCAACGACTGCAGGAATATAATATGACAGTCAAACCATCTAAGTGTGAATTGTTTCAACAGGAAGTACAATTCTTGGGTCACATTGTAGGTGGAGGACGTTGTGGGTGCCAGAATGACGATACAGAAAATTAAGAATGCATCCCGACCTACTACGAAGAAGCAGGTACGGTCATTCTTGGGTCTTACAGGTTATTACCGTAAGTTCATCCCAAACTTCTCTGTCATTGCACTTCCACTTAGTGAGCTTTTAAGGAAGAACGCTCCTAATAAGATTTCCTGGGGATCAGAGCAAGAAGAAGCATTCGTTTCACTTAAGAATCTTCTTTGCAAAGAACCGATCTTGCAATTGCCTGACAATCAACGACCATTCATACTCAGAACTGATGCATCTCAGTACGGTATTGGTGCAGTTTTGTTCCAAGAGAAGGATGGTGAGATATTTCCTGTTGCCTATCACAGTCGGAAAATGAAGCCTGCTGAAACAAACTACAGTACGGTAGAAAAGGAACTTCTGGCAGTAGTAGAAGGTATAAAGAAATACTACTACTATCTATATGGTGACAATTTTGTGTTAGAAACCGATCATATGCCTCTGGAAAGTTTGCGTACATCGAAGAACGCCAACGCACGACTTATGCGCTGGGCTCTGTACTTGCAGCAATTTAATTTCACGGTGCGATATATTAAGGGAAGTGCTAACGTCGGGGCAGACCTTATGTCGCGATTGCTTGAAGGAGAAACAAGCGAGTAATTAATTCGTAATGAAGTAGCGATGTTAACCTCTTCGTACGGAGATAACCAGTTGGTGGAGCGTTTCCCTGGTTATCTCACTCGTTATTATTGTTATCTCTGAGTGCAATGAGCACAACTCTTATTAATATATATGTATTGCATTTTGTACCATTTTATCCAAACTCAGATTTGGCGGTTCACCTCGGTCTGATGTTTGGATATTGTATTGGGTCTTCCAAGACTTGGATTCGGAGGGGCTCCCCTTTCCGAGGCTTGGATGATTAATTAATATATAAATTGCCTTCCAGAATATTTATTGCATATATTTTCTTACACATTATGTAACAACTACACGATGTAATTCATACAACACAAATAATCCTTGCTTAAATGTGTACAAATTGTACTAGAATAATTACCAGGGACATTCATTCTTGCTTCGGAGTTTCTCCATAGTATTGAAAGTTAACGTAAATGTATGGAGTTTTTCACTCATTGGCAACCGTGAATTTGTACCTGTGATATTCATTTGACACATACATGAGCGAGTGAAGTGTGGATGAGTATTGTGTAAAGTTATACATGCAATGCGCCATAGCCCTTCACGAGTCGAGACATCGCATGGAGCGATATCTTTGTGTTTGTGCGAATGTCACGAGTCAAATTTGATCGTGACATATTAATCAATTAAGTATAGGAATAATGCTTTAATAGCCGTAGCCTAGCGGTTGAGAAAACGAAAGGCAGGAGTGTGTGTGGTGAACGGGAGACAGAGTTCCTGTTTGAGCTTGTGTTTTCTCCCCCTCTGTAGCCGTTAAATCATTCGTTTTCTCACTCGTGGCTTATTAATATTGATTTTTGCGTACACACAGTTATTCTTCAAACTCTCCATATGATTCGTGAAGTGGATAATTACCATGATTAGTTTATGTGGCGGCATTTACATTGCATGCATAGCTAGTGAGTGTAAATGAGATAATATGAAGACTAAGTCTAGTCAGTTATTATATTCAGATAGTTGGGTGTGGCTCCGTGAGTATCGATCCAGACAGTTGGGGGAGGAGCTAATTATTGGTTGGGTAGAGACAATTTGAAAACGGCAGTCTTGACTTCAGCCAGACAGAGTATACACACGTAATCGATCAGCTCCTGTCTACCCTTTGCAAAATCACAGCTAAAGATTAATGACTCGGTCTCGTCACTAGTTATAATCTTCAACGTTCGTGATTGCAATGCACTGTCTTATTGATTGGATAGAAAACATAATCAATTGACAGTGGAAGGTAAGATAAACGAGTGATAAATTATTGTGTGGACCTTGAAAATTCCTGTTGGTTGAAGGACACTGAAAAGAAAATTACTGAGACTGAAACAAACCTCTGTAATTATCAAGGCTTATGGTTAGATTGATATTGATTATTAATTAAAGTAAATTGAGTAGGAAGGTCTTGAAATAGCACCAATAATTATACTCGTACATTGGAAAAGACTCGCGAGGACATTGAAAAGAAAACGGGAGTCACGCGCGAGGGTAACTCATCTATTTAGCTAGCTTTTGTGAGTGAAAGTGAGTACGTGAGTAATTTATTAATTCTGTTGGTGTAAGACTGAATTCAATAAATTATAGTAATTTAATGTAATTGGTTGTTTCATACACCATATCTTCCCTATTACTATATATTTGTTAATGCATTCATATCGTAAGAGCTCACGTAAAATAAATAATTGTTGATAAACTTGCAATAATATAGGGGATTTAACCTCTGAGAACCTTCCTTGAACCAACACAACGAAGGTGAATTAATAAACCGGGTAAGGTAAGTCAATTACTGAATCATTGCTTACTTAATTATTATATTCATTATAATAATTCCAATATTGCACTACGAAGTTTATTACACCATTATACAACAATAGTGTGGCATAGTTATGAATTTAAGTTTGCCGCCGTCTGATGTTGATGAACTGTGCTGTTGGAGTGACGAGACTGACCACTGCGAACGTCTCTCGCATTCATAACTTTCAAGAAAGTTGTTTTTAGGTTCATATAAGGATAATTTTGCTGGATTATGTACTTGAAAGAAACTAGAAGTTTGTTATTGATGATAAATATATATATTTGGAGTTTAATTTGAAGGCTCCTTCATCGCTCTTTTACATTTTGTATACGCTACATTTATCTTGTTATTTCCAATGGTAGATTTACTATTTGCTATATTTCCTCAACCAATAACCTAATGGAAGTGTAAGCTACTTATCTTCTACGGCAAACATGCAAAACTAACGCGAAAAGACCCACAAATTGAGTAAATAATGAACATTCCCATTAGAATCCTTTATTTAGTTTTAGAAGGTCGTGGGAGTCCCACGTCTTGGTGCGGGAGGAGGGGCTTGATGATTCATAGTCTGGCGTCACGTCAGCCCAAAACACTCATTATAATAACAACGTGTCCCGTCAACATAAAGTACGGTAATGGAACTATAAAGGTGTTGGGTGTGTATATTGTGATGGTTTTCATCAGTGTGTGTGTGTGTGTTGGGAACTTGGGAGGAATGTTATTGTTGGCGTTGAGGTTAGTCAATGTTTTAACCTGTTAGTGACTCCTGTGTGTGTGTGTGTGTATGTTCAGGTCAGTCAACACCTTAATTAACCTGTTAGTGACTCCTGTGTGTGTGTGTGTGTATGTTCAGGTCAGTCAACACCTTTATTAACCTGTTAGTGACTCCTGTGTGTGTGTGTGTGTGTATGTTCAGGTCAGTCAACACCTTTATTAACCTGTTAGTGACTCCTGTGTGTGTGTGTGTATGTTCAGGTCAGTCAACACTTTAATTAACCTGTTAGTGACTCCTGTGTGTGTTCAGGTTAGTCAATACTTTAACCTGTCAGTGACTCGTGTGTGTGTGTGTGTGTGTGTGTGTGTGTTCAGGTTAGTCAATGCCTTAACCTGTCAGTGACTCGTGTGTGTGTGTGTGTGTGTGTGTTCAGGTTAGTCAATACCTTAACCTGCCAGTGACTCGTGTGTGTGTGTGTGTGTGTGTGTTCAGGTCAGTCAATGCCTTAACCTGTCAGGGGCATAGAATATACAACAACAAGTAACAACAAGTAACAAGTGACTCGTGTGTGTGTGTGTTGGAAGGGTTGTTCAGGTTTGGCCACACCTCAACTTGTCTGTACCAGTATATTATGACAAATTTATTGGACACAACAACTTATAAATTTGGAATATAACCATGAGAACAGTAAATATGCATAATTTTCAATTAATATTAAGGATGATAAATTGTAAAAACCTCATGACGTCTCAAACAGCCAATCAGACTACAGATTCAAGTTGTCTTCACTGGCAGGCAATACTATTAACACTGGATATTATTTATTTTATTACCATTTCAATAATATTATCATTGAGGTGTCTTAAGTACCGGTAGTACGGTACAGTATATGTATGGTTATATAGTTACCAGTACAGTATGTTATATCCTACATACAGTACAGTACAGTATACAAAAGGTCCTCCATATAAAATGATTAATATTAGCACTATCCTTTTTAGCCAATCTGACTACAGATTCAAGTTGTCATCACTGGCAAGCAACAAAATAACACTTGATATTATTTATTTTATTAACCTTTTGGTAAAAGTGTTGAAGTGCACCTTACTGTATAATAGATATTTTACTGTCATTACCCACTATTTTGGACCATTCTAAGACACTTTTCTTCTATGGCTTTTCTTCCTCAAATGCCCCGTTTTCGAGATATGCCCCATTACAAACATAATTTGGAAACTATAGTCTGACCTGACCTAACCTGGGCAAACTACCGGGACCTTACCTGGGCAAACTACCGGGACCTAACCTGGGCAAACTACCGGGACCTAACCTGGGCAGACTACCGGGACCTAACCTGGGCAGACTACCGGGACCTAACCTGGGCAGACTACCGGGACCTAACCTGGGCAAACTACTACAACATCTCGAAAACGGGGCATTTGAGGAAGAAAAACCATAGAAGAAAAGTGTGTTAGAATGGTCCAAAATAGTGGGTAATGACAGTAAAATATCTATTATACAGTAAGGTGTACTTGGGCACTAATACCTACCTTTTCAATGAGGGTAATATTATCATTGAGGTGTTTTTAGGATCTGTATGGCTAGTTTTTAAGTAATAACACCCACACGGGTAGACAAAATATTTTATTCCAAAGGTCACCTAAACGTTTGGAATAAAAATATTTTGTGTACCAGTGTGGGTTTTATTAGGTACTTATTACATTGATGATGACGTCAGTGTGATTTTCCACCCACCATGGCTAGTTTTGTTATACATAAAGTACAGTACATAGGCCTAGTATGCCCTCGATAAAAGATTATTAATTTTCCCACTCTTCTTTGAACATAGCCTCAGTAAATGACTTAGTTTGTATGGTGATAAATAACAGATGCCTGGATAACCATTTGGTGGTCTACAATGAGTAACTGAGTGTAAAGTGAAGTGATGAATACAAGTAATTATTCATTATATATCCAGGGTCAAGGGCTCAGTACTGTTTTGAGGATAACTTTTGTCTTGCCCTTTCTCTAATAATAAATATTATATATAATAAATAAAGTTTAATAAATATCTCTTGTGCATAATAAGTGAGATAAATGATAATTTATTAGTAAGGCAGGTCTTGACTGACTAAAATTAAATATCAACGGTAGGTTAGGTTTGGTTTAAAATGGAATGTTACGTTTTATCATACCGTACATACTGTATATCCTTCAGAGAATTAATTACTATTAATATCTTATTTTATGTTACAGCCACTGTAGGTGTGTGTGTATTTGAGGACAAGATATACATATACTCCTGAGTAAGGAAAGAGAACATAATGTTTTACAGCTACTGGTATAGGCCTAGGCTACTGTACTGTAATATGTTCAACCCGAGGGAGAAAAGAAACACCAACAAAACAACTTAGAGAATCTGGATCAAATCTTCACAAGATCCTTGGTATCAAACTGAGGGATCAATGGTAGGTTGTATATAGGCTACCAGCCATCTTCCTGTAACTGTATAGGTATATTTATTAACCATCTAATATCTGTATAGGGTGGGAGCCCATTTGTTTACATCTCAAAGTAACTCAAAGTAAATTGATAAAGATTATTTTTTCCTTTGTGTGCATTCAGTCACCAAGATCATTGCAAGTTTCTTCTTTGTATGTCATTTGTTCCTGGTTTTTAAATTGACTTCAATCAACTTAAGTACTACCGGTATGTTTTAAGCATTATGTGTACAGTATTTATCTTTTCTAGTTCATTAAGTGTTATCCTAAATTATGGCTTGTTAACAGTTTATAAATAATTATCATCTTACTTCTGAACATATTTACACAGTGAGGATATCATGGATTACATTATCAACATTGAACAACATACTGTAGCATATTGTACTGCATCTCATTGTTTCTCACTGTACATTTACACAGTAAAGTTCTACTTCTACACAGTAATAAGGATATCATGGAGTATATTACCAACCCTGGACTTCCTTCTCATTGTTTCTCACTGTACCTTTACACAGTACCGGTACTGTATGTATAATTATCATGGAGTACATTAGGTCTACCAATCCTGGACATACTGTATTCCATCTCATTGTTTTTCACTCTACCTATCCTCCAACCTCATTCTTGGCATATACAAGTGATTTGGACACCAGATATCAGACCTTTTATCTGATACAACAAACCATGATTAACTTTGTCAATTACAATATACCTTATGTACGGTAACTCATTGTTACACTGGTTGTTAAATTTTGTCTCTTGTGTGATAAACCCTGCTTGAATTGTTGTGAACTTTCCAGCCATGTGTGTTCCAGGTGACAGGTCCAGCACCACACCTGTCCAATCATCTGTGTTCCAGGTCCACCACCACCACCACCACCACCATACCTGTCCAATCATCTGTGTTCCAGGTCCACCACCACCACCACCATACCTGTCCAATCATCTGTGTTCCAGGTCCACCACCACCACCACCATACCTGTACAATCATCTGTGTTCCAGGTCCACCACCACCACCACCATACCTGTACAATCATCTGTGTTCCAGGTCCACCACCACCACCACCATACCTGTACAATCATCTGTGTTCCAGGTCCACCACCACCACCATAAGATGCCACATTTTACCATAAAATCGTTAAAAAAAAGTGATTTTTGAAAGTTTTGAAAGGTTGCAATTTTTAATATACATTGATTGATATACATGTGTTTCAGACAGTGTTGGTGTGACTGAAAATAATTATATACCGTACAGGTACAGTATATACATTTGTGTTTCAGACAGTGTTGGTGTGACTCTGAAAATAATAATATATATATATATATATATATATATATATATATATATATATATATATATGTTTGAGAGAGTGTTGGTGTGACTCTTGACTGTGTTACCATCCATTGTAGGACATGATAGGTAATTAAGTAAGGCTTGGTGAATACAGTATCAATCTCCTGTATGTATGTATTAAAGATATACACTACATAATTATCTAGTTTAACCATTATTATTATTAAGGGGGTGTGGGAGTAATTAGGACAGGCTTGTAGGGGGGGTAGAAAGCCTGTCCCCCCTTAAACCCCCTCGCTGAGCCTGTTCCCTATTCCCACACCCCCTTAATTAAAACTCTCCAACCACCACCAGATCGTGAAGGAATACACAATGGTGGAATTGATGAGTTAAGGTCCAGTACCAGCCAGCCCAGACAGCCACAGTTTATTCCTTACATAATTATACTGTACCGTACTGTACTGTACTGTACAGGGACGGCAGCTGCAGGAGACCAAGCCAACACCGCTTTATTCCTCCACGCAAAACTCATCAATGCACTTCGCAAGTTTGTGGATATTTTTGTTGATTTTGTGGATATTGTGTATATTTTGTGGATTTTTTTGTGTTGATTTTGTGGATATTGTGTATATTTTGTGGATTTTTTTTGTGGATTTTGTGTTGATTTTGTGGATATTTTTGTGGTTATTGTGTTTTTTGTGGATATTGTGGAATTATTTTGGTTATCGTGGAAATTTGTGGTTATTGTGGATTTTGTGATTATTGTGGATTTTGTGGTTATTGTGGATTTTGTGGTTATTGTTAAATTGTGGATTTTGTGGTTATTGTGGATTTTTTGTTCAAGCACACTAAATATATGTACAGTACATATTTCAGTTTAGATACAACATTTAATATAGGGCAAAATTGTATTGTTCTATCAGGCCTTGTCACTCCATCACATCACAGCCATATTTATCTTTAATAGTACAGGTAGTTAGATTATTCCCTTTATTATCTCTACTATAACCAATATCATATTTATCTTTAATAGTACAGGTAGTTAGATTATTCCCTTTATTATCTGTACTATAACCAATATCATATTTATCTTTAATAGTACAGGTAGTTAGATTATTCCCTTTATTATCTGTACTATAACCAATATCATATTTATCTTTAATAGTACAGGTAGTTAGATTATTCCCTTTATTATCTGTACTATAACCAATATCATATTTATCTTTAATAGTACAGGTAGTTAGATTATTCCCTTTATTATCTGTACTATAACCAATATCATATTTATCTTTAATAGTACAGGTAGTTAGATTATTCCCTTTATTATCTCTACTATAACCAATATCATATTTATCTTTAATAGTACAGGTAGTTAGATTATTCCCTTTATTATCTCTACTATAACCAATATCATATTTATCTTTAATAGTACAGGTAGTTAGATTATTCCCTTTATTATCTCTACTATAACCAATATCATATTTATCTTTAATAGTACAGGTAGTTAGATTATTCCCTTTATTATCTGTACTATAACCAATATCATATTTATCTTTAATAGTACAGGTAGTTAGATTATTCCCTTTATTATCTCTACTATAACCAATATCATATTTATCTTTAATAGTACAGGTAGTTAGATTATTCCCTTTATTATCTCTACCATAACCAATATCATATTTATCTTTAATAGTACAGGTAGTTAGATTATTCCCTTTATTATCTCTACTATAACCAATATCATATTTATCTTTAATAGTACAGGTAGTTAGATTATTCCCTTTATTATCTGTACTATAACCAATATCATATTTATCTTTAATAGTACAGGTAGTTAGATTATTCCCTTTATTATCTGTACTATAACCAATATCATATTTATCTTTAATAGTACAGGTAGTTAGATTATTCCCTTTATTATCTGTACTATAACCAATATCATATTTATCTTTAATAGTACAGGTAGTTAGATTATTCCCTTTATTATCTGTACTATAACCAATATCATATTTATCTTTAATAGTACAGGTAGTTAGATTATTCCCTTTATTATCTGTACTATAACCAATATCATATTTATCTTTAATAGTACAGGTAGTTAGATTATTCCCTTTATTATCTCTACTATAACCAATATCATATTTATCTTTAATAGTACAGGTAGTTAGATTATTCCCTTTATTATCTCTACTATAACCAATATCATATTTATCTTTAATAGTACAGGTAGTTAGATTATTCCCTTTATTATCTCTACTATAACCAATATCATATTTTAAGGTCCTGAAGGTTGTAAGGGTGGATGCTGGAATGAAGGGCAGAAAATATTGTTTACAACTGTACATAATTTTGTGTTTTACCTTAGCAATGTGATGTGAAACTTTTCTTTTTTCTATTAATAAGAGAGAAATAATACATTAAACTAATCTATGCCACCATGCCTTCCAGGTGGCTGAGTTTGAGGATGCCGAGCAGTTTGTAAAGCATTTTGGAGGTCGTCTGTGTCGCTACCCAAAATCTACTTGTGACCTGTGTTTCATTGGACAACAAGAGATATGCCACCAACAGGTTAGAGATTTTTTTTTTAGTATAAATTGCAGCCATATGAATAAGTAAACCAGTGGAGATGAGAATTTCACCTTGTCAGTATTGTAGTTGGTGTGTTTGACTTAGTTTTGTAAATGTGTCACAGTAGATGAGACAGTGAAACTTGGTGGTGATGTTGGTACCGTAGCTTCTCTTCTGCCCCTCTAGATGACCACACCTTATTATTTATACACGTCACTATACAGAAGTGGGTGGGAGGTCAATAATTCTGTCCTGATCCATAACACAACATGTATTATCTCTATCAACCTCTCATTCCACTCCTCCCAAACCATATTGTTCCTCGGATCAGGACAGAATTATTGACCCTCAGTATAACAGACCACTAAGATCATTGATAGAGCTTGGGTCATATATAGTAAATATTCTTCTTGAGCCTCCCACTGGTCATTTGTGTCACCATTAAATGTATCAAGGGTCAACATAATCACTGAGAGTTCTGCATCACCATCTCCACAAAACATATCCACCTCACCTCTTCTAAGCTACAATTTTTGTTTTCATTTATACTTGTCCAACATCAAATAATCCCCCCCCCCAAAAAAAAAATATATATATATACATGTATATACGTACCTTTATACTGTATATATATGTATCATATTTGATATTTTACTGGTAATTATATTGTCATTTGTTTACTGTATAATTTTTATTATTTGGTTGATTGTAATGAAGAAATACATATTGACCTTTGTTTGTTTGTTTGTTTGTAGGCAGTGTGATGATACCATGAGGGACAACTGAACCAACACTACTATCACCACCACTTATTACTACAACTACAGTATTATTACTACCACCACTCTATACTACCACTACCACCATCACTCATTACTACCACCACCACCACCACCTCATCTACCATCACCACCACCATGAAACCAAAGTCCTCAAAATCAAGGATCATCTTGACATGAGAGGCACACAAACACTTGCTGCAGCCTCCACAAACACACACCATCTACTACACTACATGGCACAACACCCACACATGCCAAGGAACATCAAAACAACACCTAGCACACGATACCACACACAAATACTATCATCTCTTACACCATGCCCACCCCAAACCAATCTCCAAAAACACATCCATACTCAAATCACTCATCAGTCCATCCAAACACTCAAAAACAACTCACAGCTACATGCACGACCTCCTGACATCCATCCATCTGAATCCTCCCTTCCTCGTGAGGACAGAGTCCACCTGGCCAGGCTGCGTTGTGGCCACCACCCGGCCCTTCTGACATATCAGAAGAGGCTGGATGAAGCCACTGCGGATGCCTGTCCAGGATGCAACACAGCACCCCATTCTATTAAGGACGAAGGTACCTTTAGAGGGACCAATATAGAAAAAATTGAGCTAGAAGTCTCATAATTGGTGTGTAAGATCTATGGATAATCCTAATAATCCATACCAATTTTTATTGCATTCTATCAAAAAATATTTAATTATGAATTTTTTTTGTGTTATATGATGCATGAAATATGCACATGTTCGTGATCTATCTACTCGGTAGATATTAGGACTTTTGCCATGAAATTTTTTTTGAGAGATATACTACCTATGTACATAAAATACAAGCAGATTTATGGTTCTGGGTTCCTTGGTTATGTTGTGGCAATATTGCAAATATGCCTGTTTGACAGGTTTCGCCTCAAATTTTCATAAATACTGCCTAAAAATCAGATATTCAACTTAGAGTTCCAAATCTGATCTGCTTAAATATTTAGAAAAAAATGTCAGCTTTCAAATGATAACCAAAACTATATATTCCAGCAAGAATTGCCAGAGTAGATACAACTTTTGTTCTGAAAAATTGACGAAAATAAAATTACGGGAAATGAGGGTCAAAGTTGTAGTTGTGTAAACAAACCCTTGTGGGTATAATTAAGAAAACTAAAAAAAAAAAACCAAAAAATTATCCAATTGGACCAATATTTCGGTGGATTGTAGAGAAGGATTTGGGCTATGTTTCTGTAAAAAAAAAAAAAAAAAAAAAAAAAAAAATGCATGCAACATGTGATGTGCGGACCACGTGTAAACAAACCCTTGTGGGTATAATTAAGAAAACTAAAAAAAAAAAAAAAAAAAATTATCAAATTGCACCAATATTTCGGTGGATTGTAGAGAAGGATTTGGGCTATGTTTCTGTAAAAAAAAAAAAAAAAATAGAAAACAATAAAAATCGACCTTACAAACTTACCGACGTCCTTAAACACATTATTGAAGACTGCAATACACACAACCACACTCGCCAACAACACAACATACACTCTGAGGACACTGTGGGAAAGCCCGGTTCAGGCCATGGCCTTCCTCAGGAGCTCGGGGCTGCTCAGCCAAACAGTCTGAGGAACTACAACCACCACCACCACCACCACTACAAGACTCAAGTGACCAAGTTATCAAGTCTTCTACAATCCACCTTCACTACTTTGGAATATTACCCACACAGCATCACTTCACACTCTACAGACATGGTTAGTGTCATAATTAATTATACTCAAACCAGAATGTACTGAGCTCTCTGGTGGGGTCCGGATTAAGAGCGGCGTTGCCAAATCATCACCAAAACAAACCCATATTGTTAAAATTTTAATGCATAAGCCAATTTGTAGTAGCTCTAAGTATTCGATATATAATACAACGTTAAAAAGAAGTATTTATAATGACGAGTTAGGTTTATGTAAGTATATTTACAACAACTCTATACAACATGTGACTTGTTATTTTACACATGGTGCCACATTTCCTGTGACAAAGGGTTAATGGCGGGTCAAGGACGCGTGTACTCATACATGTCATCTGGTCATTCATGCACCAACCACTATGGACCACACATCTCACAAGCACGTTGGTGTTCTCCACAGCCAAGCTAAGGAAATTATTTATAATGTAAATAGATATTTCCTATTACATCCCTCTAAATCAGTTGCTCCATGTGGATACCATGTGGGTATGTTTTGGTGATGATTTGACAACGCCGCTCTTAATCCTCATCTCCACCCGAGAGCTCAGTACATTCTAGTTTGAGTATAATTCTCATGTTGAAGGGATTATGGTGTTTTAACCCAGTGGTCAGATAAGCATCCTAGTAGAGTATAATTGGAGGAAGATCGATCTATCTATCTATAGCTCCAATGCCTCACTCCCTCTGGGAACTTTCCCAAGGGGGTGGCCACGGCAGAAGAATCTCCAGTTTTCCCTGTTCCAACACTCCCTCCTTACTCGGTCACCCCCCCCCCCCCCTTCCCCTCATGTTTCTCTCCATTACATACTCTTCCACTCTGCTGTTCTGCCATCTTACTGGTGGTCTGCCTCACACCAGGTGCCACAACTTCACTTCCATACACCTTCTTTACAAACTCTTCACCTTGTATTCTCTCTACATGTCCAAACCACCTCAGTGTATTACGTTTTACTCTCTCAACCACTCCACACTCAGTATCAATTGCCTTCTCACTCATACCACATCTCTTATACACACTCTCATTACTTTCTCCATACCACCGAGTAAGTCCACATGTACCTCTCAAGTAACTCATTTCCACAGTACCTATTCTCGACTGATGAGCCCTACTCCATGTCCATGTCTCCGATGCATATGTCAGTGTTGGCAGGATTATACTATTGAAGAAAGATTTTATTCTATACAAAATTGTGGAATAAAAAGTTTGAGGTGACAGGTTAAAAACAAGTTTTGGAGAAAAAGTTTTGTTGGTACAGTTGTAGACAAAAGTTAGTCACCCATACACCAGTCTGAAAATTTACTTGTTAGACCAGAAGCTTTTTCTAGTGCTGGTCAAAATGTCTAGGGTTGTCCCAAGTCCCAAGTATTATATTGTTATTTTAGTATTAAGAGCACTTCCCAATTTACTGTAGACCCACGATAAACAATTACTGTAATAAGTACTTATATCCACCACTTCATTTTACATTCAGTCACTCATTGAAGACCATAAAATGTTTTCCCAGATCTCTGTTCTTCATTACCATACTGTACAGACTAAATAAGTGATTTACTGAGCCTGTGTTATAAGGATAGTAATACATTCATTCATCATATATCAAAGGCCTACTCTACTATTGTGTTTGCTGTGTGGTAAATTGTTGACATTGGACAGCATAAAGTAACATACAAATTTGAATCATAATAATAATACTGTAATAATAAACCTTTGGAGTGGTTACAAAATGGTGTGGAACTTTTATTTGTGACTGTACAGTTAGGGGAGATTCTCTTATTGGTGAATAGAAAGGTCTCTCTCTACCTTCCCTATTATAGTACGATTGAGGGGGTCTGTTTCTTGGAATAATTTGGAGGAATCAGAGACTTTCCAGTTCACCAACAGGAGAATCTTCCCTTAAATTTTCCACACTGAGAGACTGATGGAAGTAACAGGGAATAAAGTTAGTGAGGAGCATGGAGGGTTTAGAAAGGGTAGAGGATGTGTGAACCAGATATTTGCATTAAAATCAATAGTGGAAAAATATATTGGGAAAGGTAGGAAGTTGTATGCTGCCTTCATGGACTTGGAGAAGGCATACGATAGGGTGGATAGGAGAGCTATGTCAGAGGTGTTAAGAATATATGGTGTTGGGGGATCTCTGCTAAAAGGTATTGAGGCTTTTTATGCAGAGGCAACAGCGTGTGTGCGGGTAGAGGGGGATCTGAGTGAGAGTTTTAATATTAGTGTAGGGCTGAGGCAGGGATGTGTTATGTCACCGTGGTTGTTCAATATATATATGGATGGGTGTATGAGAGAGATGAAAGCCAAAGTGAATGGTCTGGGGGTGAAGTTGAGGCTGAATGAAGTAAATTGGTCCTTGGTGGCAAGTTTGTTTGCAGATGACACTGTGCTGATGGCTGAGAGTGAAAGGGAGTTACAGAGAGTGGTAGATGAATTTCAGTCTCTGTGTAAACGAAGGAAACTGAAGGTGAATGTTGGTAAAAGTAAAGTGATGGTGTTTGAGAGAGCAGGAATTGAAGTGATTGACTTTGCTACACCGTACAGAGTGGAAGTACCAACTGGGACGAAGTGTGAGATAACTCTGAGGGGTGAGAGGATGGAGGAAGTGAAAGAGTTTAAGTACCTGGGGACAGTTATGTGTAAAAATGGAAGTATGGAAAGAGAAATTATGGAGAGAGCAATGAAGGGTAGACAGGTCATAGGATCATTGGGAAGGATAATGAAGGGTAGAAGTGTGAGTATGGAGGTGAAGAGGGGACTGAGGAACAGTATAATCCTGCCAATACTGACATATGCATCAGAGACATGGACATGGAGTAAGGCTCATCAGTCTAGGATAGGTGCTGTGGAAATGAGCTACTTGAGAGGAGCATGTGGGGTGTCTACGTGGGATGGAGAAAGTAATGAGAGTGTGTACGAGAGATGTGGTATGAGTGAGAAGTTAATTGGTATTGAGTGTGGAGTGGTTGAGAGAGTGAAGCGTAATACATTGAGATGGTTTGGACATGTGGAGAGAATGCAAGGTGAGGAGTTTGTAAAGAAGGTATATGGAAGTGAAGTTGTGGGACGTGGTGTGAGAGGCAGACCACCAGTTAGATGGCAAAACAGAGTGGAAGAGTATGTAAAGGAGAGAAACATAAGGGGCAGTGGAGGGTTTGAACAAGTAAGGAGGGAGTGTTGGAACAGGGAAAACTGGAGACACTTCTGCCGTGGCCACCCCCTTGGAGGGAGTTCCCGGAGGGAACGAGGCATCACAGCTATAGATAGATAGATAGAACTTTCCACGAGGGTACATTCAGACCAGACAGTCTAGGGGACAACAACAACAACTAACTTTCACACCTAAAAGTCAGTTGCTGTTGTTGTTCCCTAGACTGTCGGTTGAGCAGTCCTGGGTCAGGTTGACTGAAGTCACTCAGATGCTTGGACTCAGATAGTGAGATTTGTTTCTTTCAAGGCAACAGTAGAGGGAACTACTGACTCACAGCCATGTACCCCTATGTCAGTCATACTCTTTCAACAACATTATAAAGATTTCTCTTCATTGGAGGCTTCTAGTGACTCCAAACTGTGGTACAAACAGCCATATGTAAAGATCAATATAATTATAGGTTCTATATTTTAGTTCCCATATTGAATGTCTACATCCTTTGAATTCTGGCATTATTTAACTGCTTCATTTGAGTTGGAAGATCTGTGATTCCTCCAAATTATACTAAGAAACAGATCCTCTATTAGTACCATTGGTTGTGTCTGTTGTCTGGTATAGTTAGGAGGAATCAGTTGCCTTCCAATTTACCAAGAGAAATCTCTCCTTATATTTTAAATCATTTACATATTCCAGTTTTCTAAAACCTAATAATTATGATTAAAGACTTTGATTTGGATTGGGAAAATATTTAATTGTTTTATAAAAACAGTTTGAAAGAGGGATAAACCTTATTAATACTGTACATGTATCATGAACAAAAATAAGTAGGGTCTTCACAATTAGTGTTAGCATATGGCTGAAAGGGTTATATTTAAGAACATTCATGGTGCAGACAATTAGTAGCAATACAATGATTCTGTTGTTTGTCTATGGAGCCATCGTACCAGTACCATGCCATAGTAAACACCACAGATGTTCTTGCATAACACCCCAAAAATCTATACCATAGGGTGTTTTTGGCCACACATTGTTAACACCATTAAGGGGAAGGTATATATTTTGGTTCATTGAAGTGCTTTGATTCCTTCAGAGTATGTCAGGAAACAGCACCAGATGAACTATAATAATAATGGCCTGTTGCTTAGAAGAATCAATTACTCCATATTTATCACCTCCTTAATTATATCTCTGTATAATGAAGCCTACTTATTGTCCAACTTTATTATGAAGGTTACATAATTTGTTTTGTTAGTGACCTTTGAGTGAGACATTAAGGGGATGCTCTCTTAGGACCGATTCCACAGTCGTCAATATTTGTTTGTTAGCCAACAAACGAATACTTTTGGTAACGTGTTCGATTCCAGTCGTTTTTCGGGACCCAGTTTGTTCGGGCTCCAACCAAAATCATAAGCATTATTGGAACTTTGGTGATGGATCTTTGGTACCGGGTATACCGCCCCAATCGAGCTTACTAATTATATATTATTGAAAATATTTATATTCTTTGCATACCAAATGATAATTTTTCATTGTATAATGCATGTCCATTGTTTTCTATAGAAGGCATCCACAAACAAGGAAAAACAGCAAGATTGTATTATTTTTACGATAATTCTGATGATCGCACTAAGTTCACGGGTGTCGTCTGCTGCTGCTTCAACCAGTGTTGCCAAATATGGGAAAGTTTCCCTAGACATGATAAGAGGTAGCAATGGAGAAATTATATTAAAATTATTGCAGTATAAATGGGGAAATTTCTACAAGACGAAATATACGACTATCTTCAAGAATAAACAGGAATTTTTTGATGTAAAGAGGGAAAATTTGATGTTGAAGATAGGAAAATTTCGTCAAGCAGACCTGGCAACACTGGCTTCAATTTTGCTAATAAGCATCACAGCATTTCATTACTTTACATCTATTGTTCTTCCAACACGTTACCCCAGATTCATTATAAATTAGCCTATGAAACATTTGTTATAGTATAACTTTATACAAGTACTTGAAACTGAGTAGAGGGAATTAATTATAACTCAAATTAACACTAGTGTAGACACATCAAAGAACAATCTTCCGTAAGATATAATTTGTACAGTTTGTATGGTCTTTTTAATCAAATTACCTGCTATGACAGCAGATAAATGTATTATTAAAACATTATTTATATATTCTAGATATATTTAACATCAGTATTTCTCAAGGATTATGTTATTTAGTTAAAATTAACTGGTGATAATTTAGAGCACCAGCAGCATTATCACGAGGAGAAATTGTGGCCGTCAACTCGTTATGTGTTCTCTCTTCCAAATTCCTTCTGTTTACAGGTGACAATTCATATTTCACCGCCAGTTTGTTATAGTTTAATGGCCAATATCCACTATTCAGGTGTAGGGTGGTGTGGGTGAATACCGACCCCTTAGTGGAAAAATATTCATAATAAATCCATTTATTACCTGAGAGAGGGCAAACTGTGCTCAAACCAAACTTTAGAGCATGACCCACCTATGGTAGGACCATGAAGCAGCAACCCCGATAATAAGTGTCATCTTTGGCACTAAAAATTTTTGGGCCATCGGTCGGTCTTCCCCCGACGCGGGGGAAGACCGAATGGGCATTTTTGACCACAAAATATGTAACTTGGAATCATTCTAATAACCTACATCACTTATGTGTGTGTGTGTGTGTGTGTGTGTGTGTGTGTGTGTGTGTGTGTGTGTGTGTGTGTGTGTGTGTGTGTGTGTGTGTGTGTGTGTGTGTGTGTGTGTGTGTGTGTGTGTGTGTGTGTGTGTGTGTGTGTGTGTGTGTGTGTGTGTGTGTGTGTGTGTGTGTGTGTGTGTGTGTGTGTGTGTGTGTGTGTGTGTGTGTGTGTGTGTGTGTGTGTGTGTGTGTGTGTGTGTGTGTGTGTGTGTGTGTGTGTGTGTGTGTGTGTGTGTGTGTGTGTGTGTGTGTGTGTGTGTGTGTGTGTGTGTGTGTGTGTGTGTGTGTGTGTGTGTGTGTGTGTGTGTGTGTGTGTGTGTGTGTGTGTGTGTGTGTGTGTGTGTGTGTGTGTGTGTGTGTGTGTGTGTGTGTGTGTGTGTGTGTGTGTGTGTGTGTGTGTGTGTGTGTGTGTGTGTGTGTGTGTGTGTGTGTGTGTGTGTGTGTGTGTGTGTGTGTGTGTGTGTGTGTGTGTGTGTGTGTGTGTGTGTGTGTGTGTGTGTGTGTGTGTGTGTGTGTGTGTGTGTGTGTGTGTGTGTGTGTGTGTGTGTGTGTGTGTGTGTGTGTGTGTGTGTGTGTGTGTGTGTGTGTGTGTGTGTGTGTGTGTGTGTGTGTGTGTGTGTGTGTGTGTGTGTGTGTGTGTGTGTGTGTGTGTGTGTGTGTGTGTGTGTGTGTGTGTGTGTGTGTGTGTGTGTGTGTGTGTGTGTGTGTGTGTGTGTGTGTGTGTGTGTGTGTGTGTGTGTGTGTGTGTGTGTGTGTGTGTGTGTGTGTGTGTGTGTGTGTGTGTGTGTGTGTGTGTGTGTGTGTGTGTGTGTGTGTGTGTGTGTGTGTGTGTGTGTGTGTGTGTGTGTGTGTGTGTGTGTGTGTGTGTGTGTGTGTGTGTGTGTGTGTGTGTGTGTGTGTGTGTGTGTGTGTGTGTGTGTGTGTGTGTGTGTGTGTGTGTGTGTGTGTGTGTGTGTGTGTGTGTGTGTGTGTGTGTGTGTGTGTGTGTGTGTGTGTGTGTGTGTGTGTGTGTGTGTGTGTGTGTGTGTGTGTGTGTGTGTGTGTGTGTGTGTGTGTGTGTGTGTGTGTGTGTGTGTGTGTGTGTGTGTGTGTGTGTGTGTGTGTGTGTGTGTGTGTGTGTGTGTGTGTGTGTGTGTGTGTGTGTGTGTGTGTGTGTGTGTGTGTGTGTGTGTGTGTGTGTGTGTGTGTGTGTGTGTGTGTGTGTGTGTGTGTGTGTGTGTGTGTGTGTGTGTGTGTGTGTGTGTGTGTGTGTGTGTGTGTGTGTGTGTGTGTGTGTGTGTGTGTGTGTGTGTGTGTGTGTGTGTGTGTGTGTGTGTGTGTGTGTGTGTGTGTGTGTGTGTGTGTGTGTGTGTGTGTGTGTGTGTGTGTGTGTGTGTGTGTGTGTGTGTGTGTGTGTGTGTGTGTGTGTGTGTGTGTGTGTGTGTGTGTGTGTGTGTGTGTGTGTGTGTGTGTGTGTGTGTGTGTGTGTGTGTGTGTGTGTGTGTGTGTGTGTGTGTGTGTGTGTGTGTGTGTGTGTGTGTGTGTGTGTGTGTGTGTGTGTGTGTGTGTGTGTGTGTGTGTGTGTGTGTGTGTGTGTGTGTGTGTGTGTGTGTGTGTGTGTGTGTGTGTGTGTGTGTGTGTGTGTGTGTGTGTGTGTGTGTGTGTGTGTGTGTGTGTGTGTGTGTGTGTGTGTGTGTGTGTGTGTGTGTGTGTGTGTGTGTGTGTGTGTGTGTGTGTGTGTGTGTGTGTGTGTGTGTGTGTGTGTGTGTGTGTGTGTGTGTGTGTGTGTGTGTGTGTGTGTGTGTGTGTGTGTGTGTGTGTGTGTGTGTGTGTGTGTGTGTGTGTGTGTGTGTGTGTGTGTGTGTGTGTGTGTGTGTGTGTGTGTGTGTGTGTGTGTGTGTGTGTGTGTGTGTGTGTGTGTGTGTGTGTGTGTGTGTGTGTGTGTGTGTGTGTGTGTGTGTGTGTGTGTGTGTGTGTGTGTGTGTGTGTGTGTGTGTGTGTGTGTGTGTGTGTGTGTGTGTGTGTGTGTGTGTGTGTGTGTGTGTGTGTGTGTGTGTGTGTGTGTGTGTGTGTGTGTGTGTGTGTGTGTGTGTGTGTGTGTGTGTGTGTGTGTGTGTGTGTGTGTGTGTGTGTGTGTGTGTGTGTGTGTGTGTGTGTGTGTGTGTGTGTGTGTGTGTGTGTGTGTGTGTGTGTGTGTGTGTGTGTGTGTGTGTGTGTGTGTGTGTGTGTGTGTGTGTGTGTGTGTGTGTGTGTGTGTGTGTGTGTGTGTGTGTGTGTGTGTGTGTGTGTGTGTGTGTGTGTGTGTGTGTGTGTGTGTGTGTGTGTGTGTGTGTGTGTGTGTGTGTGTGTGTGTGTGTGTGTGTGTGTGTGTGTGTGTGTGTGTGTGTGTGTGTGTGTGTGTGTGTGTGTGTGTGTGTGTGTGTGTGTGTGTGTGTGTGTGTGTGTGTGTGTGTGTGTGTGTGTGTGTGTGTGTGTGTGTGTGTGTGTGTGTGTGTGTGTGTGTGTGTGTGTGTGTGTGTGTGTGTGTGTGTGTGTGTGTGTGTGTGTGTGTGTGTGTGTGTGTGTGTGTGTGTGTGTGTGTGTGTGTGTGTGTGTGTGTGTGTGTGTGTGTGTGTGTGTGTGTGTGTGTGTGTGTGTGTGTGTGTGTGTGTGTGTGTGTGTGTGTGTGTGTGTGTGTGTGTGTGTGTGTGTGTGTGTGTGTGTGTGTGTGTGTGTGTGTGTGTGTGTGTGTGTGTGTGTGTGTGTGTGTGTGTGTGTGTGTGTGTGTGTGTGTGTGTGTGTGTGTGTGTGTGTGTGTGTGTGTGTGTGTGTGTGTGTGTGTGTGTGTGTGTGTGTGTGTGTGTGTGTGTGTGTGTGTGTGTGTGTGTGTGTGTGTGTGTGTGTGTGTGTGTGTGTGTGTGTGTGTGTGTGTGTGTGTGTGTGTGTGTGTGTGTGTGTGTGTGTGTGTGTGTGTGTGTGTGTGTGTGTGTGTGTGTGTGTGTGTGTGTGTGTGTGTGTGTGTGTGTGTGTGTGTGTGTGTGTGTGTGTGTGTGTGTGTGTGTGTGTGTGTGTGTGTGTGTGTGTGTGTGTGTGTGTGTGTGTGTGTGTGTGTGTGTGTGTGTGTGTGTGTGTGTGTGTGTGTGTGTGTGTGTGTGTGTGTGTGTGTGTGTGTGTGTGTGTGTGTGTGTGTGTGTGTGTGTGTGTGTGTGTGTGTGTGTGTGTGTGTGTGTGTGTGTGTGTGTGTGTGTGTGTGTGTGTGTGTGTGTGTGTGTGTGTGTGTGTGTGTGTGTGTGTGTGTGTGTGTGTGTGTGTGTGTGTGTGTGTGTGTGTGTGTGTGTGTGTGTGTGTGTGTGTGTGTGTGTGTGTGTGTGTGTGTGTGTGTGTGTGTGTGTGTGTGTGTGTGTGTGTGTGTGTGTGTGTGTGTGTGTGTGTGTGTGTGTGTGTGTGTTCCTTAGTGCCAAATAGGAGATACCAGGGGCAGAAGCCAGTATTAAGGATAGTAATAAAAAGAAACTATCTGATAATAGACACTGGTTACTCAATGGGACAAGTATATTTCACCTGGGCTGTACCACCCATTCATGTGCTGGGGCATTTTTGTTCTATTCTTTTTGTTGTTGTGACATTCTTCAAGTTGTCTGGCTGAGTAGCCCTCAGGCCCGTAGTTTAAAAAAATTACTGGAGCTCTATGAGTCCTCCAAAAAAATCCAGGCCACAGAACCCTTCAGTATTTCTAATAGGGAATCTGTTGCCTGGAGTAGTTTGGAGAATTCATGGAGCTCCAGTAAGGGCCCTCAAAATTTTTAAAACTACGGGTGTTAGTTCCAGAGGAAGGCTATGGGCTGTATCTGGCTTTGGGTTTGGAGGCTTCTGATTCCTCCTAACTATGCCATGAATGTTAGAGAATTTGTGTTAGAGAGGGAGGGATAGAGAATGTGTGTGTGTGTGTTGTGTGTGTGTATTGGAGAAAGAGAGAGTGTGTGTGTGTGTGTTAGAGGGAAAGAGTGTGTGTGTGTGTTTGGAGGCTTCTGATTCCTCCTGACTATTCCACAAAACAAACTCCTTCCATATAGGTGTGTGTGTTTCGTGGTAATATTTGGAGGAATTATTTGCTCCAAGTTTACCATCAACATTGTACTCTTTCTTAAGGGAGTGTGGGAATAGGGGATAGGCTTGGGGGGGACTGGCGGTGTGTGGGAATAGGGGGACAGGCTTGGAGTGGGTAGAAAGCCTGTCCCCCTATTCCCACACCTCCCCTAACCCCCCCCAAGCCTGTCCCCCTACTCCCGCACCTCCCCTAACCCCCCCCAAGCCTGTCCCCCTACTCCCGCACCTCCCCCAACGCCCCCCAAGCCTATCCCCCTACTCCCGCACCTCCCCTAAGCCTGTCCCCCTACTCCCGCACCTCCCCTAACCCCCCCCAAGCCTGTCCCCCTACTCCCGCACCTCCCCTAACCCCCCCCAAGCCTGTCCCCCTATTCCCGCACCCCCTTAATTGTGATCTTGTTCCTCGTGTACAATACCTATTTAAAATGATTGTGTGAGATTTACATAGTGAGCATCTTACATAGTTTTCCCTGAATAAAATGATGAAGGATCCAAGTGACATTTACTACACATTTGGAATGTTGATACACTAATATGTTACTGTAGTCTTTTGTTCCTCTTGTAGGTGTGTGAACTCTTTACTACTGTCTGCTACTTCCTGCTACTTTCTGCTACTGTCTGCTACTTCCTGCTACTGCCTACTTACCTTTGGTGCTCCAAAAGACAGACAATGATGGTCTGTCCTTGACTTACTACACTATGGAGAGGCAAGACTTCACCATCAAAGGTAAAGAAGGGAAGGGTGAGGGTGAGAGCAGAGAGGCTTTAGTTTGTTATAATCTTTTACACCCGTAGTTTTAAAACAATTGAGGGCCCTTACTGGAGCTCCATGAATCCTCCAAACTACTCCAGGTAACAGATTCCCTATTAGAAATACTGAAGGGTTCTGTGGCCTGGATTATTTTGGAGGGTTCATAGAGCTCCAGTAAGGGACCTCAAATTTTATAAAACTACGGGCATTAGTATTTAAAAGGGCAGTGATATATTTGCTCTACATATTGGAGACTGGGGGGGTGCGGGAATAGGGGGACAGGCTTGGGGGTGGACTGGGGGGTGCGGGAATAGGGGGACAGGCTTGGGGGGGGGGGGTAGAAAGCCTGTCCCCCTATTCTCGCACCCCCCTAACCCCCCCTAAACTTGTCCCCCTATTCCCACATCCCCTTAAGAGGAGGCTGGACACATGTTTGACTAACAGAGTTATAAAGTATTGAAGAAAATACTGTATTCAATACTTTACTATAATACTGTACTTTTATTTGATATTTACCTTTTAGAGTGTAAAATATCAAAAGTAACTTTGAATACAGTTCTTCCATTATTACTTTATCATTGTTTGCTGGGTGTTTTTTTCGTGTTTTTTATTGTGTTTTTCTTGTTGTTTGTTTGTTTGTGTTTTGTATGTATGTATTTGGGTGAGTAAATATACACACAAACACACACACATTTGTTTATGCTTCACTAAAAATAAAATACTGTACTTGTTATATTTTCAAATAAAGTAATTAATTATATGAAAGACACACCGACTTGGAAGTTAACCAGTCACAGTTTGAACCAAGTACATACAGTTGCCAAAAAAGGTATTGTGACAAATCTTGATAGAACTTTAACCCTAGTAATATCCACAACTATTTGTAGGGACTATAAACATGTATAACAGAAGGAAATATACATATCCTTCTGTAATACATACTTATAAACATGTATAACAGAAGGAAATATACATATCCTTCTATAATAAATACTTAAAAAACATGTATAACAGAAGGAAATATACATATCCTTCTGTAATAAATACTTAAAAACATGTACAACAGAAGGAAATACTGTATACATATCCTTCTGTAATAAATACTTAAAAACATGTATAACAGAATAAAAAACATGTATAACAGAAGGAAATATACATATCCTTCTGTAATAAATACTTAAAAACATGTACAACAGAAGGAAATACTGTATACATATCCTTCTGTAATAAATACTTAAAAACATGTATAACAGAAGGAAATACTGTATACATATCCTTCTGTAATACATACTTATACACATAATATACATATCCTTCTGTAATACATACTTATAATCTCTACAAACAACTATGGACATTAATATATTTAATGTTGTATCAATAGTTGTAACAATACCTTTTTTGGCAACTGTACATGTATGCTTTCACATCCGGACCAATGAAACACATTCTTTCATAATTCTCATAGTGTTACATACAGTTCAGCTACATTATTGGGCCTTGTGGTCTCTCTCTCTCTCTCTCTCTCATGCTTCCTTCTGTTGATATGTTGTAAATGTTGCAGTCATGAATATTGCAAGTAGTGATTGCTACCCTTTGGTATATTCTACATTAGTCTACTTGGAATCTTTGTTCAAGTACAGTCATGGTCAATAATAATCATCCACATATGGGTATCTCAAACAATTTACTGTCTAATGTTTTCACGTTTATATATGATGTTATTGTTTTAAGTAGTGTGTAGCTGCTTGTAGTAAATTAAAAGATGGTAGTTAATGTGTGTGTGTGTGTTATTGTTTTAAGTAGTGTGTAACTGCTTGTAGTAAATTAAAAGATGGTAGTTAACCTATTTATTGGAAAGTTTATCATCTAAGGAACAGAGGGAAGCTGTCAAACTCTTACATGATTATATTTGACCACAACTGTATCTCAGCATTCTACAATAATTTTACTTTATCTTTCTCTCAGGTTTTTTATTTACTGGCCACGTCTCCTCACCATACATACATACATACATACAGTAACACTCATCTCACACAAGTACCATACATACATACACCTTTGTCTTACTCCTCAAAGATATCTTGTTGTTGACCAGCAAACCTTGCAATCTCCCTGCACTTATGTCATTGCAGCTGCTATTGTTGTTGTCATTGCAGCCTGCACTCCAGACTTGCAATACAGTATTAATTACAGGTTCATATTTGCCTCTCACTGTATGGCTCTATTAATTTAGGGGGGTGCAGGAGTAGGGGGACAGACTTGGGGTGTGTGTGGGAATAAGGGGACAGGCTTAGGTGTGTTCTAAGGGTAGTGTGTGTGTGTTAGAAGGATAGTGTGTGTATGTATGTGTGTTATTATACTAATTACACTGTATGATTTATTGAATATACAGTTTGTATGTATGTACAGTATGTAGCTTGGGGGAAAAATAATTTGAAGGACTCATTTATTTATTATTATTATTTTTTTAGTTTGTATGTATAGATTGTATGTATGTATGTATAGTTTGTATGTACCAGTATGTATGTATGTATGTATAGATTGTATGCATGTATAGAATGTATGTATGTATGTATGTATGTATGTATGTAGCTTGGATTTAGAAATATTTTGTAGTGTGTAACACTAATTTTAATCTGTTTATTTTATAGGTGTGTAGAGAGGAGACAAGAAAGAAGGAGAGAAGAAAGGAAGGAAAGAGAAGAGAACAAGAAGAAGATAGAAGAAAGGAAGGAAGGAGGGAGGAGACAAGAAAGATGGAGAGAAGAAAGGAGGAGAAGAGAAAGAAGGAGAGAAGAAAGGAAGGAAGGAGGGAGGAGAGAAGAAAGGAAGGAGGGAGGGAGGAGACAAGAAAGAAGGAGAGAAGAAAGGAAGGAAGGAGAAGAGAACAAGAAAGATGGAGAGAAGAAAGGAAGGAAGGAGGGAGGAGAGAAGAAAGGAAGGAAGGAGGGAGAAGATAGAGAGAGGAGGAGGAGGAGGAGGAGGAGAAAAGCCACCACTCAGATTCACAGATTAAACATAATTAAGGTAAGGTTAGGGTTTGGTAGTAATATTCATTTATTCTTAATTAATTTAAAGTGACAATAGAAGCCATCACTCACACATTAAAGTTAATTAAGGTAGTTTGAGTTGTCATTTTAATTAGTTAATTAATATAAAATTAATCCTTCAATTAAACCTACATTGAGAACAATTATCCAGAATTAATAGTAAGTTTTATAAGTTGTTTTGTTAATCTATTTTTGTTAACTTATGAAATGTAAACAGCTGTTTGTGTATTAATAATAATAATAATGAAAATAATAGTAATAACAATAGTGGTAATAATTTGAAGGACTCTTTTATTTGTTGTTATTATTTATATTTATTAGTTTGTATGTATGTTAGAAATATATTGTACTCAAACACACAAAGATTTAATATTAATTAATCTATTTGTTTTACAGGTGTGAAGAGGAGACAAGAAAGGAAGGAGGGAGGAGGACAAGACAACAAGAAGAAGAAGAACGAGAACAACAACAACAACAAGATAAGAACAAAAATAGGAAATAAAATAAAAACCATATATTAATTATTATATTTTATTTACATATATAAACATTATCCTCTCACCTGGTGAAAATATTAATTAATTTTTACCTGTAAGGGTGTAGGGTTCAATTAAAATTTTTTGATGTTATAATAATAATTGTGTGTGTTTGTGAGAGAGAGAGATATATATCACTCTCTCTCACACACACAGACATATTATTATTATTATTATAACATCATAATTATTTACATACCTAAAAAAGTGTAGGGTACAAGTCAAAATTATTGATGCTATTATATTATTTGTCTGTGTGTGTGTGAGAGAGAGAGAGAGGGATATATATGTATCTCACTCGCACACAAACACACATACCATATAATACCATCAGTGATAATGTATGTGTGTATGTGAGAAATACATACACACACAGTAAGTCAATAACTCACATTAACTGGTAGTGATGATAGTAGTAGTTATTTTTCTTGTACAACCAAATCTGTAATAAAAATACAACTGAATTAATTTATGGATGGTACAAAATAATACAAATGAATTAATTATTTTAAAATTACTACATTAATAATACAACTGACAATGATGATGATAATAATAATAATAATGTCAGAAGAGTAAAAATAATGTTTTCTTGCTTGGAATAATTTACTCCAGATTTATATTGCAGCATTTTGATTCCTCCAAAGTATGCCAAGGAAACACGACTAGATAAACAAAAATAATAACTAATAATAATAACAATAGATAAACAAAAATATGGTGTTTGTTCTGTTGCTTGGAATAGTTTGGAAGAATCATTTACTCCAGATTTACCAACAAATATACTCCAAAAAAATATTCACTTAAATTGTAGTGGTAGTGGTGGTTAGTCAGTCTCTCTGTAACAAAATATAACCTAATTAATTTATGCATGGGATAAAATACAAATGAATTAATTATTTTAAAATTATTACATTATTTTTATTATTATTATTATTATGAAGGAAAGGAATGGAAGGAACAAGAAGAGAAGGGAGAGGAGAGAAGGAGGAAGAGGAATGGAAGTAAGGAACGAGAAGAGAAGAAATAGAGAAAGGAGGGGAGGGAAGAAAGGAAAGGATGACAAGAAGAAAAAAGGGAGAGAAGGAGGAAGAAGACTGTTCACTGAAGTACTTTATCACCAGAAATAACACACAAAATAGGAAAGAGTAACACAATATTCACTGTAACACCCTACAATATTCACTGTAACACTAACACACCACAATATTCACTGTATCACTCTAACACACCAGAAATAACACATACAGTATACAAAATAGGCCACACTCTAACACCACAATATTCACTGTAACACACTAACACACCACAATATTCACTGTAACACACCTCAATATTCACTGTAACACTTTAATACACCATAAATATTCACTCATGCACAATATAGCTCAAAGTAACAGAAATATTTGAGAGGCACGACAGCCAGTGAGGAAAACGGCTACTTGGGGTGAAGCTGTGAGCACTCTCTCTCTTTCCTATCTCTCGACACACTCTCTCTCTTTCCTCTCTCGACACTCTCACTCTCTTTCCTATCTCTCTTTCCTCTCTCTCTGAACACTCTCTCTCTTTCCTATCTCTCGACACTCTCACTCTTTCCTCTCTCTCTCTTTCCTATCTCTCGACACTCTCTCTTTCCTATCTCTCGACACTCTCTCTCTTTCCTCTCTCTCGACACTCTCTCTCTTTCCTATCTCTCGACACTCTCTCTCTCTTTCCTATCTCTCGACACTCTCTCTTTCCTATCTCTCGACAATCTCTCTCTCTTTCCTATCTCTCGACACTCTCTCTCTCTTTCCTATCTCTCGACACTCTCTCACTCTTTCCTCTCTCTCGACACTCTCTCACTCTTTCCTCTCTCTCGACACTCTCTCTTTCCTCTCTCTCGACACTCTCTCTCTTTTTCCTATCTCTCGACACTCTCTCACTCTTTCCTCTCTCTTTGTATCCTATTCTCACACAACACATATCAATAGTAATTTACAACACAACCTACATACACACACTCACAAAATATATATTATTATACATACACACACACACACACATATGCACACACACACACACACAGGAGAACTATAGACACACAAATGAAAGTCTTCTGTATATGTCTGTCTGTGTCTATATGTATGTATGTATGTATGTCTATATGTATGTATGTATGTATGTCTATATATATGTATGTATGTCTGGCCAGGGTTCAATTGTATGTACAGCTTATCTTCCCTTTACATATACAGTACACACACAAAATAATGACAAATATATACACACACATATATATACATACACATGAGGAGATACAGAAGATGGAAAACTGATAGGGAAGTAGTGCAAGAAAACTTTAAAGACATTATTAACCAACAACTAGAGGAACGGGCAAGGGAGTCAGTACACTCTCCTCTCTTTTTATGAGAGTTTAAATTACGCGAATTTGAAATAGTACGTATCATGAAAAAAATTAAATAAATACAATTTACACGAACTCTTAAAATAACACGAACAAGGAGGCTCAATTTTCAAGTTAAAGTACCATTATTTCTTATGGAAATGTACAATTTACTTTATGCGAAATTCACTTTATGCGACCCCTTCACCAACCTAACCTACCATAAAAAAAGAGGAGTCAGTAGTTAAGGTAATTAAAGAAACTGAAGACTTAGTAAGAGAAACTGTGGATAAGAAGAAATGTGAGATAGTGTTTGGAATCAAGGAGGATAATATACCAAATAAATTTGAGAGAGAGAGAACGGAGAGAGAAAATATTGTAAAAATAATTAAGGAAATTGAGAATGAGGGCAGTAAACTGGAAGATGAAGGAAGTAGAGGAGTTTCGAAGGTTGGGAAAATATGATCAAGGTAAAAAAAGGCCATTGAAGTTGAAGTTGAAGGTAAAAAACGGCCATTGAAGTTGAAGGTAAAAAAAGGCCATTGAAGTTGAAGGTAAAAAAAGGCCATTGAAGTTGAAGGTAAAAAAGTCCGTTGAAGTCACAAGTGGATGGTGAAGAAGCTTTGGCAGGGACAAATAGGTTGGCAAAGAAGGAGGAATATAAGAACATTTGGATTAAAAAGGACCTAAATGAGCAGGAAAGGGTAAAAAGCAATGAATTGTGCAATGAGGCAAAGGCAAAAAATGAGGAGAGAACAGAAAGAGAGAGGGGGATGTTTGTTCTATTGGAAAGTGATGAACATGAAAATAAGGAAATGGTATAATTATAAAGCCCAGGGGAGGGATGAGAGAAAATTAAAAATGACTTATAGTAATGTAATTGTGATAAGTAATGAATTAAATGAACATCTCCGAAGAAAAGAACCAGATATTGTGGGGCTAACAGAAATAAAATTGGATAGATCCATCGATTGTTTAAATATAGGTGATGGAAAATACAATATGTGGTTAAAGTCTAGAACAAATAAACAAAGAGGAGGAGTTATGATCTTAACCAAGAAAAATCTAGAGGTGGATGAGGTAACCTATAGGAGGAATAATGTTGAATTTATTAAAGTTGGGATTCAAAGTGAGGATAAAACCACAAGGAACTTTGCAGTAATATATACCACCTAAAACAAGGGCATGGAATAATATAGAACACAGAAAACTACAAATAGAATCATTACTAGACATGGAGGAAATTATAAGAAATTGTGGAAACGTAACAATATATTATGGGTGATTTCAACTGTAGGGAGGTAACACTGGGAGGAGTTGACTACTGAAGGGAGTGATGAATCATGGGGAAATGAAGTGTTGAAATTAGCAATGGAAAATGCCTTTAACTCAATGGATATCAACTAATACCAGGTTTAGGGGCGGGGATGAACCATCGAGATTGGACTTGGTATTCACTAATAAGGACCCAGGAAGTGTAGAGAATATTACCTATGAATGCACCTTGGGTAAAAGTGATCATGTGTTGGTGGAAATTATTATGACAGAAAATTTAAAATACATGAGAGAGGAGGGTTACAGAAATGGAAGGTTAAACTATAAAAAGGCAGATTTTGAATCCATGAAACAATATTTTGTCAATACAGATTGGAGAGACTTTGACACAGCTAATACAGTAGATGGAAAATGGGAATTTTTCCTTAAAATTCATGATTCCTGTGTCAAACAATATGTGCCAAGAATGAGCAAGAGGGAGATTGGGAGAAGTGATTGGTTTAACAGGAAGTGTATGGAAGCAAAAAACAAGAGGGATCGAATGTGGAGAAATTGGAGAAGAAAAAGAAGGCAAGATCTGTGGATGAAGTACATGTATACGGATACTAGAAATGAGTACATGTATGTGCGTTTATGCAGAGAGGTGAAAAGAAACTATGAAAAAGATATAGTGATTAAATGTAAAGATCAACCCAAATTATTTTACAGATTTGTCAATAGTAAACTAAGGAATAAAGAGGGGATAAGTAAACTGGTAGTGGATGGAGTGGAGTACACAAAGGCCACTGAAATGGCACAAGAAATGAATGACTGCTTTCAGAAGGTATTTACTAGGGAAGACGAGTTTCATAGTAAAGAGGAGGGGAATATGAATGTTAATACCCTAGATGAGATCCAAATATCGGTGGAGGATGTGGGAAAAATATTAAATGGGTTAGATGTAGGAAAGGCATTTGTCCCTGATGGAGTGTCTAACTGGATGTTGAAGGAATGCAGTAGTGTGTTAAGTGATAAAATACATAGCATTATAACTTGTTCATTGAGGGAAGGAAAAGTGCCAGCAGACTGGAAGAAAGCAAATATTGTACCCATTTATAAAGGAGGCAAGAAGGAAGATCCATTGAATTATAGGCCGGTGTTGTTGACTAGTGTGGTGGCCAAGATATGTGAAAAGGCAGTCAAGGACAAGTGGATGGAGTACTGTACTTGGAAAATAGAGAACTGTTAAGTAATAGACAACTTGGATTCAGGAGGGGGAGATCATGCATAACCAATCTAATATGATTTTACAGCAGAGTTATTGATATAATCCAAGAAAGGGATGGATGGGTGGATTGCATTTACTTAGATCTGAAGAAAGCGTTTGATAAAGTTCCGCACAAAAGACTTGTGTGGAAACTGAGAGAAGTAGGTGGTGTGGGAGGAAGATTGCTGGTATGGATGGAGGATTTCCTAAAGGACAGGAAGATGAGGACAGTCATTAGAGATCAGTCATTGGAGTTCCTCAAGGATCAGGACTGGCACCAGTCATGTTTACAGTCTATATAAATGATATGACTGAAGGAGTACAAAGTTACACAAGTCTGTTTGCTGATGATGCCAAGGTCCTGAAAGAAGTGAAGAAGAAAGAAGACTGTGATATGCTCCAAATGGATCTGGATAAAATTTATGAATGGAGTAAAGAATGGAAAATGGATTTTAATGCAGGGAAATGCAGTGTACTAGAATTCGGGAAAAGTAAAAATAGAGCTGTGGGAACGTACATGTTGGGGGAAGCAGACATCCAGAAGAAGAACACAGAGAAAGATCTTGGAGTAACAATTAAGGACGATATGGCACCGGGAAAGCACATTAATAAAATTGTAGGGGAAACTTATAATCTTTTAAAGAACATCAGAGTGGTATTTTCATACATGGATGAAGATATGATGAAGAAGATTATTGTAACTATGATACGTCCAAGACAGGAATATACAGCAGTGGATATAAGTGGATGAAGAAGGATATAAGGAAACTGAAGAAGGATATAAGGAAACTGAAGAAGGATATAAGGAAACTGAAGAAGGATATAAGGAAACTGGAGAAGGATATAAGGAAACTGGAGAAGGATATAAGGAAACTGAAGAAGGATATAAGGAAACTGAAGAAGGATATAAGGAAACTGAAGAAGGATATAAGGAAACTGAAGAAGGATATAAGGAAACTGAAGAAGGATATAAGGAAACTGGAGAAGGATATAAGGAAACTGAAGAAGGATATAAGGAAACTGGAGAAGGATATAAGGAAACTGAAGAAGGATATAAGGAAACTGGAGAAGGATATAAGGAAACTGAAGAAGGATATAAGGAAACTGAAGAAGGATATAAGGAAACTGGAGAAGGATATAAGGAAACTGAAGAAGGATATAAGGAAACTGGAGAAGGATATAAGGAAACTGGAGAAGGATACAACGACCTACAACCAAGATGATACCAGGTTTGTGGCAACTCCCATATGAGGAGAGATTACCGAGATTGTATTTAATGACCTTGGAGGGAGCAGAGAAGAACAAGAGGAGATTTGATAGCAATGTATCGACTGCTGGAAGGAATGGAGAAAATGGACAGAAAAGATTTGATAGTGAGGGATGAGCGGATCACAAGAGGACATGGAAGGAAAGTGAAGAAGGGAAGATGCACGAGAGACATTAAAAAGAGGACATGGAAGGAAAGTGAAGGGAAGATGCAGGAGAGACATTAAAAAGAGGACATGGAAGGAAAGTGAAGAAGGGAAGATGCAGGAGAGACATTAAAAAGAGGACATGGAAGGAAAGGGAAGAAGGGAAGATGCAGGAGAGACATTAAATAGTACAGTTTTCCATATAGAACTGTTGATATTTGGAATGCTCTAGACAAAGGAGTGGTTAATTAATGCCACAACAATACATAACTTTAAAAAGAAGTTGGATAAATATTGGGATAATAGAGACGGGACAACACGAGCATAGCTATCTTTCCGTATGTCACAAATAGGTAAATACACACATACATACAAACACACACATCCCTACCATACACACACACACACACACACACACTAGGTAAGGTAAGGCTTGGGGTGGGGGGTGCGGGAATAGGTGGTGGTGGTGGTGGTGGTGGTGGTGGTGGTGGTGGAGGATGTAGTGGTGGTAGTAGTGGAGGTGGTAGTGGAGGATGTAGTGGTGGTAGTGGAGTTTGCATTTGTTACATATCAGTGTTGCATTAACGGAAACTCACTCAAAATACGATAGATCTTTGCCAACAAAAGAATTAAGTAAAACTGAACAATATAGATGTGCTAATGATAGGAAAGGTTTGGGCTTAATGTTGCTGTACAAAGATTTAAACAAAATGGAAGTTCAGAAATTGGAATCAAAGCACAAAGATATTTGTTCACAAGGGTAACAATTCAAGAATATTCCTTTCATATAATTCTCACATACTTCTCAGTAAACGATAAAGAAAGAAATGTAATTATAAAACATAATACAGTATTGAGAATTTCTTGAAAGATAAATAAGAAGAAGCCATAATATTGCTTGGGAACTTTAATGGTCAGGTGGCTTTTCTCGACGACCAAACACTAAATCAAAATGCAAAAATTATACTAGATTTGCTGGATAATTTTGACCTAATACTCCTAAACGATGTCGAGGAGTGTGATGGAGTGTATACTTGGAGAAATAATAATAGGAGAAGTGTTATTGATTATGCCCTAATAAATACAAAAATGCAGATTTTTTTTTAAATATGCACATAGATGAAAATAAAAACCTTTTTGATCTCTCAGATCATAATTTGATAACGGTAAACTCTGAGTTAAGCATTAACACTGGATCGATTTTTAACAAATGCAAATGGGAGATAAAAAACTATTTAAAAATAGATAACATAACCAAAGACATATTCTTGCAGAATACGGAAAGATCAATACAAAGTGAAATATAACAAATATCAAAGAAATGGACAGACTAATAATTGAGAATGCAAATAAAGTAATGGGAAGAACAATTAGGATAAAAGTAAATGAAGACAGAAAGGTTAAAGAACAAATATGGATGAACAATGATATAAGGAGAGGAGATATAAATAGGAGAAGAAGGAGTGAACAAAATATGGAAGAAAAACAGCACCTATGGGACCTAACACTATAAAACCGGACTTGTATAAGATTTTAAACAACAGTGAAATTTGCAACAATGTTATAACAAAATCCTTAAATAATTTATTAAATAGTGAAAATACTGTACTGTACCAGAAAGTTGGATGACCTCTAACACAAGATTAATATCTAAAGTGAAAAAACTAACAGTCATAGAATTAAGATCCATTGTTCTCACTAATGTTTCTTACAAAATGATGATGGCTATAATATTAAGAGATAAAATGGATTTACATCTATCCCAGAATAATTTGACTAGAGACACTCTATCCGGTTTTACAAAAGTAGAAGAATAGAAGATAATTTATTTATATTAAAATATTGTATTCATAACAGTTTTATAAACAAAAATCCTTTAATAATTACTGCAATAGATTTCCAAAAGGCTTTTGATTCAATTAAAAGAGAAAAACTAATTGAGGTTTTGATACATTATAAGATACACCCACACATAATTGAATTGATAACCAATATATATACAAAAGACAAGACAAAGATAAAATATAATAAAGACATACAATAAGACATAAAAATCACAAGCGGTATAAAGCAAGGTTGTACAGGCTCTACAACACTTTTTAAATTAGTTACATATATAATAATTTATAAACTAAATGAAACAGGCTTAGGGTACAAAGATAACTCATTTTTTATAAACACCTTTTTTTATGCTGATGAGAGTTTAAACCAGCAACACAATCGATAGAAGAAGTGGAAAGAATTATAGAAGTCATTAGGAATATAGCGGGAGATCATGGTCTAGAAATAAACATAGAAAAAAGTAGAATAATGATAGTAAATAGGAGAGAAACCTTTAAACATCCTGTAGCAGGAATTAAAGTAGTAAAAGACATAAAATACCTAGGTGTTACCATCACAGGGAAAAGAGACTGTTTTAAACTGCACAAAGAACTAACAATAATTAATTAAGGCTAATAATCTAGCAAATCAGGTTCCATCCATCATAGCTACAAGTTGTAATACAATTATTATTGGAAAATAGTTGCTCTGCCTTCTATCCTGTACGGGACCAATGTAATTCACTACTGTACAATAAAACAGAAATTCAAAAACTTCAGAGAATAGAAAATAAAGTTTACGGAATGATACTAGGTGCCCCTTCCTATACATCTGTCTGTGTGTTACGAGGTGACTCAACAATGTATTTAAGAATGATGAAGGGAAGAGTTCAATACTGTATGTGAAATATTTATTAAACAATGAAGAAAATCTTACTGGACATGTGTGGAGGAACCTGTGAGAGAATCACAAAGAAGATAAGTGGCTAATGGAGATAATAAAATTTACAAAAGAGACAGGCCTTAGTAAATACAATCTAAAAATTATAAACACTGAAAAAAAATAAGAAATAGTAAATGACTGGGATTATAAATTTTGGAAAAATGAACTTAATTCCAAGTCAAGTGTTACCATCTATGCAACATACAAAAGTGAAATTAAAGAAACTACCTTTTATGACAACAATCCATCATCAATAATACTTTTCAAATGCCGATCAAATACCCTTAAACTACAAAATAGAAATAGATTTGCAAACCAAGATATGAGGTGTATTTGTTGCAGTGAACAATGTGAAGACTTGCAACACTTTATTTTGCACTGCCCACAATATCAAACTATAAGAAATAACTATAATCTCTTTCAACAACCATATAGAGAAAACTGACAGGGAGATTTATTATTTGATGAAAATAAAAACAAGGAAGAAGTGAAAATAATTGTATACAAATTTTGGTGAGATAGAGAAATAAAAAGAAAAGCAAGCAGCCACATAAAGAAAAACAAAACTCAACCCCAACATTGTTAAGGGTGTATGGGAATAGGGGACAGGCTTGAGGGGTGAATGGGGGTGCGGGAATAGGGGGACAGGCTTGGGGTGGGTAGAAAGCTTGTAACCTATTCTCGCACCCCCCTAACCTCCCCAAGCCTGTCCCCCCACTCCCGCACCCCCCCCAAACCCCCAAGCCTGTCCCCTATTCCCACTCCCCCTTAAAATCCAAAGGGGAAGGCCGATGAAAAGGCTAACTCCCTCCCCGCCCAACATCTCATCTGCATGGTAATAATTATGAGGAAATTCTCTTGTTGGTGAATTGGAAGGTTTGTGATTCCTCTGAACTATCCCAGGAAACAGATCCTCTATTAGTACTATTAAGGACATCTGTTTTCTGGTAATAATTAGGAGGAATCAGTAGCCTTCCAATTTACCAACATGGGAATCTCCTCTTATGAAGAGACACACTAATACATATTATCAAATTGCTTCATGGTTGTTTTTGCTTTATGAAGTCATTATTTTACCAGTGTGACAGTACATGTTGACTAAGTCCAGGTCTTTAGGTCCAGGTAGTCTGCCCCAGTTATATCTCTGTAGTGTGCCTGTCTGTCCTGGGCCATATTAGGTTAGGTCCCTGTAGTCTTCCTCAATCATGTCTCTGTAGTCTGCCCTGGTCCAGTTTAGGTCAGGTTTGGTCCTGGTAGTCTGTCCTGTTGATCCAGATTAGGTTAGGTTAGTTAAAGTCAGAATAACTCTAAAACATAAAAATATTAACTTTTTAATGTCTTTGTTTAGTAGTTTCTTCCTTCAATCCAACCTCTTGTTGGGGATCAATTAAACATACAGTACTGTAGTCAATAGACATTGGTGCACTTATTCTCTCAGAGATATGCCCCATTATACAAACATAACTTGGAAATTAGTCTGACCTATCCTAAACCACAGCAGACTACCGGGATCTAACCTGGGCAAACTACCGGGATATAACCGGTGTAAACTATCATAAAGTGACCAGAGCAAATTACCGGGACCTAGCCGGATGTGGTAACACTGTGGGGCCCTAGCCAAGAACACAGTACTTCTGTAATAATACTGTAATATAATTTTAAACAAATAACAACAGGGAATGATGAATTACCGATAAATATTGAATGAATTACTGTTATTGTGTATGGTTTTTCTACCTACATTACCCACTAATTTAGACCATTCTAAGACTATTTTCTTCTATGGTATTTCCTCCACAAATGCCCAATTTCCAAGATATTCAAATGGGGCATTTTGAAATTAGCCTGACCTGACCTAACCTAACCTAGACCGCATCAGACTACCGGGACCTAACCTAGGTAAACTACCGGGAAATAACCGTGATAAAGTACAATAAATGACTGGGGCAAAATACTGGGATACAGCCGGATCTGGCAACACTGCTGCAAAACGTTAATTCTTTCCATAAATACCGGATTACCTTCCCATAATAATAATAATGCGTTGTTGTGAGTTGTCTACTTACCAGGGCTGCACAGGAGAAGGACTTGTCTTATTTCATCTATTTTTTTCTATTAATTACACACTAATTAACATTATAATATAGAATACAATATACAAGTGTTATGGTAGTGTGTACAGTTGGACACATGAATGGGTGGTACAGCCCAAGTGAAAGATGGTAAATTTCTTCCAATATCAAGTTCCTTAGTACCAACTAGGAGACATCAGGGGCAGAAGTCAGTATTGAGGATGGTGTGAGTGTGTGTGTGTTCCTTAGTGTCAAATAGGAGACATTAGGGGCAGAAGTCAGTATTGAGGATGGTGTGTGTGTGTGTGTGTTCCTTAGTGTCAAATAGGAGACATCAGGGGCAGAAGTCAGTATTGAGGATGGTGTGTGTGTGTGTGTGTTCCTTAGTGTCAAATAGGAGACATCAGGGGCAGAAGTCAGTATTGAGGATGGTGTGTGTGTGTGTGTGTGTTCCTTAGTGTCAAATAGGAGACATCAGGGGCAGAAGTCAGTATTGAGGATGGTGTGTGTGTGTGTGTGTGTGTGTTCCTTAGTGTCAAATAGGAGACATTAGGGGCAGAAGTCAGTATTGAGGATGGTGTGTGTGTGTGTGTGTGTTCCTTAGTGTCAAATAGGAGACATCAGGGGCAGAAGTCAGTATTGAGGATGGTGTGTGTGTGTGTGTGTTCCTTAGTGTCAAATAGGAGACATTAGGGGCAGAAGTCAGTATTGAGGATGGTGTGTGTGTGTGTGTGTGTTCCTTAGTGTCAAATAGGAGACATCAGGGGCAGAAGTCAGTATTGAGGATGGTGTGTGTGTGTGTGTGTTCCTTAGTGTCAAATAGGAGACATTAGGGGCAGAAGTCAGTATTGAGGATGGTAATAAAAAGCAGTTACCTGATAATAGACACTGGATACTCAAATGGGACAAGTACCGTATCTTTCACCTCTGGGCTGTACCACCCATTCCTGTGTCCAACTGTACATAAAAAGGACTTACTTAAGGCGGTATTCCACTGAGGCAACATTTTGGCAACATGTGGCATGCAACACTGTTGCATATCCTAAGTGCGATTCCACTGGTTCAACAGGTGGCAACATGTAGCATGCAGCTGTGTAGCATGCAATACATTTCAACATGTTGACGTGTAGCGTGCCGCATTCAATAAGATTTAGCCTGTTGCCTGGTGTTGAACGCCTACCCGCCAGTCACGGGAAATCAGTGGTGTTGAAAGCAACAAAATGAGCTGATCCCAAAAGAAAACCACGGAATTTATAGAAAGTTACAGAAATAGTCCAGTCCTATGGGATATACGGTTAAAAGATTATAAAAATAATCTAGCAAAACTTGATGCACTGCGGCTATTAGCTGAACAATACCAATGTGATGTAGCGACGGTGAATAAGGATTGATCATTGGCAAGTAACCTTCCAAGAAAGTCATTATGAGCTGTGACATTGCCAATAAACAGTTCTTTCTTCCACCATCGATGTTTCCTTTTACGTGTTTTGCGGGCATTACGTATCACTAAATACGCAGCAGCAGTGACCGTCACCTGAGACATCTTGTTGACAACTGAGCTTTTGTTGAATCAATGGAATTGGTCTTGTTGCATTCAACAGTCAACATCGTACGCCGCATGCAACAAGCAACAACGATGTTGCTTGTTGCGGCAGCATTCAACATAATGCTGAAAGACGCATTCAACATTTTTGTTGAAAGCTCTACAAATCGCATGCAACATGTTGCTGTGTTGCCTCAGTGGAATACCGCCTTCAGGTTTACTATACTTCACTAACTTTCCCTAACTTCAGCATCAGAATAATTTCCCTATTTGTCTCAATAATTCCCCGTTTACTCTTGTCAGATAAATAGTCGTGCATTTACCATATTCTATTTTTTTTTTTTTAATAATGGACTGGTTGACGGTCGTGTACAAAGTATATAATACAATAAAATGGGCACTCCTGATCATGGAGTTACCAATATTTTTCCCATATGAGTTGAAATTCACGAAAAATAAGGGTAAATAAGTGTTGGAGAAACATGGTACCTCACACTGTTTGGTGACGTCACCAGCCCTATGTGTACCGACAGCTACTATGGAGTTACTACACACAACACTAATAAATCTCATTTCTGGAGCGTTTCCACTAATGTTTTGCACTTTGGGACAAAACACCATTGCTAGCTATTGACTGGCATGGTGAATATGAAGTATATCCTCTGTAAAAGCACAAGAATACCGCACATCTCCCCTAAACATCACAATCTCTTGCTTTCAAAGGTAATAAAGCGTTGGCGCGGCCTAGGCGTCTGGTTGTTGACGTCATGAATACGCGCCATCAACTTCCATTATGTGCAACTTTGATGGCTTTTATATGCCAAACAATATATTCCTTTGTCAAATAAATTACATAACAGGACAATTGAGCTTATTTATTAACGATATAAATTGTTTAATAGAACATTTTTTTGACCGTCAACCAGTCCATTTCCCTGTGTGGACTTCAAAATTCCACAAAACAGAGAAATTTCCCTGTACCTGACAACACTGTGACTGATTGTGACAGGTAATGTAACATACATAATTATAACAATGCTGCTCTAATATCTAACAATAACATAACATAGGTACATATTATAACAATAATGTAACGTAACAATTTAGGTATAATAAGGTAGATAAAGTATAGATAAAGTACCGGTATTATCATTGTGAAAGAGGATATTATTAAGTATAATTAAATAAGGTAATGAATAATACCTTGGTTTGGGAGATATAAAGGTATAATCCTGCGTACCGGGAGTAACTGTATTTATACATATTTCACTTATAATGCAATACTTTTATGGTGAACTTGTAGTTTTAATATGTGTTGTATGTCTGAGATTGTTTAATAGGATTAAACATGGAAGTTACGCATTATAAATAGTAATTACAGAATAAAAATGTCAATTTGGGCACTTGTTGTGGTCACTTTATAGAGGTGTCGGAGGTGAGACTGTGAGTGTCCCAAAGTCTTGTTGTAAGGTCGCACGGTATTGGTCCAAACGTGAGGTGACGTCATCGAACTTTGTCGCCGTTTTATTGGATGTTGAAAAAAATGTTGTCATCAACGTTTGACATTATTATTATTGGCTGAAAAATTAGCAAAACAGGGTTGTTCTACCATACAATATGCAAGCACGCAAATAAATGCTATCCAATCAGTTCATAAACCCTGTATATGTAATATTGTAGCCTACTTTGGTAATACATTTTCATCATTTACATTTTTAGATTATTATGTGGAGTTATTGCTGGTGCATTTCTTCCGTAATACATTCATGCAGTTGGCATTCTTTGTAGTGGTTGCCAAATAATGGATTGTATATTTGATTAATTGGAGCCTGAGCCAGTAATGATAATATTGTTGGTCTGTGTGGTAGTGGTGTAGGCTACTTCACACTCTCGTCCTCCTGGTGATATAAATTATACTAATACGAATCGGATTTTCGATGTAATCCACATACAAGACAGTGATAAAATCATTATTCGTGGAGGAGTTAATTAAGTGATTATAGTGACCAGATCATAGAAATTTCTTGAAGGATACTATGCTAAAGCTACGTATCTTGAACGGTGAACGCCATACTTCTGAGGAACTATACGAGAGAGTTAACTGTATAGATGGAAATACAAGGACACATTCCCTAACCAGTTTCTTCATGATAATGCGTAGTTTTATAAACAGAAGGACTTGAAGAAGGTATGTAATGTACATTTTTTAATTAGTTGGTACTCTTTCTGCTTAAAGGAACCAGGTGTCCCGAAGGACACCCGGTTAGGTCCCGGTAGTTTGCCCAGGTTAGGTCCCGGTAGTCTGTCCAGGTTAGGTCCCGGTAGTTTGCCCAGGTTAGGTCCCGGTAGTCTGCCCAGGTTAGGTCCCGTAGTCTGCACAGGTTAGGTCCCGGTAGTTTGCCCAGGTTAGGTCCCGGTAGTCTGCACAGGTTAGGTCCCGGTAGTTTGCCCAGGTTAGGTCCCGGTAGTCTGTCCCCTCCCAGTTTCGGTTAGGTCAGGTCAGGTAAGGTAATGTTAATTAACAGTTATTTCTACTCAATTTCATAAAATAATATATGTATGAAATACAATATAGAATTCAAAACATAGAGACGGAGTTCTCGTAATTAAGAGGAAGTACGTGTATATAGGATATTAAATTTAACTGGGTGTAAAAATGTAAAATACGACAAAACAGGGGTATCTTTTGTTTTGTTACTTTCAAAATTTTTTTTTCTACATTTTTAATTTATATCCAATTTTGTATTTCCTTTACTTATTTCATAATATCAATATACATCACATACATATGATGTGATAGGACTTGGGTGTAAAATAAGCGGGTGTAAATAAGCGGGTGTAAATACATGGTGTAATGCTATTGGCTGAGCAGGTCATGACGTCATGGCTGCCTAGGCCGATGACGTCATGACATACAACCAATCACAAGCAAGGATACAAACCATCTTGTTTCTCTATTATGTTTACATGGCCGACGTTCATCTTCATAGCCGTATCTCAACCCCTCTCTTTCCCTGATATATTTCATGCCCTCCCCTACTATCGGGGTTAATATTCTTGGATAAAATCAGGAAACAGCTAACAAAAATATTACCATAACATACAACCAATATAAATCATTAGTGTTGAAATAAACAATTACTCCCGGTACGCAGGATCTTACCGATATAAATATAACTTGTAGGATATCTGGCCGAGTGTTGATTTCTGAATGTAACTGATTACTTTCACAATATTCTTGTTACAGCTGACGTTTGGTATACTATATATACAGTCTGTAGTCTATCCTGGTATATATATACAGTCTGTAGTCTATCCTGGTATATATATACAGTCTGTAGTCTATCCTGGTATATATATACAGTCTGTAGTCTATCCTGGTATATATACAGTCTGTAGTCTATCCTGGTATATATATACAGTCTGTAGTCTATCCTGGTATATATATACAGTCTGTAGTCTATCCTGGTATATATATACAGTCTGTAGTCTATCCTGGTATATATATACAGTCTGTAGTCTATCCTGGTATATATATACAGTCTGTAGTCTATCCTGGTATATATATACAGTCTGTAGTCTATCCTGGTATATATATACAGTCTGTAGTCTATCCTGGTATATATATACAGTCTGTAGTCTATCCTGGTATATATATACAGTCTGTAGTCTATCCTGGTATATATATACAGTCTGTAGTCTATCCTGGTATATATATACAGTCTGTAGTCTATCCTGGTATATATATACAGTCTGTAGTCTATCCTGGTATATATATACAGTCTGTAGTCTATCCTGGTATATATATACAGTCTGTAGTCTATCCTGGTATATATATACAGTCTGTAGTCTATCCTGGTATATATATACAGTCTGTAGTCTATCCTGGTATATATACAGTCTGTAGTCTATCCTGGTATATATATACAGTCTGTAGTCTATCCTGGTATATATATACAGTCTGTAGTCTATCCTGGTATATATATACAGTCTGTAGTCTATCCTGGTATATATATACAGTCTGTAGTCTATCCTGGTATATATATACAGTCTGTAGTCTATCCTGGTATATATACAGTCTGTAGTCTATCCTGGTATATATACAGTCTGTAGTCTATCCTGGTATATATACAGTCTGTAGTCTATCCTGGTATATATATACAGTCTGTAGTCTATCCTGGTATATATATACAGTCTGTAGTCTATCCTGGTATATATATACAGTCTGTAGTCTATCCTGGTATATATATACAGTCTGTAGTCTATCCTGGTATATATATACAGTCTGTAGTCTATCCTGGTATATATATACAGTCTGTAGTCTATCCTGGTATATATATACAGTCTGTAGTCTATCCTGGTATATATATACAGTCTGTAGTCTATCCTGGTATATATATACAGTCTGTAGTCTATCCTGGTATATATATACAGTCTGTAGTCTATCCTGGTATATATACAGTCTGTAGTCTATCCTGGTATATATACAGTCTGTAGTCTATCCTGGTATATATACAGTCTGTAGTCTATCCTGGTATATATATACAGTCTGTAGTCTATCCTGGTATATATATACAGTCTGTAGTCTATCCTGGTATATATATACAGTCTGTAGTCTATCCTGGTATATATACAGTCTGTAGTCTATCCTGGTATATATACAGTCTGTAGTCTATCCTGGTATATATACAGTCTGTAGTCTATCCTGGTCATCATCAGGTTTGACAAAGTCTGAAATAATAATAATAATAAATAATAATAATAATAATAATAATAAAGTCTGAAATAATAAAGTGTCATTAATATGGGAGGCAATTCGGTGTTGGTAAATTTGGAGTTAACGTTACTGAATCTTCCAAACTCTTCCAAGCAACAGAACATAATTATTTTTGCTATTCTGGTGCTGTTTCCTAGCCAACTGTACTTTAGAGGAATCAAGGCACTCCAATGTAACCAAAGTGAATGACCTCCTTAATATAGTGGGTCAGGTTAGGTCATAATAACATGTTGACTTAGTTAGGTCTATAATAATCTATCTTGGTTCTGGTTAGGTTAGGTTAGGTCACAACAAGTTATATATTATTACTTAGTTAGGTCTATAATAATATAATCTATCTTGGTTCTGGTTAGGTTAGGTTAGGTCACAACAGGTTATATATTATTACTTATATTATAGTTAGGTCTATATACTGTAATATAATCTATCTTGGTTTTGGTTACATTATTATAGGTCAGTTCAGGTTATATATTATTACAATAAACACAGAGGAATTATTTGGCATTAAGGCAAGCATGGAAATGGTTGACAGGAAAACAGAAAAAAGGAGAAAGATCAGATTACTGTATAAAGTAAAGTTATATAATATTTGAGGTAAAAGGCAGGAATGGCACAAAATGTACATGACGAATATTAATATTAACAATTTATAAAACATAAATATACTGTAGTATCTATCTATTATAATTGTTGTTGTTTTTATCTTTCATTTACTGTTAACTTTCCATGTGTGTTGTCTTTGTATGGGTATATCTGTCTAAAAGGTCTATGTAGCCAACATTTACAATTTGTGTATATTTTACAAAGGGACAATGTAATATGTTCGTGTGTAATGAATTTAAGAACAGGTTGCACTAATTTTTGGTATAATAGCATATAGAAAATTCAGCTCTCCAGAACCTAACCTAATCCAATGTTTAATATAAATGTTTAATTCGTTTAACAATATAACTTTAAGTACCAATACTGTATATAATAAATATATATTAAGTATTATTTATGTTTTTGTTTAATATAATGATAATACTTTTTATTTAATTCATTTGATAATATTCTTTTAAATATAAGTACTGTATAATTATAATGAATATATATTATTTATGTTTTTGTTTAATATAATGATAACACAACTTTTTGTTTAATTAATTCATTTGATAATATTCCTTTAAATATCAATACGTTACTGTATAATTATAATGAATATTATATTATGTAGTTGAAGTTAGTTGGTCAAGGTGTGTGTGTGTGTGTGTGTGTGTCTGAGCAGCCTTGTTATATATTATATATTCACTATTATATTAATTAATAGTGATATAAGCCAAAGTAATAATTACAACTCATTATTCATTAACATTATTAAGTTACAACATTATTATACAACAATATTTCTCTTAAAATATATATAAGGAATTTATATTGAAGTTGTGTATATTATATTTAGTTATGTGGCGTATCTCAGTAAAGTATAATGAAGACTGATAAGTGATTAAAAACTATTATTTTAACTTGTTATTGACTTACTATTTGTGTTGTTAAATGGCGGTGAACTTCAGAGGGACTGCAAGCCTAATATGGTTTTCCGACCAAAGTCCAAAGATAATATATTTATTTCATATTAATAAATTTTATTATGATAGCAATATTTATGTAATCATATTTTCATTGCAGACGGATAATGTAGAGAAATGGTAAGACTTGCAGATAACATGTCGGGAGTTTACCAAACCTCCAAACGATATTAATCAATATTATTTATAAGATCCTGGTATTATTATTCTGCATTGAAAATATGATTCAATGTACGTTATAGAACATCACATAAATATTGTAATCATGATAAAATTTATTAATATGAAATAAATAAGGCTTCTTTGGTGGGAAAACAATATTAGGCTTGCAGTCCCTCTGAAGTTCACCGCCATTTGACAAAATAAGTTAAAATAAGTTTTTATCAGTCTTCATTATACTTTACTGAGATCACACACTAAATACACCAGACAACAAAATATAATATACACAACTTCAATATATAATAATATACCTTATATAGATTTTAGATGGAAGTTGCAAGATAAATTTTGGTGGATAATGAATGATGTTGCAACTTCTAATGAATAATTAGTTATTATTGTTACTTTGGCTTATAATTATATTATTATAATTTATTATCATATATATCATCATATTTCAAATAACATAGACCACAATATTAATATTTTAAATCAAAGCAAATGATAAAATACGTCATTAGAAAATGAGGATAATTTTTGGTATATAATTAATGGTGTTACAACTTGTTGATTATGCTAATGAATATTGAGTAATTATTACTTTGACTTACTAATTTTCAAATAACAATTATAATTGAATTAGTGTATTATTTCAATACAAATTAACATATTTGACACTGATCTATATATATAATATAATATAATATAATATTATCATATTTTTGGAACAATGTCATATTGACCAATCACAGTCCCTCATTCAAACTCTTGAACCTCATTGGTCAGACGATGAATTATGAAAATTTAAAATGAAAATCCTTGCATCTGATTGGTTGTGGAGGAAATATGAAATTTCAAATACTTCAAGTTGATTGGTTGCTACGTGACAGATGACTGAGTCATGTGATGCTGTCAAAGGTATAAAAGGAGGTGTGCAGGGTGTATTGCCTCAGTATATACTACAACTCTGATATGGTAAGACGTACACAAATGTACTCCCATAAACCCTACCACCATTTGACAACACAAACCAACATTAACAGGTAAGAACCATATAACTATTATTAAATAACTAATTAAAACAAATTGATATAATAATATAACAAGAATTAATAGAAAATAAGAAATAAATTAATGAAAGTATTGATTGAATATTACTAATATTATTATTGTCGTATTTTTGTTGTCCAAGCGTCGGCTTTGGGTACCAAGCGGACTTGGAGCAAGCCGTATCTGACAATAAAAACAGTCCAGATTACGTGGACCCGAACACTTGGCTTACAGAAGGTAAAATACTGCAACTTTGATTACATAAATAATTATATAAATAATAAATAATCCTTTTTTTTTTTGTCTTACCTGTAATATATAACTATTCAAAGCAGCCTATACCTCGTTAAATAATACTACATCTTATTACATCATTATTTTGGTTTATCTAGCACTAATTACAAGTTACATGCAATAATCATTTAATAAATTAATGATTTATTATTATTATTATTATTAGCATATTTCAATGACCTGTGGGCCATATTGTTGTTGTCATGTGACCCAAAGTGAGGCCAGCGGCACCAACATTGTTCCTGAACACTGCTGCTGCTGCTGGTTGAAAAAAGGTCGAAGACGGCTTGCTTCCTCTTGGCACCGCTTGATATCAAACGTCCAACAAAAACAGTACAGAGCAAACTCGCTTGGTGAAAAGCAAGCGAGCTTCGTGTCGCTTGGACAACATAATTATTATGTCGTATTTTTGTTGTCAGATACGGCTTGCTCCAAGCCCGCTTGATAACCCAAGCCGACGCTTGGACAACAAAAATACGACAATAGATAATGAAATGAACAATATTATATTATGTGTTAATATTATTTGTTTATTGTGAGAAGTTTGATCTCTATCATAATATAATGTTATTAATTGTAATACACAGTACAATAAACAATTAATGTACCGGTATTTGTTATATAAAACTATATCAAAATGTATATTATATTTACCATGTATCATATTGAACGAGGCCAATAGTTACACCTTATATTCTTATACAAAATGAAAAAAAAAAAAATATATATATATATATATATATCAATGTATATTAAAAATTGCAACCTTTCAAAACTTTCAAAAATTAACGATTTTACTATAAAATGTGGCATCTTCACTACTCCCCAGAGATACAAGAGACATTGCCCTTTATATTTGGCAGAGAGGTAGGTAGGTAAGATGTGGGTGGTAGGTAGGTTTTATGTGGGTGGTAGGTGGGTAAGATGTGGGTGGGTGGGTGGTAGTTAAAATGTGGGTGGAAGGTAGGTAAGTAGGTAAGATGTGGGTGGTAGGTATAGGTAGTGAAGATGTCAATAATTATATGGGTGGGTGGTAGTTAAGATGTGGGTGGAAGGTAGGTAGGTAGGTAAGATGTGGGTGGTAGGTATAGGTAGTGAAGATGTCAATAATTATATGGGTGGGTGGGAGTTAAGATGTGGGTGGTAGGTAGGTAGTGAAGATGTCAATAATTATATGGGTGGGTGGGAGTTAAGATGTGGGAGGTAGGTAGGTAGTGAAGATGTCAATAATTATATGGGTGGGTGGGAGTTAAGATGTGGGTGGTAGGTAGGTAGTGAAGATGTCAATAATTATATGGGTGGGTGGGAGTTAAGATGTGGGTGGTAGGTAGGTAGTGAAGATGTCAATAATTATATGGGTGGGTGGTAGTTAAGATGTGGGTGGTAGGTAGGTAGGTAGGTAAGATGTGGGTGGTAGGTAGGTAGTGAAGATGTCAATAATTATATGGGTGGGTGGTAGTTAAGATGTGGGTGGTAGGTAGGTAGGTAGGTAAGATGTGGGTGGTAGGTAGGTAGTGAAGATGTCAATAATTATATGGGTGGGTGGTAGTTAAGATGTGGGTGGTAGGTAGGTAGGTAGGTAAGATGTGGGAGGTAGGTAGGTAGTGAAGATATCAATAATTATATGGGTGGGTGGTAGTTAAGATGTGGGTGGTAGGTAGGTAGTAAAGATGTCAATAATTATATGGGTGGGTGGGAGTTAAGATGTGGGTGGTACGTAGGTAGGTAGGTAATATGTGGGTGGTAGGTAGGTAGTGAAGATGTCAATAATTATATGGGTGGATGGTAGGTAAGATGTGGGTGGTAAAAAAAAAAAAAAAGTTACTTTAAAAAAAAAAAAAGTTACTTTAAAAAAAAAAAGTTGCTTTAAAAAAAATGTTGCATAAAAAAAAGTTGCATAAAAAAAAGTTGCATAAAAAATAAAAGTTGCATAAAAAAAAAGTTGCACACAAAAAAAAGTTGCATAAAAAAAGTTGCATAAAAAAAAGTTGCATAAAAAAAAAGTTGCATAAAAACAAGTTGCATAAAAAAAAGGTGCATAATAATAAAAAAAGTTGCATAAAAAAAAAGTTGCATAAAAAAAAATTGCATAAAAAAAAAGTTGCATAAAAACAGTTGCATAAAAAAACGTTGCATAAAAAAAGGTTGCATAAAAAGAAAAAAAGTTGCATAAAAAAAAGTTGCATAAAAATAAGTTGCATAAAAAAAAGTTGCATAAAAAAAAAGTTGCATACAAAAAAGTTGCATAAAAAAAATTGCATAAAAAAAATTGTATAAAAAAAAAGTTTCATTAAAAAAAAGTTGCATAAAAAAAAAAGTTACTTTAAAAAAAAAAAAGTTACTCTAAAAAAAATCAATCAATGTATATTAAAAATTGCAACTTTCAAAACTTTCAAAAACGCTAATTTATGCAAATTTATACAATTTTTAACGATTTTACTATAAAATGTGGCATCTTCACTACTCCTCTATCTTCACTACTCCCCAGAGATACAAGATACATTGCCCTTTATATTTGGCAGAGAGTGTGTGTGTGGGCGTGGGTGGGGGTGGGGGCGTGGGGTAGGTGTGTGGGTGGGAGTGGGGGCGTGGGGTAGGGGTGGGGGCGTGGGTTAGGGGTGGGGGTGGGGGCGTGGGGTAGGGGGGTGGGTGGGTGTGGGGGCGTGGGGTAGGGGTGTGGGTGTGGGTGGGGTAGGTGTGTGGGTGGGGTGGGGGCGTGGGGTGGGGGTGGGGGCGTGGGGTAGGGGTGTGGGTGGGGGCGTGGGATGGGGTTGGGGGTTGGGGGGGGGGCGGGGTGAGCGAAGCGAGCAGCGCTGCAGGCAAAAGCACCCACGGCGTAGCCGTGGGTGGCGAAGCCAGTGCTTGTAGAAATTAAATTTGAAAAAATAAATAATAAAAAAATAATAATAATAATAATAAAAAAACAAAGTAAAAAAAAAAAAAAATGAACAAAGAAATAGAAAAATAAATAAATAGAAATAATAATGATAATAAAAAAAATAAAAACCAAGAATAAAAAATGAAAACGAAAAAAAAGCGAAAAAAATAATATTAATAAAAATAATAATATAAAAGAGGAAAAATAAAATAAAATAAAAATAAAGATACATAAAAATAAAAATAAAAATACATTAAAATAATACAAATAATAATAAAAAAATAACAATTAAAAAAAAAAAATAATAATAATAAAAAAAAAATAATAATAATAATAACAAAAAATGAAACCTCTATTAAAATGTATATTGTATTTAGTATTTATATATTATATTGAACGATGCCATAGTTATGTACGGTATTTGTTATATAAAATTATATTAAAATGTATATTATATTTACCATGTAATATATTGAACGAGGCAAAAAAAAATAAAAAATAAAAGAATAATAATAATAAAAATAAATAAATAAAAGAAAATAAATACAAAAAATAAAAATGATAATGAAAAGATTGGTCTTACATTCTTATACAGAATTAAGAATAAAACTAAAATAAAATAAAAATAAAATTAATAATAATAAAAAAATATATATATAATAAAAAACTAAAAAAAAGTAATAATAAAAAAAAAAATAAAAAAAAAAAAAAAAAAAAATAGAAATAACATTTGAAAAAAATAATAATAATACTAATGATAAAAAAAATAATAATAAAAGTAAAATAACTCCACAATAATGAAAAAAGAAATAGAAAAAAAATAGAAATAATAATTATAATAAAAACAAAACTAAGAATAAAAAATGAAAACGAAAAAAAAGCGAAAAAAATAATATTAATAAAAATAATAATTTAAAAAAGGAAAAGTAAAATAAAATAAAAATAAAGATATATAAAAATAAAAATAAAAATACATTAAAATAATACAAATAATAATAAAAAAATAACAATTAAAAAATAAAATAAAAAAATAAATAAAAATATTAATATATATAAAAAAAAAAATAATAATAACAAAAAATGAAACCTCTATTAAAATGTATATTGTATTTACCATGTATATATTATATTGAACGATGCCATAGTTATGTACGGTATTTGTTATGTAAAACTATATTAAAATGTATATTATATTTACCATGTAATATATTGAACGAGGCCAAAAAAAAAAAAAAAAAAAGAAATTGAAAAAAATAGAAATAATAATAATAATAATAATAATAATAATAATAATATTAATAATAATAATAATAATAATAATAGTAAAATAGAAATAAAAATGATAATAAAAAAATTGGCCTTACATTCTTATACAGAATTAAAAAAAAAAAAAAATAATAAAAAAATAATAATAATAATAAAAAATATATATATAATAAAAAAAAAACTAAAAAAAAGTAATAATAAAAAAGAAATGAAAAAAAAGAATAATAATAATAATAAAAATAAATTTTGAAAAAAATAAAATAATAATAATAATAATAATAATAATAATAATAATAATAATAATAATAATAATAATAATAATAATAATAATAATAATAATAATAATAATAATAACAAAAATAATTATAGAAGTAAAAAAAAAGATAATAATGAAAACAGAAATAGAAAAAAAATATAGAAATAAAAATGATAAAAAAAATAAATAAAAAAACAAGAATAAAAAATGAAAACGAAAAAATAGCGAAAAAAATACTATTAATAAAAAAAATAATAAAAAATAAATAAAAATAAAATATAATGAAAATAAATATATATAAAAATAAAAATAAAAATACATTAAAATAATAAAAATAATAATAAAAAATAACAATAAAAAAAAATAAAATAATAATAATAAAAAAGAAAAAGAAAAGAATAACAGTAAAAATAATAATGAAAAATGAAAACTATATTAAAATGTATATTATATTTACCATGTATATATTATATTGAACGATGCCATAGTTATGTACGGTATTTGTTATATAAAACTATATTAAAATGTATATTGTATTTACCATGTAATATATTGAACGAGGCAAAAAAATATTAATGAAAAAAGAAATAGAAAAATTAGAAATGATAATTAAAACAATAATAATAAAAAAAATAAAAAAAGAAGAAGAATAAAATAAAAATAAAAATGATAATAAAAAAATTGGTCATACATTCTTATACAGAATGAAAAAAAAAAAATAATAATAATAATAAAACAATATATATATATAATAAAAAAAGAAGAAGTAATAATTATAAAAAAAAAAAAAAAAAAATAACATTTGAACAAAAATAAAAATAATTAGAAAAATAATAATAATAATAATAAAAAAAATATTAATAATAATAAAAAATAAATAAATAATAAAAGTAAAAACAAAATAATAATGAAAAAAGAAATAGAAAAAATAGAAGAAATAATAAAAATCATCATAAAAAAAAAAAAAAAAAAAAAAAAAATGATAATAAAAAATAAAATAAAATAAAAATGAAAACGAAAAAAGCGAATAATAATAATAATAATAATAATAATGATAATAACATAAAAAAATAAAAAAATAAAATAAAGATATATAAATAATAAAAAAAAATACATTAAAATATTTGTATGTTATGTATTATTTGTATTATTTATAATATTTATATCATCTGTAATGTAATGTTATAATTAAGTTGTAATATGTTATGTATTATTTGTAATATTTATAATATTTATATCATCTGTAATGTAATGTTATAATTAAGTTGTAATATGTTATGTATTATTTGTTTTATTTATAATATTTATATCATCTGTAATGTAATGTTATAATTAAGTTGTAATATGTTATGTATTATTTGTATTATTTATAATATTTATATCATCTGTAATGTAATGTTATAATTAAGTTGTAATATGTTATGTATTATTTGTATTATTATTATTTGTATTATTTATAATATTTATATCATCTGTAATGTAATGTTATAATTAAGTTGTAATATGTTATGTATTATTTGTATTATTATTATTTGTATTATTTATAATATTTATATCATCTGTAATGTAATGTTATAATTAAGTTGTAATATGTTATGTATTATTTGTATTATTTATAATATTTATATCATCTGTAATGTAATGTTATAATTAAGTTGTAATATGTTATGTATTATTTGTATTATTTATAATATTTATATCATCTGTAATGTAATGTTATAATTAAGTTGTAATATGTTATGTATTATTTGTATTATTATTATTTGTATTATTTATAATATTTATATCATCTGTAACGTAATGTTATAATTAAGTTGTAATATGTTATGTATTATTTGTATTATTATTATTTGTATTATTTATAATATTTATATCATCTGTAATGTATTGTTATAATTAAGTTGTAATATGTTATGTATTATTTGTATTATTTATAATATTTATATCATTTGTAATGTAATGTTATAATTAAGTTGTAATATGTTATGTATTATTTGTATTATTATTATTTGTATTATTTATAATATTTATATCATTTGTAATGTAATGTTATAATTAAGTTGTAATATGTTATGTATTATTTGTATTATTACTATTTGTATTATTTATAATATTTATATCATCTGTAATGTAATGTTATAATTAAGTTGTAATATGTTATGTATTATTTGTATTATTTATAATATTTATATCATCTGTAATGTAATGTTATAATTAAGTTGTAATATGTTATGTATTATTTGTATTATTTATAATATTTATATCATCTGTAATGTAATGTTATAATTAAGTTGTAATATGTTATGTATTATTTGTAATATTTATAATATTTATATCATCTGTAATGTAATGTTATAATTAAGTTGTAATATGTTATATATTATTTGTATTATTTATAATATTTATATCATCTGTAATGTAATGTTATAATTAAGTTGTAATATGTTATGTATTATTTGTATTATTTATAATATTTATATCATCTGTAATGTAATGTTATAATTAAGTTGTAATATATTATGTATTATTTGTATTATTATTATTTGTATTATTTATAATATTTATATCATCTGTAATGTAATGTTATAATTAAGTTGTAATATGTTATGTATTATTTGTATTATTATTATTTGTATTATTTATAATATTTATATCATCTGTAATGTAATGTTATAATTAAGTTGTAATATGTTATGTATTATTTGTATTATTTATAATATTTATATCATCTGTAATGTAATGTTATAATTAAGTTGTAATATGTTATGTATTATTTGTATTATTTATAATATTTATATCATCTGTAATGTAATGTTATAATTAAGTTGTAATATGTTATGTATTATTTGTATTATTTATAATATTTATATCATCTGTAATGTAATGTTATAATTAAGTTGTAATATATTATATATTATTTGTATTATTTATAATATTTATATCATCTGTAATGTAATGTTATAATTAAGTTGTAATATGTTATGTATTATTTGTATTATTATTATTTGTATTATTTATAATATTTATATCATCTGTAATGTAATGTTATAATTAAGTTGTAATATGTTATGTATTATTTGTATTATTACTATTTGTATTATTTATAATATTTATATCATCTGTAATGTAATGTTATAATTAAGTTGTAATATGTTATGTATTATTTGTATTATTATTATTTGTATTATTTATAATATTTATATCATCTGTAATGTAATGTTATAATTAAGTTGTAATATGTTATGTATTATTTGTATTATTATTATTTGTATTATTTATAATATTTATATCATCTGTAATGTAATGTTATAATTAAGTTGTAATATGTTATGTATTATTTGTATTATTACTATTTGTATTATTTATAATATTTATATCATCTGTAATGTAATGTTATAATTAAGTTGTAATATGTTATATATTATTTGTATTATTTATAATATTTATATCATTTGTAATGTAATGTTATAATTAAGTTGTGTTTGTGTATTATTTGTAATATTTATAATATTTATATCATTTGTAATGTAATGTTATAATTAAGTTGTAATATGTTATGTATTATTTGTATTATTTATAATATTTATATCATCTGTAATGTAATATTATAATTAAGTTGTAATATGTTATGTATTATTTGTAATATTTATAATATTTATATCATCTGTAATGTAATGTTATAATTAAGTTGTAATATGTTATGTATTATTTGTATTATTTATAATATTTATATCATCTGTAATGTAATGTTATAATTAAGTTGTAATATGTTATGTATTATTTGTATTATTATTATTTGTATTATTTATAATATTTATATCATCTGTAATGTAATGTTATAATTAAGTTGTAATATGTTATGTATTATTTGTATTATTATTATTTGTATTATTTATAATATTTATATCATTTGTAATGTAATGTTATAATTAAGTTGTAATATGTTATGTATTATTTGTATTATTATTATTTGTATTATTTATGATATATATATCATCTGTAATGTAATGTTATAATTAAGTTGTAATATGTTATGTATTATTTGTATTATTTATAATATATATATCATCTATAATGTAATGTTATAATTAAGTTGTAATATGTTATATATTATTTGTATTATTTATAATATTTATATCATTTGTAATGTAATGTTATAATTAAGTTGTGTTTGTGTATTATTTGTAATATTTATAATATTTATATCATCTGTAATGTAATGTTATAATTAAGTTGTAATATGTTATGTACTATTTGTATTATTTATAATATTTATATCATCTGTAATGTAATGTTATAATTAAGTTGTAATATGTTTTGTATTATTTGTATTATTTATAATATTTATATCATCTGTAATGTAATGTTATAATTAAGTTGTAATATGTTTTGTATTATTTGTAATATTTATAATATTTATATCATCTGTAATGTAATGTTATAAGTACTCTGCCATTTAAACTCTTTATTTAAACTCTTTAATTAAACTCTTTATATAAACTCTGCGATTTAAACTCTGCTATTTAAACTCTGCCATTTAAACTCTGCCATTTAAACTCTGCCATTTAAACTCTGCCATTTAAACTCTGCCATTTAAACTCTGCGATTTAAACTCTTTATTTAATCTCTTTATTTAAACTCTGTCATTTAAACTCTGCCATTTAAACTCTGCCATTTAAACTCTGCCATTTAAACTCTGCCATTTAAATTCTGCCATTTAAACTCTGTCATTTAAACTCTGCCATTTAAACTCTGCCATTTCGACTCTGCCATTTCGACTCTGCCATTTCAACTCTGCCATTTCAACTCTGCCATTTCAACTCTGCCATTTCAACTCTGCCATTTCAACTGTGCCATTTCAACTCTGCCATTTCAACTCTGCCATTTCAACTCTGCCATTTCAACTCTGCCATTTCAACTCTGCCATTTCAACTCTGCCATTTAAACTCTGCCATTTAAACTCCGCCATTAAAACACTGCCATTTAATCTCTGCCATTTAAACTCTGCCATTTAAACTCTGCCATTTAAACTCTGCCATTTAAACTCTGCCATTTAAACTCTGCCATTTAAACTCTGCCATTTAAACTCTGCCATCTAAACTCTGCCATCTAAACTCTGCCATTTAAACTCTGCCATTTCAACTCTGCCATTTCAACTCTGCCATTTCAACTCTGCCATTTAAACTCTGCCATTTAAACTCTGCCATTTCAACTCTGCCATTTCAACTCTGCCATTTCAACTCAGCCATTTCAACTCTGCCATTTCATCTCTGCCATTTCAACTCTGCCATTTCAACTCTGCCATTTAAACTCTGCCATTTAATCTCTGCCATTTAAACTCTGCCATTTAAACTCTGCCATTTAACCTCTGCCATTTAAACTCTGCCATTTAAACTCTGCCATTTAAACTCTGCCATTTAAACTCTGCCATTTAAACTCTGCCATTTAAACTCTGCCATTTCAACTCTGCCATATCAACTCTGCGATTTCAGCTCTGCCATTTCAACTCTGCCATTTCAACTCTGCCATTTCAACTCTGCCATTTCAACTCTGCCATTTCAACTCTGCCGTTTCAACTCTGCCATTTCAACTCTGCCATTTCAACTCTGCCATTTAAATTCTGCCATTTAAACTCTGCCATTTAAACGCTAACATTTAAAATCTGCCATTTAAACTCTTTATTTAATCTTTTAATCTAATCTCTGCCATTTAAACTCTGCCATTTAAACTCTGCCATTTAAACTCTGCGATTTAAACTCTGCGATTTAAACTCTTTATTTAATCTCTTTATTTAAACTCTGCGATTTAAAGTCTGTGATTTAAACTCTGCCATTTAAACTCTGCCATTTCAACTCTGCCATTTAAACTCTGCCATTTCAACTCTGCCATTTAAACTCTGCCATTTCAACTCTGCCATTTCAACTCTGCCATTTCAACTCTGCCATTTCAACTCTGCCATTTCAACTCTGCCATTTAAACTCTGCCATTTAAACTCTGCGATTTAAACTCTTTATTTAATCTCTTTATTTAAACTCTGCGATTTAAACTCTGCCATTTAAACTCTGCCATTTAAACTCTGCCATTTAACCTCTGCCATTTAACCTCTGCCATTTAAACTCTGCCATTTAAACTCTGCCATTTAAACTCTGCCATTTAAACTCTGCCATTTAAACTCTGCCATTTAAACTCTGCCATTTAAACTCTGCCATTTAAACTCTGCCATTTAAACTCTGCCATTTAAAGTCAGCGATCTAAACTCTGCGATCTAAACTCTGCCATTTCAACTCTGCCATTTCAACTCTGCCATTTCAACTCTGCCATTTCAACTCTGCCATTTCGACTCTGCACATTCAACTCTGCCATTTCAACTCTGCCATTTAAACTCTACAATTTAAACTCTGCCATTTTAACTCTGCCATTTAAACTCTGCCATTTATACTCTGCCATTTAAACTCTGCGATTTAAACTCTGCGATTTAAACTCTTTATTTAATCTCTTTATTTAAACTCTGCGATTTAAACTCTGCGATTTAAACTCTACCATTTAAACTCTGCCATTTAAACTCTGCCATTTCAACCCTGCCATTTCAACTCTGCCATTTCAACTCTGCCATTTCAACTCTGCCATTTCAACTCTGCCATTTCAACTCTGCCATTTCAACTCTGCCATTTCAACTCTGCCATTTCAACTCTGCCATTTCAACTCTGCCATTTCAACTCTGAGATTTCAACTCTGCCATTTCAACTCTGCCATTTCAACTCTGCCATTTTAAACTCTGCCATTTAATCTCTGCCATTTAATCTCTACCATTTAAACTCTGCCATTTAAACTCTTCCATTTAAATTCTGCCATTTAAACTCTGCCATTTAAACTCTGCCATTTAACCTCTGCCATTTGAACTCTGCCATTTGAACTCTGCCATTTGAACTCTGTGATTTAAACTCTGCGATTTAAACTCTGCCATTTAAACTCTGCCATTTAAACTCTGCCATTTAAACTCTGCCATTTAAACTCTGCCATTTAAACTCTGCCATATAAACCCTGCCATATAAACCCTGCGATTTGAACTCTGCGATTTAAACTCTGCGATTTAAACTCTGCAATTTAAACTCTGCGATTTAAACTCTGCCATTTGAACTCTGCGATTTAAACTCTGCGATTTAAACTCTGCGATTTAAACTCTGCGATTTAAACTCTGCCATTTAAACTCTGCCATTTAAACTCTGCCATTTAAACTCTGCCATTTAAACTCTGCCATTTCGACTCTGCCATTTCGACTCTGCCATTTCGACTCTGCCATTTCAACTCTGCCATTTCAACTCTGCCATTTCAACTCTGCCATTTCAACTCTGCCATTTCAACTCTGCCATTTCAACTGTGCCATTTCAACTCTGCCATGTCAACTCTGCCATTTCAACTCTGCCATTTCAACTCTGCCATTTAAACTCTGCCATTTCAACTCTGCCATTTAAACTCCGCCATTAAAAACACTGCCATTTAATCTCTGCCATTTAAACTCTGCCATTTAAACTCTGCCATTTAAACTCTGCCATTTAAACTCTGCCATTTAAACTCTGCCATTTAAACTCTGCCATCTAAACTCTGCCATCTAAACTCTGCCATTTAAACTCTGCCATTTCAACTCTGCCATTTCAACTCTGCCATTTCAACTCTGCCATTTCAACTCTGCCATTTAAACTCTGCCATTTCAACTCTGCCATTTCAACTCTGCCATTTAAACTCTGCCATTTCAACTCAGCCATTTCAACTCTGCCATTTCATCTCTGCCATTTCAACTCTGCCATTTCAACTCTGCCATTTAAACTCTGCCATTTAATCTCTGCCATTTAAACTCTGCCATTTAAACTCTGCCATTTAACCTCTGCCATTTAACCTCTGCCATTTAAACTCTGCCATTTAAACTCTGCCATTTAAACTCTGCCATTTAAACTCTGCCATTTCAACTCTGCCATATCAACTCTGCGATTTCAGCTCTGCCATTTCAACTCTGCCATTTCAACTCTGCCATTTCAACTCTGCCATTTAAACTCTGCCATTTCAACTCTGCCGTTTCAACTCTGCCATTTCAACTCTGCCATTTCAACTCTGCCATTTAAATTCTGCCATTTAAACTCTGCCATTTAAACGCTGCCATTTAAAATCTGCCATTTAAACTCTTTATTTAATCTTTTAATCTAATCTCTGCCATTTAAACTCTGCCATTTAAACTCTGCCATTTAAACTCTGCGATTTAAACTCTGCGATTTAAACTCTTTATTTAATCTCTTTATTTAAACTCTGCGATTTAAAGTCTGTGATTTAAACTCTGCGATTTAAACTCTGCCATTTCAACTCTGCCATTTCAACTCTGCCATTTAAACTCTGCCATTTCAACTCTGCCATTTCAACTCTGCCATTTCAACTCTGCCATTTAAATTCTGCCATTTAAACTCTGCCATTTAAACGCTGCCATTTAAAATCTGCCATTTAAACTCTTTATTTAATCTTTTAATCTAATCTCTGCCATTTAAACTCTGCCATTTAAACTCTGCCATTTAAACTCTGCGATTTAAACTCTGCGATTTAAACTCTTTATTTAATCTCTTTATTTAAACTCTGCGATTTAAAGTCTGTGATTTAAACTCTGCGATTTAAACTCTGCCATTTCAACTCTGCCATTTCAACTCTGCCATTTAAACTCTGCCATTTCAACTCTGCCATTTCAACTCTGCCATTTCAACTCTGCCATTTCAACTCTGCCATTTCAACTCTGCCATTTCAACTCTGCCATTTAAACTCTGCGATTTAAACTCTTTATTTAATCTCTTTATTTAAACTCTGCGACTTAAACTCTGCCATTTAAACTCTGCCATTTAAACTCTGCCATTTAACCTCTGCCATTTAAACTCTGCCATTTAAACTCTGCCATTTAAACTCTGCCATTTAAACTCTGTCATTTAAACTCTGCCATTTAAACTCTGCCATTTAAACTCTGCCATTTAAACTCTGCCATTTAAACTCTGCCATTTAAACTCTGCGATCTAAACTCTGCGATCTAAACTCTGCCATTTCAACTCTGCCATTTCAACTCTGCTATTTCAACTCTGCCATTTCAACTCTGCCATTTCGACTCTGCACATTCAACTCTGCCATTTAAACTCTACAATTTAAACTCTGCCATTTTAACTCTGCCATTTAAACTCTGCCATTTAAACTCTGCCATTTATACTCTGCCATTTAAACTCTGCGATTTAAACTCTGCGATTTAAACTCTTTATTTAATCTCTTTATTTAAACTCTGCGATTTAAACTCTGCGATTTAAACTCTGCCATTTAAACTCTGCCATTTAAACTCTGCCATTTCAACCCTGCCATTTCAACTCTGCCATTTAAACTCTGCCATTTCAACTCTGCCATTTCAACTCTGCCATTTCAACTCTGCCATTTCAACTCTGCCATTTCAACTCTGCCATTTCAACTCTGCCATTTCAACTCTGCCATTTCAACTCTGCCATTTCAACTCTGCCATTTCAACTCTGCCATTTCAACTCTGCCATTTCAACTCTGAGATTTCAACTCTGTCATTTCAACTCTGCCATTTCAACTCTGCCATTTTAAACTCTGCCATTTAATCTCTGCCATTTAATCTCTACAATTTAAACTCTGCCATTTAAACTCTTCCATTTAAATTCTGCCATTTAAACTCTGCCATTTAAACTCTGCCATTTAAACTCTGCCATTTCAACTCTGCCATTTCAACTCTGCCATTTCAACTCTGCCATTTCAACTCTGCCATTTCAACTCTGCCATTTAAACTCCGCCATTAAAACACTGCCATTTAAACTCTGCCATTTAAACTCTGCCATTTAAACTCTGCCATTTAAACTCTGCCATTTAAACTCTGCCATTTAAACTCTGCCATTTAAACTCTGCCATCTAAACTCTGCCATCTAAACTCTGCCATTTAAACTCTGCCATTTCAACTCTGCCATTTCAACTCTGCCATTTCAACTCTGCCATTTCAACTCTGCCATTTAAACTCTGCCATTTAAACTCTGCCATTTCAACTCTGCCATTTCAACTCTGCCATTTCAACTCAGCCATTTCAACTCTGCCATTTCATCTCTGCCATTTCAACTCTGCCATTTCAACTCTGCCATTTAAACTCTGCCATTTAATCTCTGCCATTTAAACTCTGCCATTTAAACTCTGCCATTTAACCTCTGCCATTTAAACTCTGCCATTTAAACTCTGCCATTTAAACTCTGCCATTTAAACTCTGCCATTTAAACTCTGCCATTTAAACTCTGCCATTTCAACTCTGCCATATCAACTCTGCGATTTCAGCTCTGCCATTTCAACTCTGCCATTTCAACTCTGCCATTTCAACTCTGCCATTTCAACTCTGCCATTTCAACTCTGCCGTTTCAACTCTGCCATTTCAACTCTGCCATTTCAACTCTGCCATTTAAATTCTGCCATTTAAACTCTGCCATTTAAACGCTGCCATTTAAAATCTGCCATTTAAACTCTTTATTTAATCTTTTAATCTAATCTCTGCCATTTAAACTCTGCCATTTAAACTCTGCCATTTAAACTCTGCGATTTAAACTCTGCGATTTAAACTCTTTATTTAATCTCGTTATTTAAACTCTGCGATTTAAAGTCTGTGATTTAAACTCTGCCATTTAAACTCTGCCATTTCAACTCTGCCATTTCAACTCTGCCATTTCAACTCTGCCATTTCAACTCTGCCATTTAAACTCTGCCATTTCAACTCTGCCATTTAAATTCTGCCATTTAAACTCTGCCATTTCAACTCTGCCATTTCAACTCTGCCATTTAAACTCTGCCATTTAAACTCTGCGATTTAAACTCTTTATTTAATCTCTTTATTTAAACTCTGCGATTTAAACTCTGCCATTTAAACTCTGCCATTTAAACTCTGCCATTTAACCTCTGCCATTTAAACTCTGCCATTTAAACTCTGCCATTTAAACTCTGCCATTTAAACTCTGCCATTTAAACTCTGCCATTTAAACTCTGCCATTTAAACTCTGCCATTTAAACTCTGCCATTTAAACTCTGCCATTTAAAGTCAGCGATCTAAACTCTGCGATCTAAACTCTGCCATTTCAACTCTGCCATTTCAACTCTGCCATTTCAACTCTGCCATTTCAACTCTGCCATTTCGACTCTGCACATTCAACTCTGCCATTTCAACTCTGCCATTTAAACTCTACAATTTAAACTCTGCCATTTTAACTCTGCCATTTAAACTCTGCCATTTATACTCTGCCATTTAAACTCTGCGATTTAAACTCTGCGATTTAAACTCTTTATTTAATCTCTTTATTTAAACTCTGCGATTTAAACTCTGCGATTTAAACTCTGCCATTTAAACTCTGCCATTTAAACTCTGCCATTTCAACCCTGCCATTTCAACTCTGCCATTTCAACTCTGCCATTTCAACTCTGCCATTTCAACTCTGCCATTTCAACTCTGCCATTTCAACTCTGCCATTTCAACTCTGCCATTTCAACTCTGCAATTTCAACTCTGCCATTTCAACTCTGCCATTTCAACTCTGCCATTTCAACTCTGAGATTTCAACTCTGCCATTTCAACTCTGCCATTTCAACTCTGCCATTTTAAACTCTGCCATTTAATCTCTGCCATTTAATCTCTACCATTTAAACTCTGCCATTTAAACTCTTCCATTTAAATTCTGCCATTTAAACTCTGCCATTTAAACTCTGCCATTTAACCTCTGCCATTTGAACTCTGCCATTTGAACTCTGCCATTTGAACTCTGCGATTTAAACTCTGCGATTTAAACTCTGCCATTTAAACTCTGCCATTTAAACTCTGCCATTTAAACTCTGCCATTTAAACTCTGCCATTTAAACTCTGCCATATAAACCCTGCCATATAAACCCTGCGATTTGAACTCTGCGATTTAAACTCTGCGATTTAAACTCTGCAATTTAAACTCTGCGATTTGAACTCTGCCATTTGAACTCTGCGATTTAAACTCTGCGATTTAAACTCTGCGATTTAAACTCTGCGATTTAAACTCTGCCATTTAAACTCTGCCATTTAAACTCTGCCATTTAAACTCTGCCATTTCGACTCTGCCATTTCGACTCTGCCATTTCGACTCTGCCATTTCAACTCTGCCATTTCAACTCTGCCATTTCAACTCTGCCATTTCAACTCTGCCATTTCAACTGTGCCATTTCAACTCTGCCATGTCAACTCTGCCATTTCAACTCTGCCATTTCAACTCTGCCATTTAAACTCTGCCATTTCAACTCTGCCATTTAAACTCCGCCATTAAAAACACTGCCATTTAATCTCTGCCATTTAAACTCTGCCATTTAAACTCTGCCATTTAAACTCTGCCATTTAAACTCTGCCATTTAAACTCTGCCATTTAAACTCTGCCATTTAAACTCTGCCATCTAAACTCTGCCATCTAAACTCTGCCATTTAAACTCTGCCATTTCAACTCTGCCATTTCAACTCTGCCATTTCAACTCTGCCATTTCAACTCTGCCATTTAAACTCTGCCATTTCAACTCTGCCATTTCAACTCTGCCATTTCAACTCTGCCATTTCAACTCAGCCATTTCAACTCTGCCATTTAATCTCTGCCATTTCAACTCTGCCATTTCAACTCTGCCATTTAAACTCTGCCATTTAATCTCTGCCATTTAAACTCTGCCATTTAAACTCTGCCATTTAACCTCTGCCATTTAAACTCTGCCATTTAAACTCTGCCATTTAAACTCTGCCATTTAAACTCTGCCATTTAAACTCTGCCATTTCAACTCTGCCATATCAACTCTGCGATTTCAGCTCTGCCATTTCAACTCTGCCATTTCAACTCTGCCATTTCAACTCTGCCATTTAAACTCTGCCATTTCAACTCTGCCGTTTCAACTCTGCCATTTCAACTCTGCCATTTCAACTCTGCCATTTAAATTCTGCCATTTAAACTCTGCCATTTAAACGCTGCCATTTAAAATCTGCCATTTAAACTCTTTATTTAATCTTTTAATCTAATCTCTGCCATTTAAACTCTGCCATTTAAACTCTGCCATTTAAACTCTGCGATTTAAACTCTGCGATTTAAACTCTTTATTTAATCTCTTTATTTAAACTCTGCGATTTAAAGTCTGTGATTTAAACTCTGCGATTTAAACTCTGCCATTTCAACTCTGCCATTTCAACTCTGCCATTTAAACTCTGCCATTTCAACTCTGCCATTTCAACTCTGCCATTTCAACTCTGCCATTTAAATTCTGCCATTTAAACTCTGCCATTTAAACGCTGCCATTTAAAATCTGCCATTTAAACTCTTTATTTAATCTTTTAATCTAATCTCTGCCATTTAAACTCTGCCATTTAAACTCTGCCATTTAAACCCTGCGATTTAAACTCTGCGATTTAAACTCTTTATTTAATCTCTTTATTTAAACTCTGCGATTTAAAGTCTGTGATTTAAACTCTGCGATTTAAACTCTGCCATTTCAACTCTGCCATTTCAACTCTGCCATTTAAACTCTGCCATTTCAACTCTGCCATTTCAACTCTGCCATTTCAACTCTGCCATTTCAACTCTGCCATTTCAACTCTGCCATTTCAACTCTGCCATTTCAACTCTGCCATTTAAACTCTGCGATTTAAACTCTTTATTTAATCTCTTTATTTAAACTCTGCGATTTAAACTCTGCCATTTAAACTCTGCCATTTAAACTCTGCCATTTAACCTCTGCCATTTAAACTCTGCCATTTAAACTCTGCCATTTAAACTCTGCCATTTAAACTCTGTCATTTAAACTCTGCCATTTCAACTCTGCCATTTCAACTCTGCCATTTCAACTCTGCCATTTAAACTCTGCGATTTAAACTCTTTATTTAATCTCTTTATTTAAACTCTGCGACTTAAACTCTGCCATTTAAACTCTGCCATTTAAACTCTGCCATTTAACCTCTGCCATTTAAACTCTGCCATTTAAACTCTGCCATTTAAACTCTGCCATTTAAACTCTGTCATTTAAACTCTGCCATTTAAACTCTGCCATTTAAACTCTGCCATTTAAACTCTGCCATTTAAACTCTGCCATTTAAACTCTGCGATCTAAACTCTGCGATCTAAACTCTGCCATTTCAACTCTGCCATTTCAACTCTGCTATTTCAACTCTGCCATTTCAACTCTGCCATTTCGACTCTGCACATTCAACTCTGCCATTTAAACTCTACAATTTAAACTCTGCCATTTTAACTCTGCCATTTAAACTCTGCCATTTAAACTCTGCCATTTATACTCTGCCATTTAAACTCTGCGATTTAAACTCTGCGATTTAAACTCTTTATTTAATCTCTTTATTTAAACTCTGCGATTTAAACTCTGCGATTTAAACTCTGCCATTTAAACTCTGCCATTTAAACTCTGCCATTTCAACCCTGCCATTTCAACTCTGCCATTTAAACTCTGCCATTTCAACTCTGCCATTTCAACTCTGCCATTTCAACTCTGCCATTTCAACTCTGCCATTTCAACTCTGCCATTTCAACTCTGCCATTTCAACTCTGCCATTTCAACTCTGCCATTTCAACTCTGCCATTTCAACTCTGCCATTTCAACTCTGCCATTTCAACTCTGAGATTTCAACTCTGTCATTTCAACTCTGCCATTTCAACTCTGCCATTTTAAACTCTGCCATTTAATCTCTGCCATTTAATCTCTACAATTTAAACTCTGCCATTTAAACTCTTCCATTTAAATTCTGCCATTTAAACTCTGCCATTTAAACTCTGCCATTTAAACTCTGCCATTTCAACTCTGCCATTTCAACTCTGCCATTTCAACTCTGCCATTTCAACTCTGCCATTTCAACTCTGCCATTTAAACTCCGCCATTAAAACACTGCCATTTAAACTCTGCCATTTAAACTCTGCCATTTAAACTCTGCCATTTAAACTCTGCCATTTAAACTCTGCCATTTAAACTCTGCCATTTAAACTCTGCCATCTAAACTCTGCCATCTAAACTCTGCCATTTAAACTCTGCCATTTCAACTCTGCCATTTCAACTCTGCCATTTCAACTCTGCCATTTCAACTCTGCCATTTAAACTCTGCCATTTAAACTCTGCCATTTCAACTCTGCCATTTCAACTCTGCCATTTCAACTCAGCCATTTCAACTCTGCCATTTCATCTCTGCCATTTCAACTCTGCCATTTCAACTCTGCCATTTAAACTCTGCCATTTAATCTCTGCCATTTAAACTCTGCCATTTAAACTCTGCCATTTAACCTCTGCCATTTAAACTCTGCCATTTAAACTCTGCCATTTAAACTCTGCCATTTAAACTCTGCCATTTAAACTCTGCCATTTAAACTCTGCCATTTCAACTCTGCCATATCAACTCTGCGATTTCAGCTCTGCCATTTCAACTCTGCCATTTCAACTCTGCCATTTCAACTCTGCCATTTCAACTCTGCCATTTCAACTCTGCCGTTTCAACTCTGCCATTTCAACTCTGCCATTTCAACTCTGCCATTTAAATTCTGCCATTTAAACTCTGCCATTTAAACGCTGCCATTTAAAATCTGCCATTTAAACTCTTTATTTAATCTTTTAATCTAATCTCTGCCATTTAAACTCTGCCATTTAAACTCTGCCATTTAAACTCTGCGATTTAAACTCTGCGATTTAAACTCTTTATTTAATCTCGTTATTTAAACTCTGCGATTTAAAGTCTGTGATTTAAACTCTGCCATTTAAACTCTGCCATTTCAACTCTGCCATTTCAACTCTGCCATTTCAACTCTGCCATTTCAACTCTGCCATTTAAACTCTGCCATTTCAACTCTGCCATTTAAATTCTGCCATTTAAACTCTGCCATTTCAACTCTGCCATTTCAACTCTGCCATTTAAACTCTGCCATTTAAACTCTGCGATTTAAACTCTTTATTTAATCTCTTTATTTAAACTCTGCGATTTAAACTCTGCCATTTAAACTCTGCCATTTAAACTCTGCCATTTAACCTCTGCCATTTAAACTCTGCCATTTAAACTCTGCCATTTAAACTCTGCCATTTAAACTCTGCCATTTAAACTCTGCCATTTAAACTCTGCCATTTAAACTCTGCCATTTAAACTCTGCCATTTAAACTCTGCCATTTAAAGTCAGCGATCTAAACTCTGCGATCTAAACTCTGCCATTTCAACTCTGCCATTTCAACTCTGCCATTTCAACTCTGCCATTTCAACTCTGCCATTTCGACTCTGCACATTCAACTCTGCCATTTCAACTCTGCCATTTAAACTCTACAATTTAAACTCTGCCATTTTAACTCTGCCATTTAAACTCTGCCATTTATACTCTGCCATTTAAACTCTGCGATTTAAACTCTGCGATTTAAACTCTTTATTTAATCTCTTTATTTAAACTCTGCGATTTAAACTCTGCGATTTAAACTCTGCCATTTAAACTCTGCCATTTAAACTCTGCCATTTCAACCCTGCCATTTCAACTCTGCCATTTCAACTCTGCCATTTCAACTCTGCCATTTCAACTCTGCCATTTCAACTCTGCCATTTCAACTCTGCCATTTCAACTCTGCCATTTCAACTCTGCAATTTCAACTCTGCCATTTCAACTCTGCCATTTCAACTCTGCCATTTCAACTCTGAGATTTCAACTCTGCCATTTCAACTCTGCCATTTCAACTCTGCCATTTTAAACTCTGCCATTTAATCTCTGCCATTTAATCTCTACCATTTAAACTCTGCCATTTAAACTCTTCCATTTAAATTCTGCCATTTAAACTCTGCCATTTAAACTCTGCCATTTAACCTCTGCCATTTGAACTCTGCCATTTGAACTCTGCCATTTGAACTCTGCGATTTAAACTCTGCGATTTAAACTCTGCCATTTAAACTCTGCCATTTAAACTCTGCCATTTAAACTCTGCCATTTAAACTCTGCCATTTAAACTCTGCCATATAAACCCTGCCATATAAACCCTGCGATTTGAACTCTGCGATTTAAACTCTGCGATTTAAACTCTGCAATTTAAACTCTGCGATTTGAACTCTGCCATTTGAACTCTGCGATTTAAACTCTGCGATTTAAACTCTGCGATTTAAACTCTGCGATTTAAACTCTGCCATTTAAACTCTGCCATTTAAACTCTGCCATTTAAACTCTGCCATTTCGACTCTGCCATTTCGACTCTGCCATTTCGACTCTGCCATTTCAACTCTGCCATTTCAACTCTGCCATTTCAACTCTGCCATTTCAACTCTGCCATTTCAACTGTGCCATTTCAACTCTGCCATGTCAACTCTGCCATTTCAACTCTGCCATTTCAACTCTGCCATTTAAACTCTGCCATTTCAACTCTGCCATTTAAACTCCGCCATTAAAAACACTGCCATTTAATCTCTGCCATTTAAACTCTGCCATTTAAACTCTGCCATTTAAACTCTGCCATTTAAACTCTGCCATTTAAACTCTGCCATTTAAACTCTGCCATTTAAACTCTGCCATCTAAACTCTGCCATCTAAACTCTGCCATTTAAACTCTGCCATTTCAACTCTGCCATTTCAACTCTGCCATTTCAACTCTGCCATTTCAACTCTGCCATTTAAACTCTGCCATTTCAACTCTGCCATTTCAACTCTGCCATTTCAACTCTGCCATTTCAACTCAGCCATTTCAACTCTGCCATTTAATCTCTGCCATTTCAACTCTGCCATTTCAACTCTGCCATTTAAACTCTGCCATTTAATCTCTGCCATTTAAACTCTGCCATTTAAACTCTGCCATTTAACCTCTGCCATTTAAACTCTGCCATTTAAACTCTGCCATTTAAACTCTGCCATTTAAACTCTGCCATTTAAACTCTGCCATTTCAACTCTGCCATATCAACTCTGCGATTTCAGCTCTGCCATTTCAACTCTGCCATTTCAACTCTGCCATTTCAACTCTGCCATTTAAACTCTGCCATTTCAACTCTGCCGTTTCAACTCTGCCATTTCAACTCTGCCATTTCAACTCTGCCATTTAAATTCTGCCATTTAAACTCTGCCATTTAAACGCTGCCATTTAAAATCTGCCATTTAAACTCTTTATTTAATCTTTTAATCTAATCTCTGCCATTTAAACTCTGCCATTTAAACTCTGCCATTTAAACTCTGCGATTTAAACTCTGCGATTTAAACTCTTTATTTAATCTCTTTATTTAAACTCTGCGATTTAAAGTCTGTGATTTAAACTCTGCGATTTAAACTCTGCCATTTCAACTCTGCCATTTCAACTCTGCCATTTAAACTCTGCCATTTCAACTCTGCCATTTCAACTCTGCCATTTCAACTCTGCCATTTAAATTCTGCCATTTAAACTCTGCCATTTAAACGCTGCCATTTAAAATCTGCCATTTAAACTCTTTATTTAATCTTTTAATCTAATCTCTGCCATTTAAACTCTGCCATTTAAACTCTGCCATTTAAACCCTGCGATTTAAACTCTGCGATTTAAACTCTTTATTTAATCTCTTTATTTAAACTCTGCGATTTAAAGTCTGTGATTTAAACTCTGCGATTTAAACTCTGCCATTTCAACTCTGCCATTTCAACTCTGCCATTTAAACTCTGCCATTTCAACTCTGCCATTTCAACTCTGCCATTTCAACTCTGCCATTTCAACTCTGCCATTTCAACTCTGCCATTTCAACTCTGCCATTTCAACTCTGCCATTTAAACTCTGCGATTTAAACTCTTTATTTAATCTCTTTATTTAAACTCTGCGATTTAAACTCTGCCATTTAAACTCTGCCATTTAAACTCTGCCATTTAACCTCTGCCATTTAAACTCTGCCATTTAAACTCTGCCATTTAAACTCTGCCATTTAAACTCTGTCATTTAAACTCTGCCATTTAAACTCTGCCATTTAAACTCTGCCATTTAAACTCTGCCATTTAAACTCTGCCATTTAAACTCTGCGATCTAAACTCTGCGATCTAAACTCTGCCATTTCAACTCTGCCATTTCAACTCTGCCATTTCAACTCTGCCATTTCAACTCTGCCATTTCGACTCTGCACATTCAACTCTGCCATTTCAACTCTGCCATTTAAACTCTACAATTTAAACTCTGCCATTTTAACTCTGCCATTTAAACTCTGCCATTTATACTCTGCCATTTAAACTCTGCGATTTAAACTCTGCGATTTAAACTCTTTATTTAATCTCTTTATTTAAACTCTGCGATTTAAACTCTGCGATTTAAACTCTGCCATTTAAACTCTGCCATTTAAACTCTGCCATTTCAACCCTGCCATTTCAACTCTGCCATTTAAACTCTGCCATTTCAACTCTGCCATTTCAACTCTGCCATTTCAACTCTGCCATTTCAACTCTGCCATTTCAACTCTGCCATTTCAACTCTGCCATTTCAACTCTGCCATTTCAACTCTGCCATTTCAACTCTGAGATTTCAACTCTGCCATTTCAACTCTGCCATTTCAACTCTGCCATTTTAAACTCTGCCATTTAATCTCTGCCATTTAATCTCTACAATTTAAACTCTGCCATTTAAACTCTTCCATTTAAATTCTGCCATTTAAACTCTGCCATTTAAACTCTGCCATTTAACCTCTGCCATTTGAACTCTGCCATTTGAACTCTGCCATTTGAACTCTGCGATTTAAACTCTGCGATTTAAACTCTGCCATTTAAACTCTGCAATTTAAACTCTGCGATTTAAACTCTGCCATTTGAACTCTGCGATTTAAACTCTGCGATTTAAACTCTGCGATTTAAACTCTGCGATTTAAACTATGCAATTAAAACTCTGCCATTTAAACTCTGCCATTTAAACTCTGCCATTTAAACTCTGCCAGTTAAACTCTGCCATTTAAACTCTGCCATTTAAACTCTGCCATTTAAACTCTGCCATTTAAACTCTGCGATTTGAACTCTGCGATTTGAACTCTGCGATTTGAACTCTGCCATCTAAACTTTGCCATTTAAACTCTGCCATTTAAACTCTGCCATTTAAACTCTGCCATTTAAACTCTGCCATTTGAACTCTGTCATTTGAACTCTGCCATTTGAACTCTGCCATTTGAACTCTGCCATTTGAACTCTGCCATTTGAACTCTGCGATTTGAACTCTGCGATTTGAACTCTGCAATTTAAACTCTGCCATTTAAACTCTGCCATTTAAACTCTGCCATTTAAACTCTGCCATTTAAACTCTGCCATTTAAACTCTGCCATTTAAACTCTGCCATTTAAACTCTGCGATTTGAACTCTGCGATTTGAACTCTGCGATTTGAACTCTGCCATTTAAACTCTGCCATTTAAACTCTGCGATTTAAACTCTGCGATTTAAACACTGCGATTTAAACTGTGCGATTTAAACTGTGCGATTTAAACTCTGCCATTTCAACTCTGCCATTTAAACTCTGCAATTTAAACTATGCGATTTAAACTATGCGATTTAAACTCTGCCATTTGAACTCTGCCATTTGAACTCTGCCATTTGAACTCTGCGATTTGAACTCTGCGATTTAAACTCTGCGATTTAAACTCTGCGATTTAAACTCTGTGATTAAAACTCTGCCATTTAAACTCTGCCATTTAAACTCTGCCATTTAAACTCTGCCATTTAAACTCTGCCATTTAAACTCTGCCATATAAACTCTGCCATATAAACCCTGCGATTTGAACTCTGCGATTTAAACTCTGCGATTTAAACTCTGCGATTTAAACTCTGCGATTTAAACTCTGCCATTTGAACTCTGCGATTTAAACTCTGCGATTTAAACTCTGCGATTAAAACTCTGCCATTTAAACTCTGCCATTTAAACTCTGCCATTTAAACTCTGCCATTTAAACTCTGCCATATAAACTCTGCCATAAAAACTCTGCGATTTGAACTCTGCGATTTAAACTCTGCGATTTAAACTCTGCGATTTAAACTCTGCGATTTGAACTTTGCGATTTGAACTCTGCGATTTGAACTCTGCGATTTGAACTCTGCGATTTGAACTCTGTGATATGAACTCTGCCATTTAAACTCTGCCATTTAAACTCTGCCATTTAAACTCTGCCATTTAAACTCTGTGATTTAAACTCTGCGATTTGAATTCTGCGATTTGAACTCTGCGATTTGAACTCTGCGATTTAAACTCTGCGATTTTAATTCTGCCATTTAATCTCTGCCATTTAAACTCTGCGATTTAAACTCTGCGATTTAAACTCTGCGATTTAAACTCTGCCATTTAAACTCTGCGATTTAAACTCTGCCATTTAAACTTTGCCATTTAAACTCTGCCATTTAAACTCTGCCATTTAAACTCTGCCATTTAAACTCTGCCATTTAAGCTCTGCGATTTAAACTCTGCGATTTAAACACTGCGATTTAAACTCTGCAATTTAAAATCTGCCATTTAAACTCTGCCATTTAAACTCTGCCATTTAAACTCTGCGATTTAAACTCTGCGATTTAAACTCTGCCATTTAAACTCTGCCATTTAAACTCTGCCATTTAAACTCTGCGATTTGAACTCTTCCATTTGAACTCTGCCTTTTGAACTCTGCCATTTAAACTCTGCCATTTAAACTCTGCCATTTAAACTCTGACATTTAAACTCTGCCATTTAAACTCTGCGATTTAAGCTCTGCGATTTAAACTCTGCGATTTAAGCACTGCGATTTAAACTCTGCGATTTAAAATCTGCCATTTAAACTCTGCCATTTAAACTCTGCGATTTAAACTCTGCGATTTAAACTCTGCCATTTAAACTCTGCCATTTAAACTCTGCCATTTAAACTCTGCGATTTGAACTCTGCCATTTGAACTCTGCCATTTGAACTCTGCCATTTGAACTCTGCGATATAAACTCTGCGATTTAAACTCTGTGATTTGAACTCTGCGATTTAAACTCTGCGATTTAAACTCTGCGATTTAAACTCTGCGATTTAAAATCTGCGATTTAAAATCTGCCATTTGAACTCTGCCATTTGAACTCTGCGATTTAAACTCTGCGATTTAAACTCTGTGATTTAAACTCTGCCATTTAAACTCTGCGATTAAAACTCTGCGATTTAAACTCTGCTATTTAAACTCTGCGATTTAAACTCTGCGATTTAAACTCTGCGATTTAAACTCTGCCATTTGAACTCTGCCATTTGAACTCTGCCATTTGAACTCTGCCATTTGAACTCTGCGATTTGAACTCTGCGATTTAAACTCTGCGATTTAAACTCTGCGATTAAAAACTCTGCCATTTAAACTCTGCCATTTAAACTCTGCCATTTAAACTCTGCCATTTAAACTCTGCCATTTAAACTCTGCCATATAAACTCTGCCATATAAACCCTGCGATTTGAACTCTGCGATTTAAACTCTGCGATTTAAACTCTGCAATTTAAACTCTGCGATTTAAACTCTGCCATTTGAACTCTTCGATTTAAACTCTGCGATTTAAACTCTGCGATTTAAACTCTGCCATTTAAACTGTGCCATTTAAACTCTGCCATATAAACTCTGCCATATAAACTCTGCGATTTGAACTCTGCGATTTAAACTCTGCGATTTAAACTCTGCGATTTGAACTCTGCGATTTGAACTCTGCCATTTGAACTCTACCATTTGAACTCTGCGATTTGAACTCTACGATATGAACTCTGCCATTTAAACTCTGCCATTTAAAGTCTGCCATTTAAACTCTGCCATTTCAACTCTGCCATTTAAACTCTGCCATTTAAACTCTGCGATTTAAACTCTGCGATTCAAACTCTGCGATTCAAACTCTGCGATTTAAACTCTGCGATTTAAACTATGCGATTAAAACTCTGCCATTTAAACTCTGCCATTTAAACTCTGCCATTTAAACTCTGCCATTTAAACTCTGCCAGTTAAACTCTGCCATTTGAACTCTGCGATTTAAACTCTGCGATTTAAACTATGCGATTAAAACTCTGCCATTTAAACTCTGCCATTTAAACTCTGCCATTTAAACTCTGCCATTTAAACTCTGCCATTTAAACTCTGCCATATAAACTCTGCCATATAAACCCTGCGATTTGAACTCTGAAACTCTGCGATTTAAACTCTGCGATTTAAACTCTGCGATTCAAACTATGCGATTAAAACTCTGCCTTTTAAACTCTGCCATTTAATCTCTGCTATTTAAACTCTGCGATCTAAACTCTGCCATTTAAACTCTGCCATTTAAACTCTGCCATTTGAACTCTGCGATTTGAACTCTGCGATTTGAACTCTGCCATTTAAACTCTGCCATTTAAACTCTGCGATTTAAGCTCTGCGATTTAAGCTCTGCGATTTAAACACTGCGATTTAAACTCTGCGATTTAAAATCTGCCATTTAAACTCTGCCATTTAAACTCTGCCATTTAAACTCTGCCATTTAAACTCTGCGATTTAAACTCTGCGATTTAAACTCTGCCATTTAAACTCTGCCATTTAAACTCTGCCATTTAAACTCTGCTATTTGAACTCTGCCATTTGAACTCTGCCATTTGAACTCTGCGATTTGAACTCTGCGATTTAAACTCTGCGATTTGAACTCTGCGATTTGAACTCTGCGATTTAAACTCTGCGATTTAAACTCTGCGATTTAAACTCTGCCATTTAAACTCTGCGATTTAAACTCTGCGGTTTAAACTCTGCGATTTAAAATCTGCCATTTGAACTCTGCGATTTAAACTCTGCGATTTAAACTCTGCGATTAAAACTCTGCGATTAAAACTCTGTGATTTAAACTCTGCGATTTAAACTCTGCGATTAAAACTCTGCGATTTAAACTCTGCTATTTAAACTCTGCGATTTAAACTCTGCGATTTAAACTCTGCCATTTGAACTCTGCCATTTGAACTCTGCCATTTGAACTCTGCCATTTGAACTCTGCGATTTGAACTCTGCGATTTAAACTCTGCGATTTAAACTCTGCGATTAAAAACTCTGCCATTTAAACTCTGCCATTTAAACTCTGCCATTTAAACTCTGCCATTTAAACTCTGCCATTTAAACTCTGCCATATAAACTCTGCCATATAAACCCTGCGATTTGAACTCTGCGATTTAAACTCTGCGATTTAAACTCTGCCATTTAAACTCTGCCATTAAACTCTGCCATTTAAACTCTGCCATTTAAACTCTGCCATTTAAACTCTGCCATTTCAACTTTGCCATTTCAACTCTGCCATTTCAACTCTGCCATTTAAACTCTGCCATTTAAACTCTGCGATTTAAACTCTGCGATCTAAACTCTGCGATTTGAACTCTGCGATTTGAACTCTGCGATTTGAACTCTGCCATTTGAACTCTGCGATTTGAACTCTGCCATTTGAACTCTGCGATTTGAACTCTGCGATTTGAACTCTGCCATTTAAACTCTGCCATTTAAACTCTGCCATTTAAACTCTGCCATTTAAACTCTGCCATTTAAACTCTGCGATTTAAGCTCTGCGATTTAAACTCTGCGATTTAAGCACTGCGATTTAAACTCTGCGATTTAAAATCTGCCATTTAAACTCTGCCATTTAAACTCTGCCATTTAAACTCTGCGATTTAAACTCTGCCATTTAAACTCTGCCATTTAAACTCTGCCATTTAAACTCTGTGATTTGAACTCTGCCATTTGAACTCTGCGATTTGAACTCTGCCATTTGAACTCTGCGATATAAACTCTGCGATTTAAACTCTGCGATTTGAACTCTGCGATTTAAACTCTGCGATTTAAACTCTGCGATTTAAACTCTGCGATTTAAACTCTGCGATTTAAAATCTGCGATTTGAACTCTGCCATTTGAACTCTGCGATTTAAACTCTGCGATTTAAACTCTGTGATTTAAACTCTGCCATTTAAACTCTGCGATTTAAACTCTGCGATTAAAACTCTGCGATTTAAACTCTGCTATTTAAACTCTGCGATTTAAACTCTGCGATTTAAACTCTGCCATTTGAACTCTGCCATTTGAACTCTGCCATTTGAACTCTGCCATTTGAACTCTGCCATTTGAACTCTGCCATTTGAACTCTGCGATTTAAACTCTGCCATTTAAACTCTGCGATTTAAACTCTGCGATTAAAAACTCTGCCATTTAAACTCTGCCATTTAAACTCTGCCATTTAAACTCTGCCATTTAAACTCTGCCATTTAAACTCTGCCATATAAACTCTGCCATATAAACCCTGCGATTTGAACTCTGCGATTTAAACTCTGCGATTTAAACTCTGCCATTTAAACTCTGCCATTAAACTCTGCCATTTAAACTCTGCCATTTAAACTCTGCCATTTAAACTCTGCCATTTCAACTTTGCCATTTCAACTCTGCCATTTCAACTCTGCCATTTAAACTCTGCCATTTAAACTCTGCGATTTAAACTCTGCGATCTAAACTCTGCGATTTGAACTCTGCGATTTGAACTCTGCGATTTGAACTCTGCCATTTGAACTCTGCGATTTGAACTCTGCCATTTGAACTCTGCGATTTGAACTCTGCGATTTGAACTCTGCCATTTAAACTCTGCCATTTAAACTCTGCCAGTTAAACTCTGCCATTTAAACTCTGCCATTTAAACTCTGCCATTTAAACTCTGCCATTTAAACTCTGCGATTTGAACTCTGCGATTTGAACTCTGCGATTTGAACTCTGCCATCTAAACTTTGCCATTTAAACTCTGCCATTTAAACTCTGCCATTTAAACTCTGCCATTTAAACTCTGCCATTTGAACTCTGTCATTTGAACTCTGCCATTTGAACTCTGCCATTTGAACTCTGCCATTTGAACTCTGCCATTTGAACTCTGCGATTTGAACTCTGCGATTTGAACTCTGCAATTTAAACTCTGCCATTTAAACTCTGCCATTTAAACTCTGCCATTTAAACTCTGCCATTTAAACTCTGCCATTTAAACTCTGCCATTTAAACTCTGCCATTTAAACTCTGCCATTTAAACTCTGCGATTTGAACTCTGCGATTTGAACTCTGCGATTTGAACTCTGCCATTTAAACTCTGCCATTTAAACTCTGCGATTTAAACTCTGCGATTTAAACACTGCGATTTAAACTGTGCGATTTAAACTGTGCGATTTAAACTCTGCCATTTCAACTCTGCCATTTAAACTCTGCAATTTAAACTATGTGATTTAAACTATGCGATTTAAACTCTGCCATTTGAACTCTGCCATTTGAACTCTGCCATTTGAACTCTGCGATTTGAACTCTGCGATTTAAACTCTGCGATTTAAACTCTGCGATTTAAACTCTGTGATTAAAACTCTGCCATTTAAACTCTGCCATTTAAACTCTGCCATTTAAACTCTGCCATTTAAACTCTGCCATTTAAACTCTGCCATATAAACTCTGCCATATAAACCCTGCGATTTGAACTCTGCGATTTAAACTCTGCGATTTAAACTCTGCGATTTAAACTCTGCGATTTAAACTCTGCCATTTGAACTCTGCGATTTAAACTCTGCGATTTAAACTCTGCGATTAAAACTCTGCCATTTAAACTCTGCCATTTAAACTCTGCCATTTAAACTCTGCCATTTAAACTCTGCCATATAAACTCTGCCATAAAAACTCTGCGATTTGAACTCTGCGATTTAAACTCTGCGATTTAAACTCTGCGATTTAAACTCTGCGATTTGAACTTTGCGATTTGAACTCTGCGATTTGAACTCTGCGATTTGAACTCTGCGATTTGAACTCTGTGATATGAACTCTGCCATTTAAACTCTGCCATTTAAACTCTGCCATTTAAACTCTGCCATTTAAACTCTGTGATTTAAACTCTGCGATTTGAACTCTGCGATTTGAACTCTGCGATTTGAACTCTGCGATTTAAACTCTGCGATTTTAATTCTGCCATTTAATCTCTGCCATTTAAACTCTGCGATTTAAACTCTGCGATTTAAACTCTGCGATTTAAACTCTGCCATTTAAACTCTGCGATTTAAACTCTGCCATTTAAACTTTGCCATTTAAACTCTGCCATATAAACTCTGCCATATAAACCCTGCGATTTGAACTCTGCGATTTAAACTCTGCGATTTAAACTCTGCAATTTAAACTCTGCGATTTAAACTCTGCCATTTGAACTCTTCGATTTAAACTCTGCGATTTAAACTCTGCGATTTAAACTCTGCCATTTAAACTGTGCCATTTAAACTCTGCCATATAAACTCTGCCATATAAACTCTGCGATTTGAACTCTGCGATTTAAACTCTGCGATTTAAACTCTGCGATTTGAACTCTGCGATTTGAACTCTGCCATTTGAACTCTACCATTTGAACTCTGCGATTTGAACTCTACGATATGAACTCTGCCATTTAAACTCTGCCATTTAAAGTCTGCCATTTAAACTCTGCCATTTCAACTCTGCCATTTAAACTCTGCCATTTAAACTCTGCGATTTAAACTCTGCGATTCAAACTCTGCGATTCAAACTCTGCGATTTAAACTCTGCGATTTAAACTATGCGATTAAAACTCTGCCATTTAAACTCTGCCATTTAAACTCTGCCATTTAAACTCTGCCATTTAAACTCTGCCAGTTAAACTCTGCCATTTGAACTCTGCGATTTAAACTCTGCGATTTAAACTATGCGATTAAAACTCTGCCATTTAAACTCTGCCATTTAAACTCTGCCATTTAAACTCTGCCATTTAAACTCTGCCATTTAAACTCTGCCATATAAACTCTGCCATATAAACCCTGCGATTTGAACTCTGAAACTCTGCGATTTAAACTCTGCGATTTAAACTCTGCGATTCAAACTATGCGATTAAAACTCTGCCTTTTAAACTCTGCCATTTAATCTCTGCTATTTAAACTCTGCGATCTAAACTCTGCCATTTAAACTCTGCCATTTAAACTCTGCCATTTGAACTCTGCGATTTGAACTCTGCGATTTGAACTCTGCCATTTAAACTCTGCCATTTAAACTCTGCGATTTAAGCTCTGCGATTTAAGCTCTGCGATTTAAACTCTGCGATTTAAACACTGCGATTTAAACTCTGCAATTTAAAATCTGCCATTTAAACTCTGCCATTTAAACTCTGCCATTTAAACTCTGCCATTTAAACTCTGCGATTTAAACTCTGCGATTTAAACTCTGCCATTTAAACTCTGCCATTTAAACTCTGCCATTTAAACTCTGCGATTTGAACTCTGCCATTTGAACTCTGCCATTTGAACTCTGCGATTTAAACTCTGCGATTTAAACTCTGCGATTTGAACTCTGCGATTTAAACTCTGCGATTTAAACTCTGCGATTTAAACTCTGCCATTTAAACTCTGCGATTTAAACTCTGCGGTTTAAACTCTGCGATTTAAAATCTGCCATTTGAACTCTGCCATTTAAACTCTGCGATTTAAACTCTGCGATTTAAACTCTGCGATTAAAACTCTGTGATTTAAACTCTGCGATTTAAACTCTGCGATTAAAACTCTGCGATTTAAACTCTGCTATTTAAACTCTGCGATTTAAACTCTGCGATTTAAACTCTGCCATTTGAACTCTGCCATTTGAACTCTGCCATTTGAACTCTGCCATTTGAACTCTGCCATTTGAACTCTGCGATTTGAACTCTGCGATTTAAACTCTGCGATTTAAACTCTGCGATTAAAAACTCTGCCATTTAAACTCTGCCATTTAAACTCTGCCATTTAAACTCTGCCATTTAAACTCTGCCATTTAAACTCTGCCATATAAACTCTGCCATATAAACCCTGCGATTTGAACTCTGCGATTTAAACTCTGCGATTTAAACTCTGCCATTTAAACTCTGCCATTAAACTCTGCCATTTAAACTCTGCCATTTAAACTCTGCCATTTAAACTCTGCCATTTCAACTTTGCCATTTCAACTCTGCCATTTCAACTCTGCCATTTAAACTCTGCCATTTAAACTCTGCGATTTAAACTCTGCGATCTAAACTCTGCGATTTGAACTCTGCGATTTGAACTCTGCGATTTGAACTCTGCGATTTGAACTCTGCCATTTGAACTCTGCGATTTGAACTCTGCGATTTGAACTCTGCCATTTAAACTCTGCCATTTAAACTCTGCCATTTAAACTCTGCCATTTAAACTCTGCCATTTAAACTCTGCGATTTAAGCTCTGCGATTTAAACTCTGCGATTTAAGCACTGCGATTTAAACTCTGCGATTTAAAATCTGCCATTTAAACTCTGCCATTTAAACTCTGCCATTTAAACTCTGCGATTTAAACTCTGCCATTTAAACTCTGCCATTTAAACTCTGCCATTTAAACTCTGTGATTTGAACTCTGCCATTTGAACTCTGCGATTTGAACTCTGCCATTTGAACTCTGCGATATAAACTCTGCGATTTAAACTCTGCGATTTGAACTCTGCGATTTAAACTCTGCGATTTAAACTCTGCGATTTAAACTCTGCGATTTAAAATCTGCGATTTAAAATCTGCCATTTGAACTCTGCCATTTGAACTCTGCGATTTAAACTCTGCGATTTAAACTCTGTGATTTAAACTCTGCCATTTAAACTCTGCGATTAAAACTCTGCGATTTAAACTCTGCTATTTAAACTCTGCGATTTAAACTCTGCGATTTAAACTCTGCGATTTAAACTCTGCCATTTGAACTCTGCCATTTGAACTCTGCCATTTGAACTCTGCCATTTGAACTCTGCCATTTGAACTCTGCCATTTGAACTCTGCGATTTGAACTCTGCGATTTAAACTCTGCGATTTAAACTCTGCGATTAAAAACTCTGCCATTTAAACTCTGCCATTTAAACTCTGCCATTTAAACTCTGCCATTTAAACTCTGCCATTTAAACTCTGCCATATAAACTCTGCCATATAAACCCTGCGATTTGAACTCTGCGATTTAAACTCTGCGATTTAAACTCTGCCATTTAAACTCTGCCATTAAACTCTGCCATTTAAACTCTGCCATTTAAACTCTGCCATTTAAACTCTGCCATTTCAACTTTGCCATTTCAACTCTGCCATTTCAACTCTGCCATTTAAACTCTGCCATTTAAACTCTGCGATTTAAACTCTGCGATCTAAACTCTGCGATGTGAACTCTGCGATTTGAACTCTGCGATTTGAACTCTGCCATTTGAACTCTGCGATTTGAACTCTGCCATTTGAACTCTGCGATTTGAACTCTGCGATTTGAACTCTGCCATTTAAACTCTGCCATTTAAACTCTGCCAGTTAAACTCTGCCATTTAAACTCTGCCATTTAAACTCTGCCATTTAAACTCTGCCATTTAAACTCTGCAATTTGAACTCTGCGATTTGAACTCTGCGATTTGAACTCTGCCATCTAAACTTTGCCATTTAAACTCTGCCATTTAAACTCTGCCATTTAAACTCTGCCATTTAAACTCTGCCATTTGAACTCTGTCATTTGAACTCTGCCATTTGAACTCTGCCATTTGAACTCTGCCATTTGAACTCTGCCATTTGAACTCTGCGATTTGAACTCTGCGATTTGAACTCTGCAATTTAAACTCTGCCATTTAAACTCTGCCATTTAAACTCTGCCATTTAAACTCTGCCATTTAAACTCTGCCATTTAAACTCTGCCATTTAAACTCTGCCATTTAAACTCTGCCATTTAAACTCTGCGATTTGAACTCTGCGATTTGAACTCTGCGATTTGAACTCTGCCATTTAAACTCTGCCATTTAAACTCTGCGATTTAAACTCTGCGATTTAAACACTGCGATTTAAACTGTGCGATTTAAACTGTGCGATTTAAACTCTGCCATTTCAACTCTGCCATTTAAACTCTGCAATTTAAACTATGCGATTTAAACTATGCGATTTAAACTCTGCCATTTGAACTCTGCCATTTGAACTCTGCCATTTGAACTCTGCGATTTGAACTCTGCGATTTAAACTCTGCGATTTAAACTCTGCGATTTAAACTCTGTGATTAAAACTCTGCCATTTAAACTCTGCCATTTAAACTCTGCCATTTAAACTCTGCCATTTAAACTCTGCCATTTAAACTCTGCCATATAAACTCTGCCATATAAACCCTGCGATTTGAACTCTGCGATTTAAACTCTGCGATTTAAACTCTGCGATTTAAACTCTGCGATTTAAACTCTGCCATTTGAACTCTGCGATTTAAACTCTGCGATTTAAACTCTGCGATTAAAACTCTGCCATTTAAACTCTGCCATTTAAACTCTGCCATTTAAACTCTGCCATTTAAACTCTGCCATATAAACTCTGCCATAAAAACTCTGAGATTTGAACTCTGCGATTTAAACTCTGCGATTTAAACTCTGCGATTTAAACTCTGCGATTTGAACTTTGCGATTTGAACTCTGCGATTTGAACTCTGCGATTTGAACTCTGCGATTTGAACTCTGTGATATGAACTCTGCCATTTAAACTCTGCCATTTAAACTCTGCCATTTAAACTCTGCCATTTAAACTCTGTGATTTAAACTCTGCGATTTGAACTCTGCGATTTGAACTCTGCGATTTGAACTCTGCGATTTAAACTCTGCGATTTTAATTCTGCCATTTAATCTCTGCCATTTAAACTCTGCGATTTAAACTCTGCGATTTAAACTCTGCGATTTAAACTCTGCCATTTAAACTCTGCGATTTAAACTCTGCCATTTAAACTTTGCCATTTAAACTCTGCCATTTAAACTCTGCCATTTAAACTCTGCCATTTAAACTCTGCCATTTAAGCTCTGCGATTTAAACTCTGCGATTTAAACACTGCGATTTAAACTCTGCAATTTAAAATCTGCCATTTAAACTCTGCCATTTAAACTCTGCCATTTAAACTCTGCGATTTAAACTCTGCGATTTAAACTCTGCCATTTAAACTCTGCCATTTAAACTCTGCCATTTAAACTCTGCGATTTGAACTCTTCCATTTGAACTCTGCCATTTGAACTCTGCCATTTAAACTCTGCCATTTAAACTCTGCCATTTAAACTCTGCCATTTAAACTCTGCCATTTGAACTCTGCGATTTAAGCTCTGCGATTTAAACTCTGCGATTTAAGCACTGCGATTTAAACTCTGCGATTTAAAATCTGCCATTTAAACTCTGCCATTTAAACTCTGCGATTTAAACTCTGCGATTTAAACTCTGCCATTTAAACTCTGCCATTTAAACTCTGCCATTTAAACTCTGCGATTTGAACTCTGCCATTTGAACTCTGCCATTTGAACTCTGCCATTTGAACTCTGCGATATAAACTCTGCGATTTAAACTCTGTGATTTGAACTCTGCGATTTAAACTCTGCGATTTAAACTCTGCGATTTAAACTCTGCGATTTAAAATCTGCGATTTAAAATCTGCCATTTGAACTCTGCCATTTGAACTCTGCGATTTAAACTCTGCGATTTAAACTCTGTGATTTAAACTCTGCCATTTAAACTCTGCGATTAAAACTCTGCGATTTAAACTCTGCTATTTAAACTCTGCGATTTAAACTCTGCGATTTAAACTCTGCGATTTAAACTCTGCCATTTGAACTCTGCCATTTGAACTCTGCCATTTGAACTCTGCCATTTGAACTCTGCGATTTGAACTCAGCGATTTAAACTCTGCGATTTAAACTCTGCGATTAAAAACTCTGCCATTTAAACTCTGCCATTTAAACTCTGCCATTTAAACTCTGCCATTTAAACTCTGCCATATAAACTCTGCCATATAAACCCTGCGATTTGAACTCTGCGATTTAAACTCTGCGATTTAAACTCTGCAATTTAAACTCTGCGATTTAAACTCTGCCATTTGAACTCTTCGATTTAAACTCTGCGATTTAAACTCTGCGATTTAAACTCTGCCATTTAAACTGTGCCATTTAAACTCTGCCATATAAACTCTGCCATATAAACTCTGCGATTTGAACTCTGCGATTTAAACTCTGCGATTTAAACTCTGCGATTTGAACTCTGCGATTTGAACTCTGCCATTTGAACTCTACCATTTGAACTCTGCGATTTGAACTCTACGATATGAACTCTGCCATTTAAACTCTGCCATTTAAAGTCTGCCATTTAAACTCTGCCATTTCAACTCTGCCATTTAAACTCTGCCATTTAAACTCTGCGATTTAAACTCTGCGATTCAAACTCTGCGATTCAAACTCTGCGATTTAAACTCTGCGATTTAAACTATGCGATTAAAACTCTGCCATTTAAACTCTGCCATTTAAACTCTGCCATTTAAACTCTGCCATTTAAACTCTGCCAGTTAAACTCTGCCATTTGAACTCTGCGATTTAAACTCTGCGATTTAAACTATGCGATTAAAACTCTGCCATTTAAACTCTGCCATTTAAACTCTGCCATTTAAACTCTGCCATTTAAACTCTGCCATTTAAACTCTGCCATATAAACTCTGCCATATAAACCCTGCGATTTGAACTCTGAAACTCTGCGATTTAAACTCTGCGATTTAAACTCTGCGATTCAAACTATGCGATTAAAACTCTGCCTTTTAAACTCTGCCATTTAATCTCTGCTATTTAAACTCTGCGATCTAAACTCTGCCATTTGAACTCTGCGATTTGAACCCTGCGATTTGAACTCTGCCATTTAAACTCTGCCATTTAAACTCTGCGATTTAAGCTCTGCGATTTAAGCTCTGCGATTTAAACTCTGCGATTTAAACACTGCGATTTAAACTCTGCAATTTAAAATCTGCCATTTAAACTCTGCCATTTAAACTCTGCCATTTAAACTCTGCCATTTAAACTCTGCGATTTAAACTCTGCGATTTAAACTCTGCCATTTAAACTCTGCCATTTAAACTCTGCCATTTAAACTCTGCGATTTGAACTCTGCCATTTGAACTCTGCCATTTGAACTCTGCGATTTAAACTCTGCGATTTAAACTCTGCGATTTGAACTCTGCGATTTAAACTCTGCGATTTAAACTCTGCGATTTAAACTCTGCCATTTAAACTCTGCGATTTAAACTCTGCGGTTTAAACTCTGCGATTTAAAATCTGCCATTTGAACTCTGCCATTTAAACTCTGCGATTTAAACTCTGCGATTTAAACTCTGCGATTTAAACTCTGCGATTAAAACTCTGTGATTTAAACTCTGCGATTTAAACTCTGCGATTAAAACTCTGCGATTTAAACTCTGCTATTTAAACTCTGCGATTTAAACTCTGCGATTTAAACTCTGCCATTTGAACTCTGCCATTTGAACTCTGCCATTTGAACTCTGCCATTTGAACTCTGCCATTTGAACTCTGCCATTTGAACTCTGCGATTTGAACTCTGCGATTTAAACTCTGCGATTTAAACTCTGCGATTAAAAACTCTGCCATTTAAACTCTGCCATTTAAACTCTGCCATTTAAACTCTGCCATTTAAACTCTGCCATTTAAACTCTGCCATATAAACTCTGCCATATAAACCCTGCGATTTGAACTCTGCGATTTAAACTCTGCGATTTAAACTCTGCCATTTAAACTCTGCCATTAAACTCTGCCATTTAAACTCTGCCATTTAAACTCTGCCATTTAAACTCTGCCATTTCAACTTTGCCATTTCAACTCTGCCATTTCAACTCTGCCATTTAAACTCTGCCATTTAAACTCTGCGATTTAAACTCTGCGATCTAAACTCTGCGATTTGAACTCTGCGATTTGAACTCTGCGATTTGAACTCTGCCATTTGAACTCTGCGATTTGAACTCTGCCATTTGAACTCTGCGATTTGAACTCTGCGATTTGAACTCTGCCATTTAAACTCTGCCATTTAAACTCTGCCATTTAAACTCTGCCATTTGAACTCTGCGATTTAAACTCTGCGATTTAAACTCTGTGATTTAAACTCTGCCATTTAAACTCTGCGATTAAAACTCTGCGATTTAAACTCTGCTATTTAAACTCTGCGATTTAAACTCTGCGATTTAAACTCTGCGATTTAAACTCTGCCATTTGAACTCTGCCATTTGAACTCTGCCATTTGAACTCTGCCATTTGAACTCTGCGATTTGAACTCAGCGATTTAAACTCTGCGATTTAAACTCTGCGATTAAAAACTCTGCCATTTAAACTCTGCCATTTAAACTCTGCCATTTAAACTCTGCCATTTAAACTCTGCCATATAAACTCTGCCATATAAACCCTGCGATTTGAACTCTGCGATTTAAACTCTGCGATTTAAACTCTGCAATTTAAACTCTGCGATTTAAACTCTGCCATTTGAACTCTTCGATTTAAACTCTGCGATTTAAACTCTGCGATTTAAACTCTGCCATTTAAACTGTGCCATTTAAACTCTGCCATATAAACTCTGCCATATAAACTCTGCGATTTGAACTCTGCGATTTAAACTCTGCGATTTAAACTCTGCGATTTGAACTCTGCGATTTGAACTCTGCCATTTGAACTCTACCATTTGAACTCTGCGATTTGAACTCTACGATATGAACTCTGCCATTTAAACTCTGCCATTTAAAGTCTGCCATTTAAACTCTGCCATTTCAACTCTGCCATTTAAACTCTGCCATTTAAACTCTGCGATTTAAACTCTGCGATTCAAACTCTGCGATTCAAACTCTGCGATTTAAACTCTGCGATTTAAACTATGCGATTAAAACTCTGCCATTTAAACTCTGCCATTTAAACTCTGCCATTTAAACTCTGCCATTTAAACTCTGCCAGTTAAACTCTGCCATTTGAACTCTGCGATTTAAACTCTGCGATTTAAACTATGCGATTAAAACTCTGCCATTTAAACTCTGCCATTTAAACTCTGCCATTTAAACTCTGCCATTTAAACTCTGCCATTTAAACTCTGCCATATAAACTCTGCCATATAAACCCTGCGATTTGAACTCTGAAACTCTGCGATTTAAACTCTGCGATTTAAACTCTGCGATTCAAACTATGCGATTAAAACTCTGCCTTTTAAACTCTGCCATTTAATCTCTGCTATTTAAACTCTGCGATCTAAACTCTGCCATTTAAACTCTGCCATTTAAACTCTGCCATTTGAACTCTGCGATTTGAACCCTGCGATTTGAACTCTGCCATTTAAACTCTGCCATTTAAACTCTGCGATTTAAGCTCTGCGATTTAAGCTCTGCGATTTAAACTCTGCGATTTAAACACTGCGATTTAAACTCTGCAATTTAAAATCTGCCATTTAAACTCTGCCATTTAAACTCTGCCATTTAAACTCTGCCATTTAAACTCTGCGATTTAAACTCTGCGATTTAAACTCTGCCATTTAAACTCTGCCATTTAAACTCTGCGATTTGAACTCTGCCATTTGAACTCTGCCATTTGAACTCTGCGATTTAAACTCTGCGATTTAAACTCTGCGATTTGAACTCTGCGATTTAAACTCTGCGATTTAAACTCTGCGATTTAAACTCTGCCATTTAAACTCTGCGATTTAAACTCTGCGGTTTAAACTCTGCGATTTAAAATCTGCCATTTGAACTCTGCCATTTAAACTCTGCGATTTAAACTCTGCGATTTAAACTCTGCGATTAAAACTCTGTGATTTAAACTCTGCGATTTAAACTCTGCGATTAAAACTCTGCGATTTAAACTCTGCTATTTAAACTCTGCGATTTAAACTCTGCGATTTAAACTCTGCCATTTGAACTCTGCCATTTGAACTCTGCCATTTGAACTCTGCCATTTGAACTCTGCCATTTGAACTCTGCCATTTGAACTCTGCGATTTGAACTCTGCGATTTAAACTCTGCGATTTAAACTCTGCGATTAAAAACTCTGCCATTTAAACTCTGCCATTTAAACTCTGCCATTTAAACTCTGCCATTTAAACTCTGCCATTTAAACTCTGCCATATAAACTCTGCCATATAAACCCTGCGATTTGAACTCTGCGATTTAAACTCTGCGATTTAAACTCTGCCATTTAAACTCTGCCATTAAACTCTGCCATTTAAACTCTGCCATTTAAACTCTGCCATTTAAACTCTGCCATTTCAACTTTGCCATTTCAACTCTGCCATTTCAACTCTGCCATTTAAACTCTGCCATTTAAACTCTGCGATTTAAACTCTGCGATCTAAACTCTGCGATTTGAACTCTGCGATTTGAACTCTGCGATTTGAACTCTGCCATTTGAACTCTGCGATTTGAACTCTGCCATTTGAACTCTGCGATTTGAACTCTGCGATTTGAACTCTGCCATTTAAACTCTGCCATTTAAACTCTGCCATTTAAACTCTGCCATTTAAACTCTGCCATTTAAACTCTGCGATTTAAGCTCTGCGATTTAAACTCTGCGATTTAAGCACTGCGATTTAAACTCTGCGATTTAAAATCTGCCATTTAAACTCTGCCATTTAAACTCTGCCATTTAAACTCTGCGATTTAAACTCTGCCATTTAAACTCTGCCATTTAAACTCTGCCATTTAAACTCTGTGATTTGAACTCTGCCATTTGAACTCTGCGATTTGAACTCTGCCATTTGAACTCTGCGATATAAACTCTGCGATTTAAACTCTGCAATTTGAACTCTGCGATTTAAACTCTGCGATTTAAACTCTGCGATTTAAAATCTGCGATTTAAAATCTGCCATTTGAACTCTGCCATTTGAACTCTGCGATTTAAACTCTGCGATTTAAACTCTGTGATTTAAACTCTGCCATTTAAACTCTGCGATTAAAACTCTGCGATTTAAACTCTGCTATTTAAACTCTGCGATTTAAACTCTGCGATTTAAACTCTGCGATTTAAACTCTGCCATTTGAACTCTGCCATTTGAACTCTGCCATTTGAACTCTGCCATTTGAACTCTGCCATTTGAACTCTGCGATTTGAACTCTGCGATTTAAACTCTGCCATTTAAACTCTGCCATTTAAACTCTGCCATTTAAACTCTGCGATTTAAACTCTGCGATTTAAACTCTGCCATTTAAACTCTGCCATTTAAACTCTGCCATTTAATCTCTGCGATTTGAACTCTGCCATTTGAACTCTGCCATTTGAACTCTGCGATTTAAACTCTGCGATTTAAACTCTGCGATTTGAACTCTGCGATTTAAACTCTGCGATTTAAACTCTGCGATTTAAACTCTGCCATTTAAACTCTGCGATTTAAACTCTGCGGTTTAAACTCTGCGATTTAAAATCTGCCATTTGAACTCTGCCATTTAAACTCTGCGATTTAAACTCTGCGATTTAAACTCTGCGATTTAAACTCTGCGATTAAAACTCTGTGATTTAAACTCTGCGATTTAAACTCTGCGATTAAAACTCTGCGATTTAAACTCTGCTATTTAAACTCTGCGATTTAAACTCTGCGATTTAAACTCTGCCATTTGAACTCTGCCATTTGAACTCTGCCATTTGAACTCTGCCATTTGAACTCTGCCATTTGAACTCTGCCATTTGAACTCTGCGATTTGAACTCTGCGATTTAAACTCTGCGATTTAAACTCTGCGATTAAAAACTCTGCCATTTAAACTCTGCCATTTAAACTCTGCCATTTAAACTCTGCCATTTAAACTCTGCCATTTAAACTCTGCCATATAAACTCTGCCATATAAACCCTGCGATTTGAACTCTGCGATTTAAACTCTGCGATTTAAACTCTGCCATTTAAACTCTGCCATTAAACTCTGCCATTTAAACTCTGCCATTTAAACTCTGCCATTTAAACTCTGCCATTTCAACTTTGCCATTTCAACTCTGCCATTTCAACTCTGCCATTTAAACTCTGCCATTTAAACTCTGCGATTTAAACTCTGCGATCTAAACTCTGCGATTTGAACTCTGCGATTTGAACTCTGCGATTTGAACTCTGCCATTTGAACTCTGCGATTTGAACTCTGCCATTTGAACTCTGCGATTTGAACTCTGCGATTTGAACTCTGCCATTTAAACTCTGCCATTTAAACTCTGCCATTTAAACTCTGCCATTTGAACTCTGCGATTTAAACTCTGCGATTTAAACTCTGTGATTTAAACTCTGCCATTTAAACTCTGCGATTAAAACTCTGCGATTTAAACTCTGCTATTTAAACTCTGCGATTTAAACTCTGCGATTTAAACTCTGCGATTTAAACTCTGCCATTTGAACTCTGCCATTTGAACTCTGCCATTTGAACTCTGCCATTTGAACTCTGCGATTTGAACTCAGCGATTTAAACTCTGCGATTTAAACTCTGCCATTTAAACTCTGCCATTTAAACTCTGCCATATAAACTCTGCCATATAAACCCTGCGATTTGAACTCTGCGATTCAAACTCTGCGATTCAAACTCTGCGATTTAAACTCTGCGATTTAAACTATGCGATTAAAACTCTGCCATTTAAACTCTGCCATTTAAACTCTGCCATTTAAACTCTGCCATTTAAACTCTGCCAGTTAAACTCTGCCATTTGAAGTCTGCGATTTAAACTCTGCGATTTAAACTATGCGATTAAAACTCTGCCATTTAAACTCTGCCATTTAAACTCTGCCATTTAAACTCTGCCATTTAAACTCTGCCATTTAAACTCTGCCATATAAACTCTGCCATATAAACCCTGCGATTTGAACTCTGAAACTCTGCGATTTAAACTCTGCGATTTAAACTCTGCGATTCAAACTATGCGATTAAAACTCTGCCTTTTAAACTCTGCCATTTAATCTCTGCTATTTAAACTCTGCGATCTAAACTCTGCCATTTAAACTCTGCCATTTAAACTCTGCCATTTGAACTCTGCGATTTGAACCCTGCGATTTGAACTCTGCCATTTAAACTCTGCCATTTAAACTCTGCGATTTAAGCTCTGCGATTTAAGCTCTGCGATTTAAACTCTGCGATTTAAACACTGCGATTTAAACTCTGCAATTTAAAATCTGCCATTTAAACTCTGCCATTTAAACTCTGCCATTTAAACTCTGCCATTTAAACTCTGCGATTTAAACTCTGCGATTTAAACTCTGCCATTTAAACTCTGCCATTTAAACTCTGCGATTTGAACTCTGCCATTTGAACTCTGCCATTTGAACTCTGCGATTTAAACTCTGCGATTTAAACTCTGCGATTTGAACTCTGCGATTTAAACTCTGCGATTTAAACTCTGCGATTTAAACTCTGCCATTTAAACTCTGCGATTTAAACTCTGCGGTTTAAACTCTGCGATTTAAAATCTGCCATTTGAACTCTGCCATTTAAACTCTGCGATTTAAACTCTGCGATTTAAACTCTGCGATTAAAACTCTGTGATTTAAACTCTGCGATTTAAACTCTGCGATTAAAACTCTGCGATTTAAACTCTGCTATTTAAACTCTGCGATTTAAACTCTGCGATTTAAACTCTGCCATTTGAACTCTGCCATTTGAACTCTGCCATTTGAACTCTGCCATTTGAACTCTGCCATTTGAACTCTGCCATTTGAACTCTGCGATTTGAACTCTGCGATTTAAACTCTGCGATTTAAACTCTGCGATTAAAAACTCTGCCATTTAAACTCTGCCATTTAAACTCTGCCATTTAAACTCTGCCATTTAAACTCTGCCATTTAAACTCTGCCATATAAACTCTGCCATATAAACCCTGCGATTTGAACTCTGCGATTTAAACTCTGCGATTTAAACTCTGCCATTTAAACTCTGCCATTAAACTCTGCCATTTAAACTCTGCCATTTAAACTCTGCCATTTAAACTCTGCCATTTCAACTTTGCCATTTCAACTCTGCCATTTCAACTCTGCCATTTAAACTCTGCCATTTAAACTCTGCGATTTAAACTCTGCGATCTAAACTCTGCGATTTGAACTCTGCGATTTGAACTCTGCGATTTGAACTCTGCCATTTGAACTCTGCGATTTGAACTCTGCCATTTGAACTCTGCGATTTGAACTCTGCGATTTGAACTCTGCCATTTAAACTCTGCCATTTAAACTCTGCCATTTAAACTCTGCCATTTAAACTCTGCCATTTAAACTCTGCGATTTAAGCTCTGCGATTTAAACTCTGCGATTTAAGCACTGCGATTTAAACTCTGCGATTTAAAATCTGCCATTTAAACTCTGCCATTTAAACTCTGCCATTTAAACTCTGCGATTTAAACTCTGCCATTTAAACTCTGCCATTTAAACTCTGCCATTTAAACTCTGTGATTTGAACTCTGCCATTTGAACTCTGCGATTTGAACTCTGCCATTTGAACTCTGCGATATAAACTCTGCGATTTAAACTCTGCGATTTGAACTCTGCGATTTAAACTCTGCGATTTAAACTCTGCGATTTAAAATCTGCGATTTAAAATCTGCCATTTGAACTCTGCCATTTGAACTCTGCGATTTAAACTCTGCGATTTAAACTCTGTGATTTAAACTCTGCCATTTAAACTCTGCGATTAAAACTCTGCGATTTAAACTCTGCTATTTAAACTCTGCGATTTAAACTCTGCGATTTAAACTCTGCGATTTAAACTCTGCCATTTGAACTCTGCCATTTGAACTCTGCCATTTGAACTCTGCCATTTGAACTCTGCCATTTGAACTCTGCGATTTGAACTCTGCGATTTAAACTCTGCGATTTAAACTCTGCGATTAAAAACTCTGCCATTTAAACTCTGCCATTTAAACTCTGCCATTTAAACTCTGCCATTTAAACTCTGCCATTTAAACTCTGCCATATAAACTCTGCCATATAAACCCTGCGATTTGAACTCTGCGATTTAAACTCTGCGATTTAAACTCTGCAATTTAAACTCTGCGATTTAAACTCTGCCATTTGAACTCTTCGATTTAAACTCTGCGATTTAAACTCTGCGATTTAAACTCTGCCATTTAAACTGTGCCATTTAAACTCTGCCATATAAACTCTGCCATATAAACTCTGCGATTTGAACTCTGCGATTTAAACTCTGCGATTTAAATTCTGCGATTTAAACTCTGCGATTTGAACTCTGCGATTTGAACTCTGCCATTTGAACTCTGCCATTTGAACTCTGCGATTTGAACTCTACGATACGAACTCTGCCATTTAAACTCTGCCATTTAAACTCTGCCATTTAAACTCTGCCATTTAAACTCTGCCATTTAAACTCTGCCATTTAAACTCTGCGATTTAAACTCTGCGATTCAAACTCTGCGATTCAAACTCTGCGATTTAAACTCTGCGATTTAAACTATGCGATTAAAACTCTGCCATTTAAACTCTGCCATTTAAACTCTGCCATTTAAACTCTGCCATTTAAACTCTGCCAGTTAAACTCTGCCATTTGAACTCTGCGATTTAAACTCTGCGATTTAAACTCTGCGATTAAAACTCTGCCATTTAAACTCTGCCATTTAAACTATGCCATTTAAACTCTGCCATTTAAACTCTGCCATTTAAACTCTGCCATATAAACTCTGCCATATAAACCCTGCGATTTGAACTCTGAAACTCTGCGATTTAAACTCTGCGATTTAAACTCTGCGATTCAAACTATGCGATTAAAACTCTGCCTTTTAAACTCTGCCATTTAATCTCTGCTATTTAAACTCTGCGATCTAAACTCTGCGATCTAAACTCTGCCATTTAAACTCTGCCATTTAAACTCTGCCATTTGAACTCTGCGATTTGAACTCTGCGATTTGAACTCTGCCATTTAAACTCTGCCATTTAAACTCTGCGATTTAAGCTCTGCGATTTAAGCTCTGCGATTTAAACTCTGCGATTTAAACACTGCGATTTAAACTCTGCAATTTAAAATCTGCCATTTAAACTCTGCCATTTAAACTCTGCCATTTAAACTCTGCGATTTAAACTCTGCGATTTAAACTCTGCGATTTAAACTCTGCCATTTAAACTCTGCCATTTAAACTCTGCGATTTGAACTCTGCCATTTGAACTCTGCGATTTGAACTCTGCGATTTAAACTCTGCGATTTGAACTCTGCGATTTAAACTCTGCGATTTAAACTCTGCGATTTAAACTCTGCGATTTAAACTCTGCCATTTAAACTCTGCGGTTTAAACTCTGCGATTTAAAATCTGCCATTTGAACTCTGCCATTTGAACTCTGCCATTTGAACTCTGCCATTTGAACTCTGCCATTTGAACTCTGTGATTTAAACTCTGCGATTTAAACTCTGCGATTAAAACTCTGTGATTTAAACTCTGCGATTTAAACTCTGCGATTAAAACTCTGCGATTTAAACTCTGCTATTTAAACTCTGCGATTTAAACTCTGCGATTTAAACTCTGCCATTTGAACTCTGCCATTTGAACTCTGCCATTTGAACTCTGCGATTCGAACTCTGCGATTTAAACTCTGCGATTTAAACTCTGCGATTAAAAACTCTGCCATTTAAACTCTGCCATTTAAACTCTGCCATTTAAACTCTGCCATTTAAACTCTGCCATTTAAACTCTGCCATTTAAACTCTGCCATTTAAACTCTGCCATTTAAACTCTGCCATTTAAACTCTGCCATTTAAACTCTGCCATTTAAACTCTGCGATTTGAACTCTGCGATTTGAACTCTGCGATTTGAACTCTGCCATCTAAACTTTGCCATTTAAACTCTGTCATTTGAACTCTGCCATTTGAACTCTGCCATTTGAACTCTGCCATTTGAACTCTGCCATTTGAACTCTGCGATTTGAACTCTGCGATTTGAACTCTGCGATTTAAACTCTGCCATTTAAACTCTGCCATTTAAACTCTGCCATTTAAACTCTGCCATTTAAACTCTGCCATTTAAACTCTGCCATTTAAACTCTGCGATTTAAACTCTGCGATTTAAACTCTGCCATTTAAACTCTGCCATTTAAACTCTGCCATTTAAACTCTGCCATTTAAACTCTGCCATTTAAACTCTGCGATTTCAACTCTGCGATCTAAACTCTGCGATCTAAACTCTGCCATTTAAACTCTGCCATTTAAACTCTGCCATTTGAACTCTGCCATTTGAACTCTGCGATTTGAACTCTGCGATTTGAACTCTGCGATTTGAACTCTGCCATTTAAACTCTGCCATTTAAACTCTGCCATTTAAACTCTGCCATTTAAACTCTGCCATTTAAACTCTGCCATTTAAACTCTGCGATTTAAACTCTGCGATTTAAACACTGCGATTTAAACTGTGCGATTTAAACTGTGCGATTTAAACTCTGCCATTTCAACTCTGCCATTTAAACTCTGCAATTTAAACTATGCGATTTAAACTATGCGATTTAAACTCTGCCATTTGAACTCTGCCATTTGAACTCTGCCATTTGAACTCTGCGATTTGAACTCTGCGATTTAAACTCTGCGATTTAAACTCTGCGATTTAAACTCTGTGATTAAAACTCTGCCATTTAAACTCTGCCATTTAAACTCTGCCATTTAAACTCTGCCATTTAAACTCTGCCATTTAAACTCTGCCATATAAACTCTGCCATATAAACCCTGCGATTTGAACTCTGCGATTTAAACTCTGCGATTTAAACTCTGCGATTTAAACTCTGCGATTTAAACTCTGCCATTTGAACTCTGCGATTTAAACTCTGCGATTTAAACTCTGCGATTAAAACTCTGCCATTTAAACTCTGCCATTTAAACTCTGCCATTTAAACTCTGCCATTTAAACTCTGCCATTTAAACTCTGCCATAAAAACTCTGCGATTTGAACTCTGCGATTTAAACTCTGCGATTTAAACTCTGCGATTTAAACTCTGCGATTTGAACTCTGCGATTTGAACTCTGCGATTTGAACTCTGCGATTTGAACTCTGCGATTTGAACTCTGCGATTTGAACTCTGTGATATGAACTCTGCCATTTAAACTCTGCCATTTAAACTCTGCCATTTAAACTCTGTGATTTAAACTCTGCGATTTGAACTCTGCGATTTGAACTCTGCGATTTGAACTCTGCGATTTAAACTCTGCGATTTTAATTCTGCCATTTAATCTCTGCCATTTAAACTCTGCGATTTAAACTCTGCGATTTAAACTCTGCGATTTAAACTCTGCCATTTAAACTCTGCCATTTAAACTCTGCGATTTAAACTCTGCCATTTAAACTTTGCCATTTAAACTCTGCCATTTAAACTCTGCCATTTAAACTCTGCCATTTAAACTCTGCCATTTAAGCTCTGCGATTTAAACTCTGCGATTTAAACACTGCGATTTAAACTCTGCAATTTAAAATCTGCCATTTAAACTCTGCCATTTAAACTCTGCCATTTAAACTCTGCGATTTAAACTCTGCGATTTAAACTCTGCCATTTAAACTCTGCCATTTAAACTCTGCCATTTAAACTCTGCGATTTGAACTCTGCCATTTGAACTCTGCCATTTGAACTCTGCCATTTAAACTCTGCCATTTAAACTCTGCCATTTAAACTCTGCCATTTAAACTCTGCCATTTAAACTCTGCGATTTAAGCTCTGCGATTTAAACTCTGCGATTTAAGCACTGCGATTTAAACTCTGCGATTTAAAATCTGCCATTTAAACTCTGCCATTTAAACTCTGCCATTTAAACTCTGCGATTTAAACTCTGCCATTTAAACTCTGCCATTTAAACTCTGCCATTTAAACTCTGCGATTTGAACTCTGCCATTTGAACTCTGCCATTTGAACTCTGCGATATAAACTCTGCGATTTAAACTCTGTGATTTGAACTCTGCGATTTAAACTCTGCGATTTAAACTCTGCGATTTAAACTCTGCGATTTAAAATCTGCGATTTAAAATCTGCCATTTGAACTCTGCCATTTGAACTCTGCGATTTAAACTCTGCGATTTAAACTCTGTGATTTAAACTCTGCCATTTAAACTCTGCGATTAAAACTCTGCGATTTAAACTCTGCTATTTAAACTCTGCGATTTAAACTCTGCGATTTAAACTCTGCGATTTAAACTCTGCCATTTGAACTCTGCCATTTGAACTCTGCCATTTGAACTCTGCCATTTGAACTCTGCCATTTGAACTCTGCGATTTGAACTCTGCGATTTAAACTCTGCGATTTAAACTCTGCGATTAAAAACTCTGCCATTTAAACTCTGCCATTTAAACTCTGCCATTTAAACTCTGCCATTTAAACTCTGCCATTTAAACTCTGCCATATAAACTCTGCCATATAAACCCTGCGATTTGAACTCTGCGATTTAAACTCTGCGATTTAAACTCTGCAATTTAAACTCTGCGATTTAAACTCTGCCATTTGAACTCTTCGATTTAAACTCTGCGATTTAAACTCTGCGATTTAAACTCTGCCATTTAAACTGTGCCATTTAAACTCTGCCATTTAAACTCTGCCATTTCAACTCTGCCATTTAAACTCTGCCATTTAAACTCTGCGATTTAAACTCTGCGATTCAAACTCTGCGATTCAAACTCTGCGATTTAAACTCTGCGATTTAAACTATGCGATTAAAACTCTGCCATTTAAACTCTGCCATTTAAACTCTGCCATTTAAACTCTGCCATTTAAACTCTGCCAGTTAAACTCTGCCATTTGAACTCTGCGATTTAAACTCTGCGATTTAAACTCTGCGATTAAAACTCTGCCATTTAAACTCTGCCATTTAAACTCTGCCATTTAAACTCTGCCATTTAAACTCTGCCATTTAAACTCTGCCATATAAACTCTGCCATATAAACCCTGCGATTTGAACTCTGAAACTCTGCGATTTAAACTCTGCGATTTAAACTCTGCGATTCAAACTATGCGATTAAAACTCTGCCTTTTAAACTCTGCCATTTAATCTCTGCTATTTAAACTCTGCGATCTAAACTCTGCCATTTAAACTCTGCCATTTAAACTCTGCCATTTGAACTCTGCGATTTGAACTCTGCGATTTGAACTCTGCCATTTAAACTCTGCCATTTAAACTCTGCGATTTAAGCTCTGCGATTTAAGCTCTGCGATTTAAACTCTGCGATTTAAACACTGCGATTTAAACTCTGCAATTTAAAATCTGCCATTTAAACTCTGCCATTTAAACTCTGCCATTTAAACTCTGCCATTTAAACTCTGCCATTTAAACTCTGCGATTTAAACTCTGCCATTTAAACTCTGCCATTTAAACTCTGCCATTTAAACTCTGCGATTTGAACTCTGCCATTTGAACTCTGCCATTTGAACTCTGCGATTTAAACTCTGCGATTTAAACTCTGCGATTTGAACTCTGCGATTTAAACTCTGCGATTTAAACTCTGCGATTTAAACTCTGCCAATTAAACTCTGCGATTTAAACTCTGCGGTTTAAACTCTGCGATTTAAAATCTGCCATTTGAACTCTGCCATTTGAACTCTGCGATTTAAACTCTGCGATTTAAACTCTGCGATTAAAACTCTGTGATTTAAACTCTGCGATTTAAACTCTGCGATAAAAACTCTGCGATTTAAACTCTGCTATTTAAACTCTGCGATTTAAACTCTGCGATTTAAACTCTGCCATTTGAACTCTGCCATTTGAACTCTGCCATTTGAACTCTGCCATTTGAACTCTGCGATTTGAACTCTGCGATTTAAACTCTGCGATTTAAACTCTGCGATTAAAAACTCTGCCATTTAAACTCTGCCATTTAAACTCTGCCATTTAAACTCTGCCATTTAAACTCTGCCATTTAAACTCTGCCATATAAACTCTGCCATATAAACCCTGCGATTTGAACTCTGCGATTTAAACTCTGCCATTTAAACTCTGCCATTAAACTCTGCCATTTAAACTCTGCCATTTAAACTCTGCCATTTAAACTCTGCCATTTCAACTTTGCCATTTCAACTCTGCCATTTCAACTCTGCCATTTAAACTCTGCCATTTAAACTCTGCGATTTAAACTCTGCGATTTAAACTCTGCGATTTAAACTCTGAGATTTAAACTCTGCGTTTTAAACTCTGCGATTTAAACTCTGCGATTTAAACTCTGCGATTTAAACTCTGCGATTTAAAATCTGCCATTTGAACTCTGCCATTTGAACTCTGCGATTTAAACTCTGCGATTTAAACTCTGTGATTTAAACTCTGCCATTTAAACTCTGCGATTAAAACTCTGCGATTTAAACTCTGCTATTTAAACTCTGCGATTTAAACTCTGCGATTTAAACTCTGCGATTTAAACTCTGCCATTTGAACTCTGCCATTTGAACTCTGCCATTTGAACTCTGCCATTTGAACTCTGCCATTTGAACTCTGCCATTTGAACTCTGCGATTTAAACTCTGCGATTTAAACTCTGCGATTAAAAACTCTGCCATTTAAACTCTGCCATTTAAACTCTGCCATTTAAACTCTGCCATTTAAACTCTGCCATTTAAACTCTGCCATATAAACTCTGCCATATAAACCCTGCGATTTGAACTCTGCGATTTAAACTCTGCGATTTAAACTCTGCAATTTAAACTCTGCGATTTAAACTCTGCCATTTGAACTCTTCGATTTAAACTCTGCGATTTAAACTCTGCGATTTAAACTCTGCCATTTAAACTGTGCCATTTAAACTCTGCCATATAAACTCTGCCATATAAACTCTGCGATTTGAACTCTGCGATTTAAACTCTGCGATTTAAATTCTGCGATTTAAACTCTGCGATTTGAACTCTGCGATTTGAACTCTGCCATTTGAACTCTGCCATTTGAACTCTGCGATTTGAACTCTACGATACGAACTCTGCCATTTAAACTCTGCCATTTAAACTCTGCCATTTAAACTCTGCCATTTAAACTCTGCCATTTAAACTCTGCCATTTAAACTCTGCGATTTAAACTCTGCGATTCAAACTCTGCGATTCAAACTCTGCGATTTAAACTCTGCGATTTAAACTATGCGATTAAAACTCTGCCATTTAAACTCTGCCATTTAAACTCTGCCATTTAAACTCTGCCATTTAAACTCTGCCAGTTAAACTCTGCCATTTGAACTCTGCGATTTAAACTCTGCGATTTAAACTCTGCGATTAAAACTCTGCCATTTAAACTCTGCCATTTAAACTCTGCCATTTAAACTCTGCCATTTAAACTCTGCCATTTAAACTCTGCCATATAAACTCTGCCATATAAACCCTGCGATTTGAACTCTGAAACTCTGCGATTTAAACTCTGCGATTTAAACTCTGCGATTCAAACTATGCGATTAAAACTCTGCCTTTTAAACTCTGCCATTTAATCTCTGCTATTTAAACTCTGCGATCTAAACTCTGCGATCTAAACTCTGCCATTTAAACTCTGCCATTTAAACTCTGCCATTTGAACTCTGCGATTTGAACTCTGCGATTTGAACTCTGCCATTTAAACTCTGCCATTTAAACTCTGCGATTTAAGCTCTGCGATTTAAGCTCTGCGATTTAAACTCTGCGATTTAAACACTGCGATTTAAACTCTGCAATTTAAACTCTGCCATTTAAACTCTGCCATTTAAACTCTGCCATTTAAACTCTGCGATTTAAACTCTGCCATTTAAACTCTGCCATTTAAACTCTGCCATTTAAACTCTGCCATTTAAACTCTGCCATTTAAACTCTGCGATTTAAACTCTGCGATTTAAGCTCTGCGATTTAAGCTCTGCCATTTAAGCTCTGCCATTTAAACTCTGCCATTTAAACTCTGCCATTTAAACTCTGCCGTTTGAACTCTGCGATTTAAACTCTGCGATTTAAACTCTGCCATTTAAACTCTGCCATTTAAACTCTGCCATTTAAACTCTGCGATTTAAACTCTGCGATTTAAACTCTGCCATTTAAACTCTGCGATTTAAACTCAGCGATTTAAACTCTGCCATTTAATTCTGCCATTTAAACTCTGCCATTTAAACTCTGCCATTTAAACTCTGTCATTTAAACTCTGCGATTTAAACTCTGCGATTTAAACTCTGCGATTTAAACTCTGCGATTTAAACTCTGCCATTTAAACTCTGCCATATAAACTCTGCGATTTGAACTCTGCGATTTAAATTCTGCGATTATAACTCTGCGATTTAAACTCTACGATTTAAACTCTGCAATTTAAACTCTTGAACTCTGCGATTTGAACTCTGCCATTTGAACTCTGCCATTTGAACTCTGCGATTTAAACTCTGCGATTTAATCTCTGCGATTTAAACTCAGCGATTTAAACTCTGCCATTTAAACTCTGCCATTTAAACTCTGCCATTTAAACTCTGCAATTTAAACTCTGCGATTTAAACTCTGCGATTTAAACTCTGCCATTTGAACTCTGCGATTTAAACTCTGCCATTTAAACTCTGCGATTAAAACTCTGCGATTTAAGCTCTGCCATTTAAACTATGCGATTGAAACTCTGCGATTTAAACTCTGCGATTTAAACTCTGCCATTTAAACTCTGCCATTTAAACTCTGCCATTTAAACTTTGCCAAATAAACTCTGCCATATAAACTCTGCGATTTGAACTCTGCGATTTAAACTCTGCTATTTAAACTCTGCGATTTAAACTCTGCGATTTAAACTCTGCGATTATAACTCTGCGATTTAAACTCTGCGATTTAAACTCTGCTATTTAAACTCTGCGATTTAAACTCTGCGATTTGAACTCTGCCATTTGAACTCTGCCATTTGAACTCTGCCATTTGAACTCTGCGATTTGAACTCTGCGATTTAAACTCTGCCATTTAAACTCTGCCATTTAAACTCTGCCATTTAAACTCTGCCATTTAAACTCTGCCATTTAAACTCTGCCATTTAAACTCTGCGATTTAAACTCTGCGATTTAAACTCTGCGATTTAAACTCTGCGATTTGAACTCTGTGATTTGAACTCTGCCATTTGAACTTTGCCATTTGAACTCTGCGATTTGAACTCTGCGAGATGAACTCTGCGATTTGAACTCTGCGATTTGAACTCATTTAAACTCTACGATTTAAACTCTGCAATTTAAACTCTGCAGTTTAAACTCTGCCATTTGAACTCGGCCATTTGAATTCGGCCATTTGAACTCTGCCATTTGAACTCTGCGATTTGAACTCTGCGATTTAAACTCTGCCATTTAAACTCTGCCATTTAAACTCTGCCATTTAAACTCTGCGATTTAAACTCTGCGATTTAAACTCTGCGATTTGAACTCTGCGATTTGAACTCTGCCATTTGAACTTTGCCATTTGAACTCTGCGATTTGAACTCTGCGATTTAAACTCATTTAAACTCTGCGATTTAAACTCTGCAGTTTAAACTCTGCGATTTAAACTCTGCCATTTAAACTCTGCGATTTAAACTCTGTGATTTAATATCTGCCATTTAAACTCTGCGATTTAAACTCTGCGATTTAAACTCTGCGATTTAAACTCTGCGATTTAAACTCTGCCATTTAAGCTCTGCCATTTAAGCTCTGCCATTTAAACTCTGCCATTTAAACTCTGCCATATTAACTCTGCCATTTAAACTCTGCCATTTGAACTCTGCGATTTAAACTCTGCGATTTAAACTCTGCAATTTAAACTCTTGAACTCTGCGATTTGAACTCTGCGATTTGAACTCTGCCATTTGAACTCTGCGATTTGAACTCTGCGATTTAAACTCTGCAATTTAAACTCTGCGATTTAAACTCAGCGATTTAAACTCTGCCATTTAAACTCTGCCATTTAAACTCTGCCATTTAAACTCTGCGATTTAAACTCTGCGATTTAAACTCTGCCATTTGAACTCTGCGATTTAAACTCTGCGATTTAAACTCTGCGATTTAAACTCTGCGATTTAAGCTCTGCCATTTAAACTCTGCGATTTAAACTCTGCCATTTAAACTCTGCCATTTAAACTCTGCGATTTAAACTCTGCGATTTAAACTCTGCGATTTAAACTCTGCCATTTGAACTCTGCGATTTAAACTCTGCCATTTAAACTCTGCGATTTAAACTCTGCGATTTAAGCTCTGCCATTTAAACTATGCGATTGAAACTCTGCGATTTAAACTCTGCGATTTAAACTCTGCCATTTAAACTCTGCCATTTAAACTCTGCCATATAAACTCTGCCATATAAACTCTGCGATTTGAACTCTGCGATTTAAACTCTGCTATTTAAACTCTGCGATTTAAACTCTGCGATTTGAACTCTGCCATTTGAACCCTGCGATTTGAACTCTGCGATTTGAACTCTACGATTTAAACTCTGCGATTTAAACTCTGCCATTTAAACTCTGCCATTTAAACTCTGCCATTTAAACTCTGCCATTTAAACTCTGCCATTTAAACTCAGCGATTTAAACTCTGCGATTTAAACTCTGCAATTTAAACTCTGCGATTTAAACTCTGCGATTTAAACTCTGCGATTTAAGCTCTGCGATTTAAGCTCTGCCATTTAAGCTCTGCCATTTAAACTCTGCCATTTAAACTCTGCCATTTAAACTCTGCCATTTGAACTCTGCCATTTAAACTCTGCGATTTAAACTCTGCCATTTAAACTGTGCGATTTAAACTCTGCCATTTAAACTCTGCGATTTAAACTCTGCGATTTAAACTCTGCCATTTAAACTCTGCGATTTAAACTCAGCGATTTAAACTCTACCATTTAATTCTGCCATTTAAACTCTGCCATTTAAACTCTGCCATTTAAACTCTGCCATTTAAACTCTGCCATTTAAACTCTGCGATTTAAACTCTGCGATTTAAACTCTGCCATTTAAACTCTGCCATATAAACTCTGCGATTTGAACTCGGCGATTTAAATTCTGCGATTATAACTCTGCGATTTAAACTCTGCGATTTAAACTCTGCAATTTAAACTCTTGAACTCTGCGATTTGAACTCTGCGATTTGAACTCTGCGATTTGAACTCTGCCATTTGAACTCTGCGATTTGAACTCTGCTATTTAAACTCTGCGATTTAAACTCTGCCATTTAAACTCTGCCATTTAAACTCTGCAATTTAAACTCTGCGATTTAAACTCTGCGATTTAAACTCTGCGATTTAAACTCTGCCATTTGAACTCTGCGATTTAAACTCTGCGATTTAAACTCTGCGATTTAAACTCTGCGATTTAAGCTCTGCCATTTAAACTCTGCCATTTAAACTCTGCGATTTAAACTCTGCGATTTAAACTCTGCGATTTAAACTCTGCCATTTGAACTCTGCGATTTAAACTCTGCCATTTAAACACTGCTATTTAAACTCTGCGATTTAAGCTCTGCCATTTAAACTATGCGATTGAAACTCTGCGATTTAAACTCTGCGATTTAAACTCTGCCATTTAAACTCTGCCATTTAAACTCTGCCATTTAAACTCTGCCATATAAACTCTGCCATATAAACTCTGCGATTTGAACTCTGCGATTTAAACTCTGCTATTTAAACTCTGCGATTTAAACTCTGCGATTTGAACTCTGCCATTTGAACCCTGCGATTTGAACTCTGCGATTTGAACTCTACGATTTAAACTCTGCGATTAAAACTCTGCCATTTAAACTCTGCCATTTAAACTCTGCCATTTAAACTCTGCCATTTAAACTCTGCCATTTAAACTCTGCGATTTAAACTCTGCCATTTAAACTCTGCGATTTAAACTCTGCGATTTAAGCTCTGCGATTTAAGCTCTGCCATTTAAGCTCTGCCATTTAAACTCTGCCATTTAAACTCTGCCATTTAAACTCTGCCGTTTGAACTCTGCGATTTAAACTCTGCGATTTAAACTCTGCCATTTAAACTGTGCGATTTAAACTCTGCCATTTAAACTCTGCGATTTAAACTCTGCGATTTAAACTCTGCCATTTAAACTCTGCGATTTAAACTCAGCGATTTAAACTCTGCCATTTAATTCTGCCATTTAAACTCTGCCATTTAAACTCTGCCATTTAAACTCTGCCATTTAAACTCTGCGATTTAAACTCTGCGATTTAAACTCTGCGATTTAAACTCTGCGATTTAAACTCTGCCATTTAAACTCTGCCATATAAACTCTGCGATTTGAACTCTGCGATTTAAATTCTGCGATTATAACTCTGCGATTTAAACTCTACGATTTAAACTCTGCAATTTAAACTCTTGAACTCTGCGATTTGAACTCTGCGATTTGAACTCTGCCATTTGAACTCTGCCATTTGAACTCTGCGATTTAAACTCTGCGATTTAATCTCTGCGATTTAAACTCAGCGATTTAAACTCTGCCATTTAAACTCTGCCATTTAAACTCTGCCATTTAAACTCTGCAATTTAAACTCTGCGATTTAAACTCTGCGATTTAAACTCTGCCATTTGAACTCTGCGATTTAAACTCTGCCATTTAAACTCTGCGATTAAAACTCTGCGATTTAAGCTCTGCCATTTAAACAATGCGATTGAAACTCTGCGATTTAAACTCTGCGATTTAAACTCTGCCATTTAAACTCTGCCATTTAAACTCTGCCATTTAAACTTTGCCAAATAAACTCTGCCATATAAACTCTGCGATTTGAACTCTGCGATTTAAACTCTGCTATTTAAACTCTGCGATTTAAACTCTGCGATTTAAACTCTGCGATTATAACTCTGCGATTTAAACTCTGCGATTTAAACTCTGCTATTTAAACTCTGCGATTTAAACTCTGCGATTTGAACTCTGCCATTTGAACTCTGCCATTTGAACTCTGCCATTTGAACTCTGCGATTTGAACTCTGCGATTTAAACTCTGCCATTTAAACTCTGCCATTTAAACTCTGCCATTTAAACTCTGCCATTTAAACTCTGCCATTTAAACTCTGCCATTTAAACTCTGCGATTTAAACTCTGCGATTTAAACTCTGCGATTTAAACTCTGCGATTTGAACTCTGTGATTTGAACTCTGCCATTTGAACTTTGCCATTTGAACTCTGCGATTTGAACTCTGCGAGATGAACTCTGCGATTTGAACTCTGCGATTTGAACTCATTTAAACTCTACGATTTAAACTCTGCAATTTAAACTCTGCAGTTTAAACTCTGCCATTTGAACTCGGCCATTTGAATTCGGCCATTTGAACTCTGCCATTTGAACTCTGCGATTTGAACTCTGCGATTTAAACTCTGCCATTTAAACTCTGCCATTTAAACTCTGCCATTTAAACTCTGCGATTTAAACTCTGCGATTTAAACTCTGCGATTTGAACTCTGCGATTTGAACTCTGCCATTTGAACTTTGCCATTTGAACTCTGCGATTTGAACTCTGCGATTTAAACTCATTTAAACTCTGCGATTTAAACTCTGCAGTTTAAACTCTGCGATTTAAACTCTGCCATTTAAACTCTGCGATTTAAACTCTGCGATTTAATATCTGCCATTTAAACTCTGCGATTTAAACTCTGCGATTTAAACTCTGCGATTTAAACTCTGCGATTTAAACTCTGCCATTTAAGCTCTGCCATTTAAGCTCTGCCATTTAAACTCTGCCATTTAAACTCTGCCATATTAACTCTGCCATTTAAACTCTGCCATTTGAACTCTGCGATTTAAACTCTGCGATTTAAACTCTGCAATTTAAACTCTTGAACTCTGCGATTTGAACTCTGCGATTTGAACTCTGCCATTTGAACTCTGCGATTTGAACTCTGCGATTTAAACTCTGCAATTTAAACTCTGCGATTTAAACTCAGCGATTTAAACTCTGCCATTTAAACTCTGCCATTTAAACTCTGCCATTTAAACTCTGCGATTTAAACTCTGCGATTTAAACTCTGCGATTTAAACTCTGCCATTTGAACTCTGCGATTTAAACTCTGCGATTTAAACTCTGCGATTTAAACTCTGCGATTTAAGCTCTGCCATTTAAACTCTGCGATTTAAACTCTGCCATTTAAACTCTGCCATTTAAACTCTGCGATTTAAACTCTGCGATTTAAACTCTGCGATTTAAACTCTGCCATTTGAACTCTGCGATTTAAACTCTGCCATTTAAACTCTGCGATTTAAACTCTGCGATTTAAGCTCTGCCATTTAAACTATGCGATTGAAACTCTGCGATTTAAACTCTGCGATTTAAACTCTGCCATTTAAACTCTGCCATTTAAACTCTGCCATATAAACTCTGCCATATAAACTCTGCGATTTGAACTCTGCGATTTAAACTCTGCTATTTAAACTCTGCGATTTAAACTCTGCGATTTGAACTCTGCCATTTGAACCCTGCGATTTGAACTCTGCGATTTGAACTCTACGATTTAAACTCTGCGATTTAAACTCTGCCATTTAAACTCTGCCATTTAAACTCTGCCATTTAAACTCTGCCATTTAAACTCTGCGATTTAAACTCTGCGATTTAAACTCTGCGATTTAAACTCTGCAATTTAAACTCTGCGATTTAAACTCTGCGATTTAAACTCTGCGATTTAAGCTCTGCGATTTAAGCTCTGCCATTTAAGCTCTGCCATTTAAACTCTGCCATTTAAACTCTGCCAATTAAACTCTGCCATTTGAACTCTGCCATTTAAACTCTGCGATTTAAACTCTGCCATTTAAACTGTGCGATTTAAACTCTGCCATTTAAACTCTGCGATTTAAACTCTGCGATTTAAACTCTGCCATTTAAACTCTGCGATTTAAACTCAGCGATTTAAACTCTACCATTTAATTCTGCCATTTAAACTCTGCCATTTAAACTCTGCCATTTAAACTCTGCCATTTAAACTCTGCGATTTAAACTCTGCGATTTAAACTCTGCGATTTAAACTCTGCCATTTAAACTCTGCCATATAAACTCTGCGATTTGAACTCGGCGATTTAACTTCTGCGATTATAACTCTGCGATTTAAACTCTGCGATTTAAACTCTGCAATTTAAACTCTTGAACTCTGCGATTTGAACTCTGCGATTTGAACTCTGCGATTTGAACTCTGCCATTTGAACTCTGCGATTTGAACTCTGCTATTTAAACTCTGCGATTTAAACTCTGCCATTTAAACTCTGCCATTTAAACTCTGCAATTTAAACTCTGCGATTTAAACTCTGCGATTTAAACTCTGCCATTTGAACTCTGCGATTTAAACTCTGCGATTTTAACTCTGCGATTTAAACTCTGCGATTTAAGCTCTGCCATTTAAACTATGCGATTGAAACTCTGCGATTTAAACTCTGCCATTTAAACTCTGCCATTTAAACTCTGCAATTTAAACTCTGCCATTTAAACTCTGCCATTTAAACTCTGCCATATAAACTCTGCCATATAAACTCTGCGATTTTAACTCTGCGATTTAAACTCTGCTATTTAAACTCTGCGATTTAAACTCTGCGATTTAAACTCTGCGATTTAATATCTGCCATTTAAACTCTGCGATTTAAACTCTGCGATTTAAACTCTGCGATTTAAACTCTGCGATTTAAACTCTGCCATTTAAGCTCTGCCATTTAAGCTCTGCCATTTAAACTCTGCCATTTAAACTCTGCCATATTAACTCTGCCATTTAAACTTTGCCATTTGAACTCTGCGATTTAAACTCTGCGATTTAAACTCTGCAATTTAAACTCTTGAACTCTGCGATTTGAACTCTGCGATTTGAACTCTGCCATTTGAACTCTGCGATTTGAACTCTGCGATTTAAACTCTGCAATTTAAACTCTGCGATTTAAACTCAGCGATTTAAACTCTGCCATTTAAACTCTGCCATTTAAACTCTGCCATTTAAACTCTGCGATTTAAACTCTGCGATTTAAACTCTGCGATTTAAACTCTGCCATTTGAACTCTGCGATTTAAACACTGCGATTTAAACTCTGCGATTTAAACTCTGCGATTTAAGCTCTGCCATTTAAACTCTGCGATTTAAACTCTGCCATTTAAACTCTGCCATTTAAACTCTGCGATTTAAACTCTGCGATTTAAACTCTGCGATTTAAACTCTGCCATTTGAACTCTGCGATTTAAACTCTGCCATTTAAACTCTGCGATTTAAACTCTGCGATTTAAGCTCTGCCATTTAAACTATGCGATTGAAACTCTGCGATTTAAACTCTGCGATTTAAACTCTGCCATTTAAACTCTGCCATATAAACTCTGCCATATAAACTCTGCCATATAAACTCTGCGATTTGAACTCTGCGATTTAAACTCTGCTATTTAAACTCTGCGATTTAAACTCTGCGATTTGAACTCTGCCATTTGAACCCTGCGATTTGAACTCTGCGATTTGAACTCTACGATTTAAACTCTGCGATTTAAACTCTGCCATTTAAACTCTGCCATTTAAACTCTGCCATTTAAACTCTGCCATTTAAACTCTGCGATTTAAACTCTGCGATTTAAACTCTGCGATTTAAACTCTGCCATTTAAACTCTGCGATTTAAACTCTGCGATTTAAACTCTGCGATTTAAGCTCTGCGATTTAAGCTCTGCCATTTAAGCTCTGCCATTTAAACTCTGCCATTTAAACTCTGCCATTTAAACTCTGCCATTTGAACTCTGCGATTTAAACTCTGCGATTTAAACTCTGCCATTTAAACTGTGCGAATTAAACTCTGCCATTTAAACTCTGCGATTTAAACTCTGCGATTTAAACTCTGCCATTTAAACTCTGCGATTTAAACTCAGCGATTTAAACTCTGCCATTTAATTCTGCCATTTAAACTCTGCCATTTAAACTCTGCCATTTAAACTCTGCCATTTAAACTCTGCGATTTAAACTCTGCCATTTAAACTCTGCCATTTAAACTCTGCCATTTAAACTCTGCCATATAAACTCTGCGATTTGAACTCGGCGATTTAAATTCTGCGATTATAACTCTGCGATTTAAACTCTGCGATTTAAACTCTGCAATTTAAATTCTTGAACTCTGCGATTTGAACTCTGCGATTTGAACTCTGCCATTTGAACTCTGCGATTTGAACTCTGCTATTTAAACTCTGCGATTTAAACTCTGCGATTTAAACTCAGTGATTTAAACTCTGCCATTTAAACTCTGCCATTTAAACTCTGCAATTTAAACTCTGCGATTTAAACTCTGCGATTTAAACTCTGCCATTTGAACTCTGCGATTTAAACTCTGCGATTTAAACTCTGCGATTTAAACTCTGCGATTTAAGCTCTGCCATTTAAACTATGCGATTGAAACTCTGCGATTTAAACTCTGCCATTTAAACTCTGCCATTTAAACTCTGCAATTTAAACTCTGCCATTTAAACTCTGCCATTTAAACTCTGCCACATAAACTCTGCCATATAAACTCTGCGATTTGAACTCTGCGATTTAAACTCTGCTATTTAAACTCTGCGATTTAAACTCTGCGATTTGAACTCTGCGATTTGAACTCTGCCATTTGAACCCTGCGATTTGAACTCTGCGATTTGAACTCTACGATTTAAACTCTGCGATTTAAACTCTGCCATTTAAACTCTGCCATTTAAACTCTGCCATTTAAACTCTGCCATTTAAACTCTGCCATTTAAACTCTGCCATTTAAACTCTGCGATTTAAACTCTGCGATTTAAACTCTGCGATTTAAACTCTGCGATTTAAACTCTGCCATTTAAACTCTGCCATTTAAACTCTGCCATTTAAACTCTGCGATTTAAACTCTGCGATTTAAACTCTGCGATTTAAGCTCTGCGATTTAAGCTCTGCCATTTAAGCTCTGCCATTTAAACTCTGCCATTTAAACTCTGCCATTTAAACTCTGCCATTTGAACTCTGCCATTTGAACTCTGCGATTTAAACTCTGCCATTTAAACTCTGCCATTTAAACTGTGCGATTTAAACTCTGCGATTTAAACTCTGCCATTTAAACTCTGCCATTTAAACTCTGCGATTTAAACTCTGCCATATAAACTCTGCCATTTAAACTCTGCCATTTAAACTCTGCCATTTAAACTCTGCCATTTAAACTCTGCCATTTAAACTCTGCAATTTAAACTCTGCGATTTAAACTCTGCCATTTAAACTCTGCGATTTAAACTCAGCGATTTAAACTCTGCCATTTAATTCTGCCATTTAAACTCTGCCATTTAAACTCTGCCATTTAAACTCTGCCATTTAAACTCTGCCATTTAAACTCTGCGATTTAAACTCTGCGATTTAAACTCTGCGATTTAAACTCTGCGATTTAAACTCTGCCATTTAAACTCTGCCATATAAACTCTGCGATTTGAACTCTGCGATTTAAATTCTGCGATTATAACTCTGTGATTTAAACTCTACGATTTAAACTCTGCAATTTAAACTCTTGAACTCTGCGATTTGAACTCTGCGATTTGAACTCTGCCATTTGAACTCTGCGATTTGAACTCTGCGATTTAAACTCTGCAATTTAAACTCTGCGATTTAAACTCAGCGATTTAAACTCTGCCATTTAAACTCTGCCATTTAAACTCTGCCATTTAAACTCTGCGATTTAAACTCTGCGATTTAAACTCTGCGATTTAAACTCTGCCATTTGAACTCTGCGATTTAAACTCTGCGATTTAAACTCTGCGATTTAAACTCTGCGATTTAAGCTCTGCCATTTAAACTCTGCGATTTAAACTCTGCCATTTAAACTCTGCCATTTAAACTCTGCGATTTAAACTCTGCGATTTAAACTCTGCGATTTAAACTCTGCCATTTGAACTCTGCGATTTAAACTCTGCCATTTAAACTCTGCGATTTAAACTCTGCGATTTAAGCTCTGCCATTTAAACTATGCGATTGAAACTCTGCGATTTAAACTCTGCGATTTAAACTCTGCCATTTAAACTCTGCCATTTAAACTCTGCCATATAAACTCTGCCATATAAACTCTGCGATTTGAACTCTGCGATTTAAACTCTGCTATTTAAACTCTGCGATTTAAACTCTGCGATTTGAACTCTGCCATTTGAACCCTGCGATTTGAACTCTGCGATTTGAACTCTACGATTTAAACTCTGCGATTTAAACTCTGCCATTTAAACTCTGCCATTTAAACTCTGCCATTTAAACTCTGCCATTTAAACTCTGCCATTTAAACTCTGCGATTTAAACTCTGCAATTTAAACTCTGCAATTTAAACTCTGCGATTTAAACTCTGCGATTTAAACTCTGCGATTTAAGCTCTGCGATTTAAGCTCTGCCATTTAAGCTCTGTCATTTAAACTCTGCCATTTAAACTCTGCCAATTAAACTCTGCCATTTGAACTCTGCCATTTAAACTCTGCGATTTAAACTCTGCCATTTAAACTGTGCGATTTAAACTCTGCCATTTAAACTCTGCGATTTAAACTCTGCGATTTAAACTCTGCCATTTAAACTCTGCGATTTAAACTCAGCGATTTAAACTCTACCATTTAATTCTGCCATTTAAACTCTGCCATTTAAACTCTGCCATTTAAACTCTGCCATTTAAACTCTGCGATTTAAACTCTGCGATTTAAACTCTGCGATTTAAACTCTGCCATTTAAACTCTGCCATATAAACTCTGCGATTTGAACTCGGCGATTTAAATTCTGCGATTATAACTCTGCGATTTAAACTCTGCGATTTAAACTCTGCAATTTAAACTCTTGAACTCTGCGATTTGAACTCTGCGATTTGAACTCTGCGATTTGAACTCTGCCATTTGAACTCTGCCATTTGAACTCTGCGATTTGAACTCTGCTATTTAAACTCTGCGATTTAAACTCTGCCATTTAAACTCTGCCATTTAAACTCTGCAATTTAAACTCTGCGATTTAAACTCTGCGATTTAAACTCTGCCATTTGAACTCTGCGATTTAAACTCTGCGATTTTAACTCTGCGATTTAAACTCTGCGATTTAAGCTCTGCCATTTAAACTATGCGATTGAAACTCTGCGATTTAAACTCTGCCATTTAAACTCTGCCATTTAAACTCTGCAATTTAAACTCTGCCATTTAAACTCTGCCATTTAAACTCTGCCATATAAACTCTGCCATATAAACTCTGCGATTTGAACTCTGCGATTTAAACTCTGCTATTTAAACTCTGCGATTTAAACTCTGCGATTTAAACTCTGCGATTTAATATCTGCCATTTAAACTCTGCGATTTAAACTCTGCGATTTAAACTCTGCGATTTAAACTCTGCGATTTAAACTCTGCCATTTAAGCTCTGCCATTTAAGCTCTGCCATTTAAACTCTGCCATTTAAACTCTGCCATATTAACTCTGCCATTTAAACTTTGCCATTTGAACTCTGCGATTTAAACTCTGCGATTTAAACTCTGCAATTTAAACTCTTGAACTCTGCGATTTGAACTCTGCGATTTGAACTCTGCCATTTGAACTCTGCGATTTGAACTCTGCGATTTAAACTCTGCAATTTAAACTCTGCGATTTAAACTCAGCGATTTAAACTCTGCCATTTAAACTCTGCCATTTAAACTCTGCCATTTAAACTCTGCGATTTAAACTCTGCGATTTAAACTCTGCGATTTAAACTCTGCCATTTGAACTCTGCGATTTAAACACTGCGATTTAAACTCTGCGATTTAAACTCTGCGATTTAAGCTCTGCCATTTAAACTCTGCGATTTAAACTCTGCCATTTAAACTCTGCCATTTAAACTCTGCGATTTAAACTCTGCGATTTAAACTCTGCGATTTAAACTCTGCCATTTGAACTCTGCGATTTAAACTCTGCCATTTAAACTCTGCGATTTAAACTCTGCGATTTAAGCTCTGCCATTTAAACTATGCGATTGAAACTCTGCGATTTAAACTCTGCGATTTAAACTCTGCCATTTAAACTCTGCCATTTAAACTCTGCCATATAAACTCTGCCATATAAACTCTGCGATTTGAACTCTGCGATTTAAACTCTGCTATTTAAACTCTGCGATTTAAACTCTGCGATTTGAACTCTGCCATTTGAACCCTGCGATTTGAACTCTGCGATTTGAACTCTACGATTTAAACTCTGCGATTTAAACTCTGCCATTTAAACTCTGCCATTTAAACTCTGCCATTTAAACTCTGCCATTTAAACTCTGCGATTTAAACTCTGCGATTTAAACTCTGCGATTTAAACTCTGCCATTTAAACTCTGCGATTTAAACTCTGCGATTTAAACTCTGCGATTTAAGCTCTGCGATTTAAGCTCTGCCATTTAAGCTCTGCCATTTAAACTCTGCCATTTAAACTCTGCCATTTAAACTCTGCCATTTGAACTCTGCGATTTAAACTCTGCGATTTAAACTCTGCCATTTAAACTGTGCGAATTAAACTCTGCGATTTAAACTCTGCGATTTAAACTCTGCGATTTAAACTCTGCGATTTAAACTCAGCGATTTAAACTCTGCCATTTAATTCTGCCATTTAAACTCTGCCATTTAAACTCTGCCATTTAAACTCTGCCATTTAAACTCTGCCATTTAAACTCTGCGATTTAAACTCTGCCATTTAAACTCTGCCATTTAAACTCTGCCATTTAAACTCTGCCATATAAACTCTGCGATTTGAACTCGGCGATTTAAATTCTGCGATTATAACTCTGCGATTTAAACTCTGCGATTTAAACTCTGCAATTTAAATTCTTGAACTCTGCGATTTGAACTCTGCGATTTGAACTCTGCGATTTGAACTCTGCGATTTGAACTCTGCTATTTAAACTCTGCGATTTAAACTCTGCGATTTAAACTCAGTGATTTAAACTCTGCCATTTAAACTCTGCCATTTAAACTCTGCAATTTAAACTCTGCGATTTAAACTCTGCGATTTAAACTCTGCCATTTGAACTCTGCGATTTAAACTCTGCGATTTAAACTCTGCGATTTAAACTCTGCGATTTAAGCTCTGCCATTTAAACTATGCGATTGAAACTCTGCGATTTAAACTCTGCCATTTAAACTCTGCCATTTAAACTCTGCAATTTAAACTCTGCCATTTAAACTCTGCCATTTAAACTCTGCCACATAAACTCTGCCATATAAACTCTGCGATTTGAACTCTGCGATTTAAACTCTGCTATTTAAACTCTGCGATTTAAACTCTGCGATTTGAACTCTGCGATTTGAACTCTGCCATTTGAACCCTGCGATTTGAACTCTGCGATTTGAACTCTACGATTTAAACTCTGCGATTTAAACTCTGCCATTTAAACTCTGCCATTTAAACTCTGCCATTTAAACTCTGCCATTTAAACTCTGCCATTTAAACTCTGCCATTTAAACTCTGCGATTTAAACTCTGCGATTTAAACTCTGCGATTTAAACTCTGCGATTTAAACTCTGCCATTTAAACTCTGCCATTTAAACTCTGCCATTTAAACTCTGCGATTTAAACTCTGCGATTTAAACTCTGCGATTTAAGCTCTGCGATTTAAGCTCTGCCATTTAAGCTCTGCCATTTAAACTCTGCCATTTAAACTCTGCCATTTAAACTCTGCCATTTAAACTCTGCCATTTGAACTCTGCGATTTAAACTCTGCCATTTAAACTCTGCCATTTAAACTGTGCGATTTAAACTCTGCGATTTAAACTCTGCCATTTAAACTCTGCCATTTAAACTCTGCGATTTAAACTCTGCCATATAAACTCTGCCATTTAAACTCTGCCATTTAAACTCTGCCATTTAAACTCTGCCATTTAAACTCTGCCATTTAAACTCTGCAATTTAAACTTTGCGATTTAAACTCTGCCATTTAAACTCTGCGATTTAAACTCAGCGATTTAAACTCTGCCATTTAATTCTGCCATTTAAACTCTGCCATTTAAACTCTGCCATTTAAACTCTGCCATTTAAACTCTGCCATTTAAACTCTGCGATTTAAACTCTGCGATTTAAACTCTGCCATTTAAACTCTGCCATATAAACTCTAAGATTTGAATTCTGCGATTTAAACTCTGCGATTTAAACTCCGATTTAAACTCTGCCATTTAAACTCTGCCATTTAAACTCTGCCATTTAAACTCTGCCATTTAAACTCTGCCATTTAAACTCTGCCATATAAACTCTGCGATTTGAACTCTGCGATTTAAACTCTGCTATTTAAACTCTGCGATTTAAACTCTGCGATTTGAACTCTGCCATTTGAACCCTGCGATTTGAACCCTGCGATTTGAACTCTGCGATTTAAACTCTGCGATTTAAACTCTGCCATTTAAACTCTGCCATTTAAACTCTGCCATTTAAACTCTGCCATTTAAACTCTGCCATTTAAACTCTGCCATTTAAACTCTGCCATTTAAACTCTGCGATTTAAACTCTGCGATTTAAACTCTGCGATTTAAACTCTGCGATTTAAACTCTGCGATTTAAACTCTGCGATTTAAACTCTGCGATTTAAACTCTGCGATTTAAGCTCTGCGATTTAAGCTCTGCCATTTAAGCTCTGCCATTTAAGCTCTGCCATTTAAACTCTGCCATTTAAACTCTGCCATTTGAACTCTGCCATTTGAACTCTGCGATTTAAACTCTGCGATTTAAACTCTGCCATTTAAACTGTGCGATTTAAACTCTGCCATTTAAACTCTGCGATTTAAACTCTGCGATTTAAACTCTGCCATATAAACTCTGCGATTTAAACTCTGCCATATAAACTCTGCCATTTAAACTCTGCCATTTAAACTCTGCCATATAAACTCTGCCATTTAAACTCTGCCATTTAAACTCTGCCATTTAAACTCTGCGATTTAAACTCTGCGATTTAAACTCTGCCATTTAAACTCTGCGATTTAAACTCAGCGATTTAAACTCTGCCATTTAATTCTGCCATTTAAACTCTGCCATTTAAACTCTGCCATTTAAACTCAGCCATTTAAACACTGCCATTTAAACTCTGCCATTTAAACTCTGCGATTTAAACTCTGCCATTTAAACTCTGCCATATAAACTCTAAGATTTGAATTCTGCGATTTAAACTCTGCGATTTAAACTCCGACTTAAACTCTGCGATTTAAACTCTGCGATTTGAACTCTGCGATTTGAACTTTGCCATTTGAACTCTGCCATTTGAGCTCTGCGATTTGAACTCTGCCATTTGAACTCTGCGATTTAAACTCTGCGATTTAAACTCTGCGATTTAAACTCTGCGATTTAAACTCTGCGATTTAAACTCTGCCATATAAACTCTGCCATTTAAACTCTGCGATTTGAACTCTGCGATTTAAACACTGCGATTTAAACTCTGCGATTTAAACTCTGCGATTTGAACTCTGCGATTTGAACTCTGCGATTTGAACTCTGCGATTTGAACTCTGCCATTCGAACTCTGCGATTTAAACTCTGCCATTTAAACTCTGCCATTTAAACTCTGCCATTGAAACTCTGCCATTTAAACTCTGCCATATAAACTCTGCCATATAAACTCTGCGATTTGAACTCTGCGATTTAAACTCTGCTATTTAAACTCTGCGATTTAAACTCTGCGATTTGAACTCTGCGATTTGAACTCTGCCATTTGAACCCTGCGATTTGAACTCTGCGATTTAAACTCTACGATTTAAACTCTGCGATTTAAACTCAGCCATTTAAACTCTGCCATTTAAACTCTGCCATTTAAACTCTGCCATTTAAACTCTGCCATTTAAACTCTGCGATTTAAACTCTGCGATTTAAACTCTGCGATTTAAACTCTGCGATTTAAACTCTGCGATTTAAACTCTGCCATTTAAACTCTGCGATTTAAACTCTGCGATTTAAACTCTGCGATTTAAACTCTGCGATTTAAACTCTGCGATTTAAGCTCTGCCATTTAAGCTCTGCCATTTAAACTCTGCCATTTAAACTCTGCCATTTAAACTCTGCCATTTAAACTCTGCCATTTGAACTCTGCGATTTAAACTCTGCGATTTAAACTCTGCCATTTAAACTGTGCGATTTAAACTCTGCCATTTAAACTCTGCGATTTAAACTCTGCGATTTAAACTCTGCCATTTAAACTCTGCGATTTAAACTCTGCCATATAAACTCTGCCATTTAAACTCTGCCATTTAAACTCTGCCATATAAACTCTGCCATTTAAACTCTGCCATTTAAACTCTGCCATTTAAACTCTGCGATTTAAACTCTGCGATTTAAACTCTGCCATTTAAACTCTGCGATTTAAACTCAGCGATTTAAACTCTGCCATTTAATTCTGCCATTTAAACTCTGCCATTTAAACTCTGCCATTTAAACTCTGCCATTTAAACTCTGCCATTTAAACTCTGCGATTTAAACTCTGCGATTTAAACTCTGCCATTTAAACTCTGCCATATAAACTCTAAGATTTGAATTCTGTGATTTAAACTCTGCGATTTAAACTCCGATTTAAACTCTGCCATTTAAACTCTGCCATTTAAACTCTGCCATTTAAACTCTGCCATTTAAACTCTGCCATTTAAACTCTGCCATATAAACTCTGCCATATAAACTCTGCGATTTGAACTCTGCGATTTAAACTCTGCTATTTAAACTCTGCGATTTAAACTCTGCGATTTGAACTCTGCGATTTGAACTCTGCCATTTGAACCCTGCGATTTGAACTCTGCGATTTGAACTCTACGATTTAAATTCTGCGATTTAAACTCTGCCATTTAAACTCTGCCATTTAAACTCTGCCATTTAAACTCTGCCATTTAAACTCTGCCATTTAAACTCTACCATTTAAACTCTGCGATTTAAACTCTGCGATTTAAACTCTGCGATTTAAACTCTGCGATTTAAACTCTGCCATTTAAACTCTGCGATTTAAACTCTGCGATTTAAACTCTGCGATTTAAGCTCTGCGATTTAAGCTCTGCCATTTAAGCTCTGCCATTTAAGCTCTGCCATTTAAACTCTGCCATTTAAACTCTGCCATTTAAACTCTGCGATTTAAACTCTGCGATTTAAACTCTGCCATTTAAACTGTGCGATTTAAACTCTGCCATTTAAACTCTGCCATTTAAACTCTGCGATTTAAACTCTGCCATTTAAACTCTGCGATTTAAACTCTGCCATATAAACTCTGCCATTTAAACTCTGCCATTTAAACTCTGCCATATAAACTCTGCCATTTAAACTCTGCCATTTAAACTCTGCCATTTAAACTCTGCCATTTAAACTCTGCCATTTAAACTCTGCCATTTAAACTCTGCGATTTAAACTCAGCGATTTAAACTCTGCCATTTAATTCTGCCATTTAAACTCTGCCATTTAAACTCTGCCATTTAAACTCTGCCATTTAAACTCTGCCATTTAAACTCTGCGATTTAAACTCTGCGATTTAAACTCTGCCATTTAAACTCTGCCATATAAACTCTAAGATTTGAATTCTGCGATTTAAACTCTGCGATTTAAACTCCGATTTAAACTCTGCGATTTGAACTCTGCGATTTGAACTTTGCCATTTGAACTCTGCCATTTGAGCTCTGCGATTTGAACTCTGCCATTTGAACTCTGCGATTTAAACTCTGCGATTTAAACTCTGCGATTTAAACTCTGCGATTTAAACTCTGCCATTTAAACTCTGCCATTTAAACTCTGCGATTTGAACTCTGCGATTTAAACACTGCGATTTAAACTCTGCGATTTAAACTCTGCGATTTGAACTCTGCGATTTGAACTCTGCGATTTGAACTCTGCGATTTGAACTCTGCCATTTGAACTCTGCGATTTAAACTCTGCCATTTAAACTCTGCCATTTAAACTCTGCCATTTAAACTCTGCCATTTAAACTCTGCCATTTAAACTCTGCCATTTAAACTCTGCCATATAAACTCTGCGTTTTGAACTCTGCGATTTAATCTCTGCGATTTAAACTCTGCGATTTAAACTCTGCGATTTGAACTCTGCGATTTGAACTCTGCGATTTGAACTCTGCCATTTGAACTCTGCCATTTGAACTCTGCGATTTGAACTCTGCGATTTAAACTCTACGATTTAAACTCTGCCATTTAACTCTGCCATTTAAACTCTGCCATTTAAACTCTGCCATTTAAACTCTGCGATTTAATCTCTGCGATTTAAACTTTGCCATTTAAACTCTGCAATTTAAACTCTGCCATTTAAACTCTGCGATTTAAACTCTGCGATTTAAACTCTGCGATTTAAACTCTGCCATTTAAGCTCTGCCATTTAAGCTCTGCCATTTAAGCTCTGCCATTTAAACTCTGCCATTTAAATTCTGCCATTTAAACTCTGCCATTTGAACTCTGCGATTTAAACTCTGTTTATTTAAACTCTGCCATTTAAACTCTGCGATTTAAACTCTGCCATTTAAACTCTGCCATTTAAACTCTGCCATTTAAACTCTGTGATTTAAACTCTGCCATTTAAACTCTGCCATTTAAACTCTGCCATTTAAACTCTGCCATTTAAACTCTGCCATTTAAACTCTGCCATTTAAACTCTGCCATATAAACTCTGCGATTTGAACTCTGCGATTTAAACTCTGCGATTTAAACTCTGCGATTTAAACTCTGCGATTTAAACTGCCATTTAAACTCTGCCATTTAAACTCTGCGTTTTAAACTCTGCCATTTAAACTCTGTCATCTAAACTCTGCCATTTAAACTCTGCCATTTAAACTCTGCCATTTAAACTCTGCCATTTAAACTCTGCCATTTAAACTCTGCGATTTAAACTCTGCCATTTAAACTCTGCCATTTAAACTCTGCCATTTAAACTCTGCCATTTAAACTCTGCCATTTAAACTCTGCAATTTAAACTCTGCCATTTAAACTCTGTCATTCAAACTCTGCCATTTAAACTCTGCCATTTAAACTCTGTGATTTACAGTCTGCGATTTAAAGTCTGCGATTTAAACTCTGCGATTTGAACTCTGCCCTTTGAACTCTGCGATTTGAACTCTGCGATTTGAACTCTGCGATTTGAACTTTGCGATTTAAACTCTACGATTTAAACTCTGCCATTTAAACTCTGCCATTTAAACGCTGCCATTTAAACTCTGTCATTTAAACTCTGCGATTTAAACTCTGCGATTTAAACATTGCCATTTAAACTCTGCAATTTAAACTCTGACATTTAAACTCTGCGATTTAAACTCTGCGATTTAAGCTCTGCCATTTAAGCTCTGCCATTTAAGCTCTGCCATTTAAACTCTGCCATTTAAATTCTGCCATTTAAACTCTGCCATTTGAACTCTGCGATTTAAACTCTGTTTATTTAAACTCTGCGATTTAAACTCTGCGATTTAAACTCTGCCATTTAAACTCTGCCATTTAAACTCTGCCATTTGAACTCTGGGATTTAAACTCTGCGATTTAAACTCTGCCATTTAAACTGTGCGATTTAAACTGTGCGATTTAAACTCTGCGATTTAAACTCTGCGATTTAAACTCTGCCATTTAAACTCTGCGATTTAAACTCTGCCATATAAACTCTGCCATTTAAACTCTGCCATTTAAACTCTGCCATATAAACTCTGCCATTTAAACTCTGCCATTTAAACTCTGCGATTTAAACTCTGCGATTTAAACTCTGCGATTTAAACTCTGCGATTTAAACTCAGCGATTTAAACTCTGCCATTTAATTCTGCCATTTAAACTCTGCCATTTAAACTCTGCCATTTAAACTCTGCCATTTAAACTCTGCGATTTAAACTCTGCGATTTAAACTCTGCGATTTAAACTCTGCCATTTAAACTCTGCCATATAAACTCTAAGATTTGAATTCTGCGATTTAAACTCTGCGATTTAAACTCCGATTTAAACTCTGCGATTTAAACTCTGCGATTTGAACTCTGCGATTTGAACTTTGCCATTTGAACTCTGCCATTTGAGCTCTGCCATTTGAACTCTGCGATTTAAACTCTGCGATTTAAACTCTGCGATTTAAACTCTGCGATTTAAACTCTGCCATTTAAACTCTGCCATTTAAACTCTGCGATTTGAACTCTGCGATTTAAACACTGCGATTTAAACTCTGCGATTTAAACTCCGCGATTTGAACTCCGCGATTTGAACTCTGCGATTTGAACTCTGCGATTTGAACTCTGCCATTTGAACTCTGCGATTTAAACTCTGCGATTTAAACTCTGCCATTTAAACTCTGCCATTTAAACTCTGCCATTTAAACTCTGCCATTTAAACTCTGCCATTTAAACTCTGCCATATAAACTCTGCGTTTTGAAATCTGCGATTTAATCTCTGCGATTTAAACTCTGCGATTTGAACTCTGCGATTTGAACTCTGCCATTTGAACTCTGCCATTTGAACTCTGCGATTTGAACTCTGCGATTTAAACTCTACGATTTAAACTCTGCCATTTAAACTCTGCCATTTAAACTCTGCCATTTAAACTCTGCCATTTAAACTCTGCCATTTAAACTCTGCGATTTAAACTTTGCCATTTAAACTCTGCAATTTAAACTCTGCCATTTAAACTCTGCGATTTAAACTCTGCGATTTAAACTCTGCGATTTAAACTCTGCGATTTAAGCTCTGCCATTTAAGCTCTGCCATTTAAGCTCTGCCATTTAAACTCTGCCATTTAAACTCTGCCATTTAAACTCTGCCATTTGAACTCTGCGATTTAAACTCTGTTTATTTAAACTCTGCGATTTAAACTCTGCGATTTAAACTCTGCCATTTAAACTCTGCCATTTAAACTCTGCCATTTAAACTCTGCGATTTAAACTCTGCCATTTAAACTCTGCCATTTAAACTCTGCTATTTAAACTCTGCCATTTAAACTCTGCCATTTAAACTCTGCCATATAAACTCTGCGATTTGAACTCTGCGATTTAAACTCTGCGATTTAAACTCTGCGATTTAAACTCTGCGATTTAAACTCTGCGATTTAAACTGCCATTTAAACTCTGCCATTTAAACTCTGCGTTTTAAACTCTGCCATTTAAACTCTGTCATTTAAACTCTGCCATTTAAACTCTGCCATTTAAACTCTGCCATTTAAACTCTGCCATTTAAACTCTGCCATTTAAACTCTGCCATTTAATCTATGAAATTTAAACTCTGCCATTTAAACTCTGCCATTTAAACTCTGCCATTTAAACTCTGCCATTTAAACTCTGCCATTTGAACTCTGCAATTTAAACTCTGCAATTTAAACTCTGCCATTTAAACTCTGTCATTCAAACTCTGCCATTTAAACTCTGCCATTTAAACTCTGTGATTTACAGTCTGCGATTTAAAGTCTGCGATTTAAACTCTGCGATTTGAACTCTGCCATTTGAACTCTGCGATTTGAACTCTGCGATTTGAACTCTGCGATTTAAGCTCTGCCATTTAAGCTCTGCCATTTAAGCTCTGCCATTTAAACTCTGCCATTTAAATTCTGCCATTTAAACTCTGCCATTTAAACTCTGCGATTTAAACTCTGCGATTTAAACTCTGCGATTTAAACTCTGCGATTTAAACTCTGCGATTTAAACTCTGCGATTTAAACTCTGCGATTTAAGCTCTGCGATTTAAGCTCTGCCATTTAAGCTCTGCCATTTAAGCTCTGCCATTTAAACTCTGCCATTTAAACTCTGCCATTTAAACTCTGCGATTTAAACTCTGCGGTTTAAACTCTGCCATTTAAACTGTGCGATTTAAACTCTGCCATTTAAACTCTGCGATTTAAACTCTGCGATTTAAACTCTGCCATTTAAACTCTGCGATTTAAACTCTGCCATATAAACTCTGCCATTTAAACTCTGCCATTTAAACTCTGCCATATAAACTCTGCCATTTAAACTCTGCCATTTAAACTCTGCCATTTAAACTCTGCGATTTAAACTCTGCCATTTAAACTCTGCCATTTAAACTCTGCGATTTAAACTCAGCGATTTAAACTCTGCCATTTAATTCTGCCATTTAAACTCTGCCATTTAAACTCTGCCATTTAAACTCTGCCATTTAAACTCTGCCATTTAAACTCTGCGATTTAAACTCTGCGATTTAAACTCTGCCATTTAAACTCTGCCATATAAACTCTAAGATTTGAATTCTGCGATTTAAACTCTGCGATTTAAACTCCGATTTAAACTCTGCGATTTAAACTCTGCGATTTGAACTCTGCGATTTGAACTTTGCCATTTGAACTCTGCCATTTGAACTCTGCCATTTGAACTCTGCGATTTAAACTCTGCGATTTAAACTCTGCGATTTAAACTCTGCGATTTAAACTCTGCGATTTAAACTCTGCCATTTAAACTCTGCCATTTAAACTCTGCGATTTGAACTCTGCGATTTAAACACTGCGATTTAAACACTGCGATTTAAACTCTGCGATTTAACTCTGCCATTTAAACTCTGCCATTTAAACTCTGCCATTTAAACTCTGCGATTTAATCTCTGCGATTTAAACTTTGCCATTTAAACTCTGCAATTTAAACTCTGCCATTTAAACTCTGCGATTTAAACTCTGCGATTTAAACTCTGCGATTTAAACTCTGCCATTTAAGCTCTGCCATTTAAGCTCTGCCATTTAAGCTCTGCCATTTAAACTCTGCCATTTAAATTCTGCCATTTAAACTCTGCCATTTGAACTCTGCGATTTAAACTCTGTTTATTTAAACTCTGCCATTTAAACTCTGCGATTTAAACTCTGCCATTTAAACTCTGCCATTTAAACTCTGCCATTTAAACTCTGTGATTTAAACTCTGCCATTTAAACTCTGCCATTTAAACTCTGCCATTTAAACTCTGCCATTTAAACTCTGCCATTTAAACTCTGCCATTTAAACTCTGCCATATAAACTCTGCGATTTGAACTCTGCGATTTAAACTCTGCGATTTAAACTCTGCGATTTAAACTCTGCGATTTAAACTGCCATTTAAACTCTGCCATTTAAACTCTGCGTTTTAAACTCTGCCATTTAAACTCTGTCATCTAAACTCTGCCATTTAAACTCTGCCATTTAAACTCTGCCATTTAAACTCTGCCATTTAAACTCTGCCATTTAAACTCTGCCATTTAAACTCTGCGATTTAAACTCTGCCATTTAAACTCTGCCATTTAAACTCTGCCATTTAAACTCTGCCATTTAAACTCTGCCATTTAAACTCTGCAATTTAAACTCTGCCATTTAAACTCTGTCATTCAAACTCTGCCATTTAAACTCTGCCATTTAAACTCTGTGATTTACAGTCTGCGATTTAAAGTCTGCGATTTAAACTCTGCGATTTGAACTCTGCCCTTTGAACTCTGCGATTTGAACTCTGCGATTTGAACTCTGCGATTTAAACTCTACGATTTAAACTCTGCCATTTAAACTCTGCCATTTAAACGCTGCCATTTAAACTCTGCCATTTAAACTCTGCGATTTAAACTCTGCGATTTAAACATTGCCATTTAAACTCTGCAATTTAAACTCTGCCATTTAAACTCTGCGATTTAAACTCTGCGATTTAAGCTCTGCCATTTAAGCTCTGCCATTTAAGCTCTGCCATTTAAACTCTGCCATTTAAATTCTGCCATTTAAACTCTGCCATTTGAACTCTGCGATTTAAACTCTGTTTATTTAAACTCTGCGATTTAAACTCTGCGATTTAAACTCTGCCATTTAAACTCTGCCATTTAAACTCTGCCATTTGAACTCTGGGATTTAAACTCTGCGATTTAAACTCTGCCATTTAAACTGTGCGATTTAAACTCTGCCATTTAAACTCTGCGATTTAAACTCTGCGATTTAAACTCTGCCATTTAAACTCTGCGATTTAAACTCTGCCATATAAACTCTGCCATTTAAACTCTGCCATTTAAACTCTGCCATATAAACTCTACCATTTAAACTCTGCCATTTAAACTCTGCCATTTAAACTCTGCGATTTAAACTCTGCGATTTAAACTCTGCCATTTAAACTCTGCGATTTAAACTCAGCGATTTAAACTCTGCCATTTAATTCTGCCATTTAAACTCTGCCATTTAAACTCTGCCATTTAAACTCTGCCATTTAAACTCTGCGATTTAAACTCTGCGATTTAAACTCTGCGATTTAAACTCTGCCATTTAAACTCTGCCATATAAACTCTAAGATTTGAATTCTGCGATTTAAACTCTGCGATTTAAACTCCGATTTAAACTCTGCGATTTAAACTCTGCGATTTGAACTCTGCGATTTGAACTTTGCCATTTGAACTCTGCCATTTGAGCTCTGCCATTTGAACTCTGCGATTTAAACTCTGCGATTTAAACTCTGCGATTTAAACTCTGCGATTTAAACTCTGCGATTTAAACTCTGCCATTTAAACTCTGCCATTTAAACTCTGCGATTTGAACTCTGCGATTTAAACACTGCGATTTAAACTCTGCGATTTAAACTCCGCGATTTGAACTCTGCGATTTGAACTCTGCGATTTGAACTCTGCGATTTGAACTCTGCCATTTGAACTCTGCGATTTAAACTCTGCGATTTAAACTCTGCCATTTAAACTCTGCCATTTAAACTCTGCCATTTAAACTCTGCCATTTAAACTCTGCCATTTAAACTCTGCCATATAAACTCTACGTTTTGAAATCTGCGATTTAATCTCTGCGATTTAAACTCTGCGATTTAAACTCTGCGATTTGAACTCTGCGATTTGAACTCTGCCATTTGAACTCTGCCATTTGAACTCTGCGATTTGAACTCTGCGATTTAAACTCTACGATTTAAACTCTGCCATTTAAACTCTGCCATTTAAACTCTGCCATTTAAACTCTGCCATTTAAACTCTGCCATTTAAACTCTGCGATTTAAACTCTGCGATTTAAACTTTGCCATTTAAACTCTGCAATTTAAACTCTGCCATTTAAACTCTGCGATTTAAACTCTGCGATTTAAACTCTGCGATTTAAACTCTGCGATTTAAGCTCTGCCATTTAAGCTCTGCCATTTAAGCTCTGCCATTTAAACTCTGCCATTTAAATTCTGCCATTTAAACTCTGCCATTTGAACTCTGCGATTTAAACTCTGTTTATTTAAACTCTGCGATTTAAACTCTGCGATTTAAACTCTGCGATTTAAACTCTGCCATTTAAACTCTGCCATTTAAACTCTGCGATTTAAACTCTGCCATTTAAACTCTGCCATTTAAACTCTGCCATTTAAACTCTGCCATTTAAACTCTGCCATTTAAACTCTGCCATATAAACTCTGCGATTTGAACTCTGCGATTTAAACTCTGCGATATAAACTCTGCGATTTAAACTCTGCGATTTAAACTCTGCGATTTAAACTGCCATTTAAACTCTGCCATTTAAACTCTGCGTTTTAAACTCTGCCATTTAAACTCTGTCATTTAAACTCTGCCATTTAAACTCTGCCATTTAAACTCTGCCATTTAAACTCTGCCATTTAAACTCTGCCATTTAAACTCTGCCATTTAAACTCTGAAATTTAAACTCTGCCATTTAAACTCTGCCATTTAAACTCTGCCATTTAAACTCTGCCATTTAAACTCTGCCATTTAAACTCTGCCATTTGAACTCTGCAATTTAAACTCTGCCATTTAAACTCTGTCATTCAAACTCTGCCATTTAAACTCTGCCATTTAAACTCTGTGATTTACAGTCTGCGATTTAAAGTCTGCGATTTAAACTCTGCGATTTGAACTCTGCCATTTGAACTCTGCGATTTGAACTCTGCGATTTGAACTCTGCGATTTAAGCTCTGCCATTTAAGCTCTGCCATTTAAGCTCTGCCATTTAAACTCTGCCATTTAAATTCTGCCATTTAAACTCTGCCATTTAAACTCTGCCATTTAAACTCTGCGATTTAATCTCTGCGATTTAAACTTTGCCATTTAAACTCTGCAATTTAAACTCTGCCATTTAAACTCTGCGATTTAAACTCTGCGATTTAAACTCTGCGATTTAAACTTTGCGATTTAAGCTCTGCCATTTAAGCTCTGCCATTTAAGCTCTGCCATTTAAACTCTGCCATTTAAATTCTGCCATTTAAACTCTGCCATTTGAACTCTGCGATTTAAACTCTGTTTATTTAAACTCTGCGATTTAAACTCTGCGATTTAAACTCTGCCATTTAAACTCTGCCATTTAAACTCTGCCATTTAAACTCTGCGATTTAAACTCTGCCATTTAAACTCTGCCATTTAAACTCTGCCATTTAAACTCTGCCATTTAAACTCTGCCATTTAAACTCTGCCATTTAAACTCTGCCATATAAACTCTGCGATTTGAACTCTGCGATTTAAACTCTGCGATTTAAACTCTGCGATTTAAACTCTGCGATTTAAACTCTGCGATTTAAACTGCCATTTAAACTCTGCCATTTAAACTCTGCGTTTTAAACTCTGCCATTTAAACTCTGCCATTTAAACTCTGCCATTTAAACTCTGCCATTTAAACTCTGCCATTTAAACTCTGCAATTTAAACTCTGCCATTTAAACTCTGTCATTCAAACTCTGCCATTTAAACTCTGCCATTTAAACTCTGTGATTTACAGTCTGCGATTTAAAGTCTGCGATTTAAACTCTGCGATTTGAACTCTGCCCTTTGAACTCTGCGATTTGAACTCTGCGATTTGAACTCTGCGATTTAAACTCTACGATTTAAACTCTGCCATTTAAACTCTGCCATTTAAACGCTGCCATTTAAACTCTGCCATTTAAACTCTGCGATTTAAACTCTGCGATTTAAACATTGCCATTTAAACTCTGCAATTTAAACTCTGCCATTTAAACTCTGCGATTTAAACTCTGCGATTTAAACTCTGCGATTTAAACTCTGCGATTTAAGCTCTGCCATTTAAGCTCTGCCATTTAAGCTCTGCCATTTAAACTCTGCCATTTAAATTCTGCCATTTAAACTCTGCCATTTGAACTCTGCGATTTAAACTCTGTTTATTTAAACTCTGCGATTTAAACTCTGCGATTTAAACTCTGCCATTTAAACTCTGCCATTTAAACTCTGCCATTTGAACTCTGGGATTTAAACTCTGCGATTTAAACTCTGCCATTTAAACTGTGCGATTTAAACTCTGCCATTTAAACTCTGCGATTTAAACTCTGCGATTTAAACTCTGCCATTTAAACTCTGCGATTTAAACTCTGCCATATAAACTCTGCCATTTAAACTCTGCCATTTAAACTCTGCCATATAAACTCTGCCATTTAAACTCTGCCATTTAAACTCTGCCATTTAAACTCTGCGATTTAAACTCTGCGATTTAAACTCTGCCATTTAAACTCAGCGATCTAAACTCTGCCATTTAATTCTGCCATTTAAACTCTGCCATTTAAACTCTGCCATTTAAACTCTGCCATTTAAACTCTGCGATTTAAACTCTGCAATTTAAACTCTGCGATTTAAACTCTGCCATTTAAACTCTGCCATATAAACTCTAAGATTTGAATTCTGCGATTTAAACTCTGCGATTTAAACTCCGATTTAAACTCTGCGATTTAAACTCTGCGATTTGAACTCTGCGATTTGAACTTTGCCATTTGAACTCTGCCATTTGAGCTCTGCCATTTGAACTCTGCGATTTAAACTCTGCGATTTAAACTCTGCGATTTAAACTCTGCGATTTAAACTCTGCGATTTGAACTCTGCGATTTGAACTCTGCGATTTAAACACTGCGATTTAAACTCTGCGATTTAAACTCCGCGATTTGAACTCTGCGATTTAAACTCTGCCATTTAAACTCTGCGATTTGAACTCTGCCATTTGAACTCTGCGATTTAAACTCTGTTTATTTAAACTCTGCGATTTAAACTCTGCGATTTAAACTCTGCCATTTAAACTCTGCCATTTAAACTCTGCCATTTAAACTCTGCGATTTGAATTCTGCCATTTAAACTCTGCCATTTAAACTCTGCCATTTAAACTCTGCCATTTAAACTCTGCCATTTAAACTCTGCCATATAAACTCTGCGATTTGAACTCTGCGATTTAAACTCTGCGATTTAAACTCTGCGATTTAAACTCTGCGATTTAAACTCTGCGATTTAAACTCTGCGATTTAAACTGCCATTTAAACTCTGCCATTTAAACTCTGCCATTTAAACTCTGCCATTTAAACTCTGTCATTTAAACTCTGCCAGTTAAACTCTGCCATTTAAACTCTGCCATTTAAACTCTGCCATTTAAACTCTGCGATTTGAACTCTGCGATTTAAACACTGCGATTTAAACTCTGCGATTTAAACTCCGCGATTTGAACTCTGCGATTTAAACTCTGCCATTTAAACTCTGCGATTTGAACTCTGCCATTTGAACTCTGCGATTTAAACTCTGTTTATTTAAACTCTGCGATTTAAACTCTGCGATTTAAACTCTGCCATTTAAACTCTGCCATTTAAACTCTGCCATTTAAACTCTATGATTTAAACTCTGCCATTTAAACTCTGCCATTTAAACTCTGCCATTTAAACTCTGCCATTTAAACTCTGCCATTTAAACTCTGCCATATAAACTCTGCGATTTGAACTCTGCGATTTAAACTCTGCGATTTAAACTCTGCGATTTAAACTCTGCGATTTAAACTGCCATTTAAACTCTGCCATTTAAACTCTGCGTTTTAAACTCTGCCATTTAAACTCTGTCATTTAAACTCTGCCATTTAAACTCTGCCATTTAAACTCTGCCATTTAAACTCTGCCATTTAAACTCTGCCATTTAAACTCTGAAATTTAAACTCTGCCATTTAAACTCTGCCATTTAAACTCAGCCATTTAAACTCTGCCATTTAAACTCTGCCATTTGAACTCTGCAATTTAAACTCTGCCATTTAAACTCTGTCATTCAAACTCTGCCATTTAAACTCTGCCATTTAAACTCTGTGATTTACAGTCTGCGATTTAAAGTCTGCGATTTAAACTCTGCGATTTGAACTCTGCCATTTGAACTCTGCGATTTGAACTCTGCGATTTGAACTCTGCAATTTAAGCTCTGCCATTTAAGCTCTGCCATTTAAGCTCTGCCATTTAAACTCTGCCATTTAAATTCTGCCATTTAAACTCTGCCATTTAAACTCTGCCATTTAAACTCTGCGATTTAATCTCTGCGATTTAAACTTTGCCATTTAAACTCTGCAATTTAAACTCTGCCATTTAAACTCTGCGATTTAAACTCTGCGATTTAAACTCTGCGATTTAAACTTTGCGATTTAAGCTCTGCCATTTAAGCTCTGCCATTTAAGCTCTGCCATTTAAACTCTGCCATTTAAATTCTGCCATTTAAACTCTGCCATTTGAACTCTGCGATTTAAACTCTGTTTATTTAAACTCTGCGATTTAAACTCTGCGATTTAAACTCTGCCATTTAAACTCTGCCATTTAAACTCTGCCATTTAAACTCTGCGATTTAAACTCTGCCATTTAAACTCTGCCATTTAAACTCTGCCATTTAAACTCTGCCATTTAAACTCTGCCATTTAAACTCTGCCATTTAAACTCTGCCATATAAACTCTGCGATTTGAACTCTGCGATTTAAACTCTGCGATTTAAACTCTGCGATTTAAACTCTGCGATTTAAACTCTGCGATTTAAACTGCCATTTAAACTCTGCCATTTAAACTCTGCGTTTTAAACTCTGCCATTTAAACTCTGCCATTTAAACTCTGCCATTTAAACTCTGCCATTTAAACTCTGCCATTTAAACTCTGCCATTTAAACTCTGCAATTTAAACTCTGCCATTTAAACTCTGTCATTCAAACTCTGCCATTTAAACTCTGCCATTTAAACTCTGTGATTTACAGTCTGCGATTTAAAGTCTGCGATTTAAACTCTGCGATTTGAACTCTGTCCTTTGAAAACTCTGCGATTTGAACTCTGCGATTTGAACTCTGCGATTTAAACTCTACGATTTAAACTCTGCCATTTAAACTCTGCCATTTAAACTCTGCGATTTAAACTCTGCGATTTAAACATTGCCATTTAAACTCTGCAATTTAAACTCTGCCATTTAAACTCTGCGATTTAAACTCTGCGATTTAAACTCTGCGATTTAAACTCTGCGATTTAAGCTCTGCCATTTAAGCTCTGCCATTTAAGCTCTGCCATTTAAACTCTGCCATTTAAATTCTGCCATTTAAACTCTGCCATTTGAACTCTGCGATTTAAACTCTGTTTATTTAAACTCTGCGATTTAAACTCTGCGATTTAAACTCTGCCATTTAAACTCTGCCATTTAAACTCTGCCATTTGAACTCTGGGATTTAAACTCTGCGATTTAAACTCTGCCATTTAAACTGTGCGATTTAAACTCTGCCATTTAAACTCTGCGATTTAAACTCTGCGATTTAAACTCTGCCATTTAAACTCTGCGATTTAAACTCTGCCATATAAACTCTGCCATTTAAACTCTGCCATTTAAACTCTGCCATATAAACTCTGTCATTTAAACTCTGCCATTTAAACTCTGCCATTTAAACTCTGCGATTTAAACTCTGCGATTTAAACTCTGCCATTTAAACTCTGCGATTTAAACTCAGCGATCTAAACTCTGCCATTTAATTCTGCCATTTAAACTCTGCCATTTAAACTCTGCCATTTAAACTCTGCCATTTAAACTCTGCGATTTAAACTCTGCAATTTAAACTCTGCGATTTAAACTCTGCCATTTAAACTCTGCCATATAAACTCTAAGATTTGAATTCTGCGATTTAAACTCTGCGATTTAAACTCCGATTTAAACTCTGCGATTTAAACTCTGCGATTTGAACTCTGCGATTTGAACTTTGCCATTTGAACTCTGCCATTTGAGCTCTGCCATTTGAACTCTGCGATTTAAACTCTGCGATTTAAACTCTGCGATTTAAACTCTGCGATTTAAACTCTGCGATTTGAACTCTGCGATTTAAACACTGCGATTTAAACTCTGCGATTTAAACTCCGCGATTTGAACTCTGCGATTTAAACTCTGCCATTTAAACTCTGCGATTTGAACTCTGCCATTTGAACTCTGCGATTTAAACTCTGTTTATTTAAACTCTGCGATTTAAACTCTGCGATTTAAACTCTGCCATTTAAACTCTGCCATTTAAACTCTGCCATTTAAACTCTGCGATTTAAACTCTGCCATTTAAACTCTGCCATTTAAACTCTGCCATTTAAACTCTGCCATTTAAACTCTGCCATTTAAACTCTGCCATTTAAACTCTGCCATATAAACTCTGCGATTTGAACTCTGCGATTTAAACTCTGCGATTTAAACTCTGCGATTTAAACTCTGCGATTTAAACTCTGCGATTTAAACTGCCATTTAAACTCTGCCATTTAAACTCTGCGTTTTAAACTCTGCCATTTAAACTCTGTCATTCAAACTCTGCCATTTAAACTCTGCCATTTAAACTCTGCCATTTAAACTCTGCCATTTAAACTCTGCCATTTAAACTCTGCCATTTAAACTCTGAAATTTTAACTCTGCCATTTAAACTCTGCCATTTAAACTCTGCCATTTAAACTCTGCCATTTAAACTCTGCCATTTGAACTCTGCAATTTAAACTCTGCCATTTAAACTCTGTCATTCAAACTCTGCCATTTAAACTCTGCCATTTAAACTCTGCCATTTAAACTCTGCGATTTAAACTCTGCGATTTAAACATTGCCATTTAAACTCTGCAATTTAAACTCTGCCATTTAAACTCTGCGATTTAAACTCTGCGATTTAAACTCTGCGATTTAAACTCTGCGATTTAAGCTCTGCCATTTAAGCTCTGCCATTTAAGCTCTGCCATTTAAACTCTGCCATTTAAATTCTGCCATTTAAACTCTGCCATTTGAACTCTGCGATTTAAACTCTGTTTATTTAAACTCTGCGATTTAAACTCTGCGATTTAAACTCTGCCATTTAAACTCTGCCATTTAAACTCTGCCATTTGAACTCTGGGATTTAAACTCTGCGATTTAAACTCTGCCATTTAAACTGTGCGATTTAAACTCTGCCATTTAAACTCTGCGATTTAAACTCTGCGATTTAAACTCTGCCATTTAAACTCTGCGATTTAAACTCTGCCATATAAACTCTGCCATTTAAACTCTGCCATTTAAACTCTGCCATATAAACTCTGTCATTTAAACTCTGCCATTTAAACTCTGCCATTTAAACTCTGCGATTTAAACTCTGCGATTTAAACTCTGCCATTTAAACTCTGCGATTTAAACTCAGCGATCTAAACTCTGCCATTTAATTCTGCCATTTAAACTCTGCCATTTAAACTCTGCCATTTAAACTCTGCCATCTAAACTCTGCGATTTAAACTCTGCAATTTAAACTCTGCGATTTAAACTCTGCCATTTAAACTCTGCCATATAAACTCTAAGATTTGAATTCTGCGATTTAAACTCTGCGATTTAAACTCCGATTTAAACTCTGCGATTTAAACTCTGCGATTTGAACTCTGCGATTTGAACTTTGCCATTTGAACTCTGCCATTTGAGCTCTGCCATTTGAACTCTGCGATTTAAACTCTGCGATTTAAACTCTGCGATTTAAACTCTGCGATTTAAACTCTGCGATTTGAACTCTGCGATTTAAACACTGCGATTTAAACTCTGCGATTTAAACTCCGCGATTTGAAATCTGCGATTTAAACTCTGCCATTTAAACTCTGCGATTTGAACTCTGCCATTTGAACTCTGCGATTTAAACTCTGTTTATTTAAACTCTGCGATTTAAACTCTGCGATTTAAACTCTGCCATTTAAACTCTGCCATTTAAACTCTGCCATTTAAACTCTGCGATTTAAACTCTGCCATTTAAACTCTGCCATTTAAACTCTGCCATTTAAACTCTGCCATTTAAACTCTGCCATTTAAACTCTGCCATATAAACTCTGCGATTTGAACTCTGCGATTTAAACTCTGCGATTTAAACTCTGCGATTTAAACTCTGCGATTTAAACTCTGCGATTTAAACTGCCATTTAAACTCTGCCATTTAAACTGTGCGTTTTAAACTCTGCCATTTAAACTCTGTCATTTAAACTCTGCCATTTAAACTCTGCCATTTAAACTCTGCCATTTAAACTCTGCCATTTAAACTCTGCCATTTAAACTCTGCCATTTAAACTCTGAAATTTTAACTCTGCCATTTAAACTCTGCCATTTAAACTCTGCCATTTAAACTCTGCCATTTAAACTCTGCCATTTGAACTCTGCAATTTAAACTCTGCCATTTAAACTCTGTCATTCAAACTCTGCCATTTAAACTCTGCCATTTAAACTCTGTGATTTACAGTCTGCGATTTAAAGTCTGCGATTTAAGCTCTGCGATTTGAACTCTGCCATTTGAACTCTGCGATTTGAACTCTGCGATTTGAACTCTGCGATTTAAACTCTACGATTTAAACTCTGCCATTTAAACTCTGCCATTTAAACTCTGCCATTTAAACTCTGCGATTTAAACACTGCGATTTAAACATTGCCATTTAGACTCTGCAATTTAAACTCTGCCATTTAAACTCTGCGATTTACAGTCTGCGATTTAAAGTCTGCGATTTAAACTCTGCGATTTGAACTCTGTCCTTTGAAAACTCTGCGATTTGAACTCTGCGATTTGAACTCTGCGATTTAAACTCTACGATTTAAACTCTGCCATTTAAACTCTGCCATTTAAACTCTGCGATTTAAACTCTGCGATTTAAACATTGCCATTTAAACTCTGCAATTTAAACTCTGCCATTTAAACTCTGCGATTTAAACTCTGCGATTTAAACTCTGCGATTTAAACTCTGCGATTTAAGCTCTGCCATTTAAGCTCTGCCATTTAAGCTCTGCCATTTAAACTCTGCCATTTAAATTCTGCCATTTAAACTCTGCCATTTGAACTCTGCGATTTAAACTCTGTTTATTTAAACTCTGCGATTTAAACTCTGCGATTTAAACTCTGCCATTTAAACTCTGCCATTTAAACTCTGCCATTTGAACTCTGGGATTTAAACTCTGCGATTTAAACTCTGCCATTTAAACTGTGCGATTTAAACTCTGCCATTTAAACTCTGCGATTTAAACTCTGCGATTTAAACTCTGCCATTTAAACTCTGCGATTTAAACTCTGCCATATAAACTCTGCCATTTAAACTCTGCCATTTAAACTCTGCCATATAAACTCTGTCATTTAAACTCTGCCATTTAAACTCTGCCATTTAAACTCTGCGATTTAAACTCTGCGATTTAAACTCTGCCATTTAAACTCTGCGATTTAAACTCAGCGATCTAAACTCTGCCATTTAATTCTGCCATTTAAACTCTGCCATTTAAACTCTGCCATTTAAACTCTGCCATTTAAACTCTGCGATTTAAACTCTGCAATTTAAACTCTGCGATTTAAACTCTGCCATTTAAACTCTGCCATATAAACTCTAAGATTTGAATTCTGCGATTTAAACTCTGCGATTTAAACTCCGATTTAAACTCTGCGATTTAAACTCTGCGATTTGAACTCTGCGATTTGAACTTTGCCATTTGAACTCTGCCATTTGAGCTCTGCCATTTGAACTCTGCGATTTAAACTCTGCGATTTAAACTCTGCGATTTAAACTCTGCGATTTAAACTCTGCGATTTGAACTCTGCGATTTAAACACTGCGATTTAAACTCTGCGATTTAAACTCCGCGATTTGAACTCTGCGATTTAAACTCTGCCATTTAAACTCTGCGATTTGAACTCTGCCATTTGAACTCTGCGATTTAAACTCTGTTTATTTAAACTCTGCGATTTAAACTCTGCGATTTAAACTCTGCCATTTAAACTCTGCCATTTAAACTCTGCCATTTAAACTCTGCGATTTAAACTCTGCCATTTAAACTCTGCCATTTAAACTCTGCCATTTAAACTCTGCCATTTAAACTCTGCCATTTAAACTCTGCCATTTAAACTCTGCCATATAAACTCTGCGATTTGAACTCTGCGATTTAAACTCTGCGATTTAAACTCTGCGATTTAAACTCTGCGATTTAAACTCTGCGATTTAAACTGCCATTTAAACTCTGCCATTTAAACTCTGCGTTTTAAACTCTGCCATTTAAACTCTGTCATTCAAACTCTGCCATTTAAACTCTGCCATTTAAACTCTGCCATTTAAACTCTGCCATTTAAACTCTGCCATTTAAACTCTGCCATTTAAACTCTGAAATTTTAACTCTGCCATTTAAACTCTGCCATTTAAACTCTGCCATTTAAACTCTGCCATTTAAACTCTGCCATTTGAACTCTGCAATTTAAACTCTGCCATTTAAACTCTGTCATTCAAACTCTGCCATTTAAACTCTGCCATTTAAACTCTGCCATTTAAACTCTGCGATTTAAACTCTGCGATTTAAACATTGCCATTTAAACTCTGCAATTTAAACTCTGCCATTTAAACTCTGCGATTTAAACTCTGCGATTTAAACTCTGCGATTTAAACTCTGCGATTTAAGCTCTGCCATTTAAGCTCTGCCATTTAAGCTCTGCCATTTAAACTCTGCCATTTAAATTCTGCCATTTAAACTCTGCCATTTGAACTCTGCGATTTAAACTCTGTTTATTTAAACTCTGCGATTTAAACTCTGCGATTTAAACTCTGCCATTTAAACTCTGCCATTTAAACTCTGCCATTTGAACTCTGGGATTTAAACTCTGCGATTTAAACTCTGCCATTTAAACTGTGCGATTTAAACTCTGCCATTTAAACTCTGCGATTTAAACTCTGCGATTTAAACTCTGCCATTTAAACTCTGCGATTTAAACTCTGCCATATAAACTCTGCCATTTAAACTCTGCCATTTAAACTCTGCCATATAAACTCTGTCATTTAAACTCTGCCATTTAAACTCTGCCATTTAAACTCTGCGATTTAAACTCTGCGATTTAAACTCTGCCATTTAAACTCTGCGATTTAAACTCAGCGATCTAAACTCTGCCATTTAATTCTGCCATTTAAACTCTGCCATTTAAACTCTGCCATTTAAACTCTGCCATCTAAACTCTGCGATTTAAACTCTGCAATTTAAACTCTGCGATTTAAACTCTGCCATTTAAACTCTGCCATATAAACTCTAAGATTTGAATTCTGCGATTTAAACTCTGCGATTTAAACTCCGATTTAAACTCTGCGATTTAAACTCTGCGATTTGAACTCTGCGATTTGAACTTTGCCATTTGAACTCTGCCATTTGAGCTCTGCCATTTGAACTCTGCGATTTAAACTCTGCGATTTAAACTCTGCGATTTAAACTCTGCGATTTAAACTCTGCGATTTGAACTCTGCGATTTAAACACTGCGATTTAAACTCTGCGATTTAAACTCCGCGATTTGAACTCTGCGATTTAAACTCTGCCATTTAAACTCTGCGATTTGAACTCTGCCATTTGAACTCTGCGATTTAAACTCTGTTTATTTAAACTCTGCGATTTAAACTCTGCGATTTAAACTCTGCCATTTAAACTCTGCCATTTAAACTCTGCCATTTAAACTCTGCGATTTAAACTCTGCCATTTAAACTCTGCCATTTAAACTCTGCCATTTAAACTCTGCCATTTAAACTCTGCCATTTAAACTCTGCCATATAAACTCTGCGATTTGAACTCTGCGATTTAAACTCTGCGATTTAAACTCTGCGATTTAAACTCTGCGATTTAAACTCTGCGATTTAAACTGCCATTTAAACTCTGCCATTTAAACTCTGCGTTTTAAACTCTGCCATTTAAACTCTGTCATTTAAACTCTGCCATTTAAACTCTGCCATTTAAACTCTGCCATTTAAACTCTGCCATTTAAACTCTGCCATTTAAACTCTGCCATTTAAACTCTGAAATTTTAACTCTGCCATTTAAACTCTGCCATTTAAACTCTGCCATTTAAACTCTGCCATTTAAACTCTGCCATTTGAACTCTGCAATTTAAACTCTGCCATTTAAACTCTGTCATTCAAACTCTGCCATTTAAACTCTGCCATTTAAACTCTGTGATTTACAGTCTGCGATTTAAAGTCTGCGATTTAAGCTCTGCGATTTGAACTCTGCCATTTGAACTCTGCGATTTGAACTCTGCGATTTGAACTCTGCGATTTAAACTCTACGATTTAAACTCTGCCATTTAAACTCTGCCATTTAAACTCTGCCATTTAAACTCTGCGATTTAAACACTGCGATTTAAACATTGCCATTTAGACTCTGCAATTTAAACTCTGCCATTTAAACTCTGCGATTTAAACTCTGCGATTTAAACTCTGCGATTTAAACTCTGCGATTTAAGCTCTGCCATTTAAGCTCTGCCATTTAAGCTCTGCCATTTAAACTCTGCCATTTAAATTCTGCCATTTAAACTCTGCCATTTGAACTCTGCGATTTAAACTCTGTTTATTTAAACTCTGCGATTTAAACTCTGCGATTTAAACTCTGCCATTTAAACTCTGCCATTTAAACTCTGCCATTTAAACTCTGCGATTTAAACTCTGCGATTTAAACTCTGCCATTTAAACTCTGCCATTTAAACTCTGCCATTTAAACTCTGCCATATAAACTCTAAGATTTGAATTCTGCGATTTAAACTCTGCGATTTAAACTCTGCGATTTGAACTCTGCGATTTGAACTCTGCCATTTGAACTCTGCCATTTGAGCTCTGCCATTTGAACTCTGCGATTTAAACTCTGCGATTTAAACTCTGCGATTTAAACTCTGCGATTTAAACTCTGCGATTTAAACTCTGCCATTTAAACTCTGCCATTTAAACTCTGCGATTTAAACACTGCGATTTAAACTCTGCGATTTAAACTCCGCGATTTGAACTCCGCGATTTGAACTCTGCGATTTGAACTCTGCGATTTGAACTCTGCGATTTGAACTCTGCGATTTGAACTCTGCGATTTAAACTCTGCCATTTAAACTCTGCCATTTAAACTCTGCCATTTAAACTCTGCCATTTAAACTCTGCCATATAAACTCTGCCATATAAACTCTGCGTTTTGAACTCTGCGATTTAATCTCTGCGATTTGAACTCTGCGATTTGAACTCTGCGATTTGAACTCTGCGATTTGAACTCTGCCATTTGAACTCTGCGATTTGAACTCTGCGATTTGAACTCTGCGATTTAAACTCTACGATTTAAACTCTGCCATTTAAACTCTGCCATTTAAACTCTGCCATTTAAACTCTGCCATTTAAACTCTGCGATTTAAACTCTGCGATTTAAACTCTGCGATTTAAACTCTGCGATTTAAACTCTGCAATTTAAACTCTGCCATTTAAACTCTGCGATTTAAACTCTGCGATTTAAACTCTGCGATTTAAACTCTGCGATTTAAGCTCTGCCATTTAAGCTCTGCCATTTAAACTCTGCCATTTAAATTCTGCCATTTAAACTCTGCCATTTGAACTCTGCGATTTAAACTCTGTTTATTTAAACTCTGCGATTTAAACTCTGCGATTTAAACTCTGCCATTTAAACTCTGCCATTTAAACTCTGCCATTTAAACTCTGCCATTTAAACTCTGCCATTTAAACTCTGCCATTTAAACTCTGCCATTTAAACTCTGCCATTTAAACTCTGCCATTTAAACTCTGCCATTTAAACTCTGCCATTTAAACTCTGCCATATAAACTCTGCGATTTAAACTCTGCGATTTAAACTCTGCGATTTAAACTCTGCGATTTAAACTGCCATTTAAACTCTGCCATTTAAACTCTGCGTTTTAAACTCTGCGTTTTAAACTCTGTCATTTAAACTCTGTCATTTAAACTCTGCCATTTAAACTCTGCCATTTAAACTCTGCCATTTAAACTCTGCCATTTAAACTCTGCCATTTAAACTCTGCCATTTAAACTCTGAAATTTAAACTCTGCCATTTAAACTCTGCCATTTAAACTCTGCCATTTAAACTCTGCCATTTAAACTCTGCCATTTGAACTCTGCAATTTAAACTCTGCCATTTAAACTCTGTCATTCAAACTCTGCCATTTAAACTCTGCCATTTAAACTCTGTGATTTACAGTCTGCGATTTAAAGTCTGCGATTTAAACTCTGCGATTTGAACTCTGCCATTTGAACTCTGCGATTTGAACTCTGCGATTTGAACTCTGCGATTTAAACTCTACGATTTAAACTCTGCCATTTAAACTCTGCCATTTAAACTCTGCGATTTAAACACTGCGATTTAAACACTGCGATTTAAACTCTGCAATTTAAACTCTGCCATTTAAACTCTGCGATTTAAACTCTGCGATTTAAACTCTGCGATTTAAACTCTGCGATTTAAGCTCTGCCATTTAAGCTCTGCCATTTAAGCTCTGCCATTTAAACTCTGCCATTTAAATTCTGCCATTTAAACTCTGCCATTTAAACTCTGCGATTTAAACTCTGCGATTTAAACTCTGCGATTTAAACTCTGCGATTTAAGCTCTGCCATTTAAGCTCTGCCATTTAAGCTCTGCCATTTAAACTCTGCCATTTAAATTCTGCCATTTAAACTCTGCCATTTGAACTCTGCGATTTAAACTCTGTTTATTTAAACTCTGCGATTTAAACTCTGCGATTTAAACTCTGCCATTTAAACTCTGCCATTTAAACTCTGCCATTTAAACTCTGCGATTTAAACTCTGCGATTTAAACTCTGCCATTTAAACTCTGCCATTTAAACTCTGCCATTTAAACTCTGCCATATAAACTCTAAGATTTGAATTCTGCGATTTAAACTCTGCGATTTAAACTCTGCGATTTAAACTCTGCGATTTGAACTCTGCGATTTGAACTCTGCCATTTGAACTCTGCCATTTGAGCTCTGCCATTTGAACTCTGCGATTTAAACTCTGCGATTTAAACTCTGCGATTTAAACTCTGCGATTTAAACTCTGCGATTTAAACTCTGCCATTTAAACTCTGCCATTTAAACTCTGCCATTTAAACTCTGCGATTTGAACTCTGCGATTTAAACACTGCGATTTAAACTCCGCGATTTGAACTCTGCGATTTGAACTCTGCGATTTGAACTCTGCGATTTGAACTCTGCGATTTAAACTCTGCGATTTAAACTCTGCCATTTAAACTCTGCCATTTAAACTCTGCCATTTAAACTCTGCCATTTAAACTCTGCCATTTAAACTCTGCCATATAAACTCTGCCATATAAACTCTGCGTTTTGAACTCTGCGATTTAATCTCTGCGATTTAAACTCTGCGATTTAAACTCTGCGATTTGAACTCTGCGATTTGAACTCTGCCATTTGAACTCTGCGATTTGAACTCTGCGATTTGAACTCTGCGATTTAAACTCTACGATTTAAACTCTGCCATTTAAACTCTGCCATTTAAACTCTGCCATTTAAACTCTGCCATTTAAACTCTGCGATTTAAACTCTGCGATTTAAACTCTGCCATTTAAACTCTGCAGTTTAAACTCTGCCATTTAAACTCTGCGATTTAAACTCTGCGATTTAAACTCTGCGATTTAAACTCTGCGATTTAAGCTCTGCCATTTAAGCTCTGCCATTTAAACTCTGCCATTTAAATTCTGCCATTTAAACTCTGCCATTTGAACTCTGCGATTTAAACTCTGTTTATTTAAACTCTGCGATTTAAACTCTGCGATTTAAACTCTGCGATTTAAACTCTGCCATTTAAACTCTGCCATTTAAACTCTGCCATTTAAACTCTGCCATTTAAACTCTGCCATTTAAACTCTGCCATTTAAACTCTGCCATTTAAACTCTGCCATTTAAACTCTGCCATATAAACTCTGCGATTTAAACTCTGCGATTTAAACTCTGCGATTTAAACTCTGCGATTTAAACTGCCATTTAAACTCTGCCATTTAAACTCTGCGTTTTAAACTCTGCGTTTTAAACTCTGTCATTTAAACTCTGTCATTTAAACTCTGCCATTTAAACTCTGCCATTTAAACTCTGCCATTTAAACTCTGCCATTTAAACTCTGCCATTTAAACTCTGCCATTTAAACTCTGAAATTTAAACTCTGCCATTTAAACTCTGCCATTTAAACTCTGCCATTTAAACTCTGCCATTTAAACTCTGCCATTTGAACTCTGCAATTTAAACTCTGCCATTTAAACTCTGTCATTCAAACTCTGCCATTTAAACTCTGCCATTTAAACTCTGTGATTTACAGTCTGCGATTTAAAGTCTGCGATTTAAACTCTGCGATTTGAACTCTGCCATTTGAACTCTGCGATTTGAACTCTGCGATTTGAACTCTGCGATTTAAACTCTACGATTTAAACTCTGCCATTTAAACTCTGCCATTTAAACTCTGCCATTTAAACTCTGCCATTTAAACTCTGCGATTTAAACACTGCGATTTAAACATTGCCATTTAAACTCTGCAATTTAAACTCTGCCATTTAAACTCTGCGATTTAAACTCTGCGATTTAAACTCTGCGATTTAAACTCTGCGATTTAAGCTCTGCCATTTAAGCTCTGCCATTTAAGCTCTGCCATTTAAACTCTGCCATTTAAATTCTGCCATTTAAACTCTGCCATTTGAACTCTGCGATTTAAACTCTGTTTATTTAAACTCTGCCATTTAAACTCTGCCATTTAAACTCTGCGATTTAAACTCTGCGATTTAAACTCTGCCATTTAAACTCTGCCATTTAAACTCTGCCATTTAAACTCTGCCATATAAACTCTAAGATTTGAATTCTGCGATTTAAACTCTGCGATTTAAACTCTGCGATTTAAACTCTGCGATTTGAACTCTGCGATTTGAACTTTGCCATTTGAACTCTGCCATTTGAGCTCTGCCATTTGAACTCTGCGATTTAAACTCTGCGATTTAAACTCTGCGATTTAAACTCTGCGATTTAAACTCTGCGATTTAAACTCTGCCATTTAAACTCTGCCATTTAAACTCTGCGATTTGAACTCTGCGATTTAAACACTGCGATTTAAACTCTGCGATTTAAACTCCGCGATTTGAACTCTGCGATTTGAACTCTGCGATTTGAACTCTGCGATTTGAACTCTGCCATTTAAACTCTGCCATTTAAACTCTGCGATTTAAACTCTGCCATTTAAACTCTGCCATTTAAACTCTGCCATTTAAACTCTGCCATTTAAACTCTGTCATATAAACTCTGCGTTTTGAACTCTGCGATTTAATCTCTGCGATTTAAACTCTGCGATTTAAACTCTGCGATTTGAACTCTGCGATTTGAACTCTGCCATTTGAACTCTGCGATTTGAACTCTGCGATTTGAACTCTGCGATTTAAACTCTACGATTTAAACTCTGCCATTTAAACTCTGCCATTTAAACTCTGCCATTTAAACTCTGCCATTTAAACTCTGCCATTTAAACTCTGCGATTTAAACTCTGCGATTTAAACTCTGCCATTTAAACTCTGCAATTTAAACTCTGCGATTTAAACTCTGCGATTTAAACTCTGCGATTTAAACTCTGCGATTTAAGCTCTGCCATTTAAGCTCTGCCATTTAAGCTCTGCCATTTAAACTCTGCCATTTAAATTCTGCCATTTAAACTCTGCCATTTAAACTCTGCGATTTAAACTCTGCCATTTAAACTCTGCCATTTAAACTCTGCCATTTAAACTCTGCCATTTAAACTCTGCCATTTAAACTCTGCCATTTAAACTCTGCCATATAAACTCTGCGATTTGAACTCTGTGATTTAAACTCTGCGATTTAAACTCTGCGATTTAAACTCTGCGATTTAAACTCTGCGATTTAAACTGCCATTTAAACTCTGCCATTTAAACTCTGCGTTTTAAACTCTGCCATTTAAACTCTGTCATTTAAACTCTGCCATTTAAACTCTGCCATTTAAACTCTGCCATTTAAACTCTGCCATTTAAACTCTGCCATTTAAACTCTGCCATTTAAACTCTGCCATTTAAACTCTGCCATTTAAACTCTGTGATTTACAGTCTGCGATTTAAAGTCTGCGATTTAAACTCTGCGATTTGAACTCTGCCATTTGAACTCTGCGATTTGAACTCTGCCATTTGAACTCTGCAATTTAAACTCTACGATTTAAACTCTGCCATTTAAACTCTGCCATTTAAACTCTGCCATTTAAACTCTGCCATTTAAACTCTGCGATTTAAACACTGCGATTTAAACATTGCCATTTAAACTCTGCAATTTAAACTCTGCCATTTAAACTCTGCGATTTAAACTCTGCGATTTAAACTCTGCGATTTAAACTCTGCGATTTAAGCTCTGCCATTTAAGCTCTGCCATTTAAGCTCTGCCATTTAAACTCTGCCATTTAAATTCTGCCATTTAAACTCTGCCATTTGAACTCTGCGATTTAAACTCTGTTTATTTAAACTCTGCGATTTAAACTCTGCCATTTAAACTCTGCCATTTAAACTCTGCCATTTAAACTCTGCCATTTAAACTCTGCCATATAAACTCTGCGATTTAAACTCTGCGATTTAAACTCTGCGATTTAAACTCTGCGATTTAAACTGCCATTTAAACTCTGCCATTTAAACTCTGCGTTTTAAACTCTGCGTTTTAAACTCTGTCATTTAAACTCTGTCATTTAAACTCTGCCATTTAAACTCTGCCATTTAAACTCTGCCATTTAAACTCTGCCATTTAAACTCTGCCATTTAAACTCTGCCATTTAAACTCTGAAATTTAAACTCTGCCATTTAAACTCTGCCATTTAAACTCTGCCATTTAAACTCTGCCATTTAAACTCTGCCATTTGAACTCTGCAATTTAAACTCTGCCATTTAAACTCTGTCATTCAAACTCTGCCATTTAAACTCTGCCATTTAAACTCTGTGATTTACAGTCTGCGATTTAAAGTCTGCGATTTAAACTCTGCGATTTGAACTCTGCCATTTGAACTCTGCGATTTGAACTCTGCGATTTGAACTCTGCGATTTAAACTCTACGATTTAAACTCTGCCATTTAAACTCTGCCATTTAAACTCTGCCATTTAAACTCTGCCATTTAAACTCTGCGATTTAAACACTGCGATTTAAACATTGCCATTTAAACTCTGCAATTTAAACTCTGCCATTTAAACTCTGCGATTTAAACTCTGCGATTTAAACTCTGCGATTTAAACTCTGCGATTTAAGCTCTGCCATTTAAGCTCTGCCATTTAAGCTCTGCCATTTAAACTCTGCCATTTAAATTCTGCCATTTAAACTCTGCCATTTGAACTCTGCGATTTAAACTCTGTTTATTTAAACTCTGCCATTTAAACTCTGCCATTTAAACTCTGCGATTTAAACTCTGCGATTTAAACTCTGCCATTTAAACTCTGCCATTTAAACTCTGCCATTTAAACTCTGCCATATAAACTCTAAGATTTGAATTCTGCGATTTAAACTCTGCGATTTAAACTCTGCGATTTAAACTCTGCGATTTGAACTCTGCGATTTGAACTTTGCCATTTGAACTCTGCCATTTGAGCTCTGCCATTTGAACTCTGCGATTTAAACTCTGCGATTTAAACTCTGCGATTTAAACTCTGCGATTTAAACTCTGCGATTTAAACTCTGCCATTTAAACTCTGCCATTTAAACTCTGCGATTTGAACTCTGCGATTTAAACACTGCGATTTAAACTCTGCGATTTAAACTCCGCGATTTGAACTCTGCGATTTGAACTCTGCGATTTGAACTCTGCGATTTGAACTCTGCCATTTAAACTCTGCCATTTAAACTCTGCGATTTAAACTCTGCCATTTAAACTCTGCCATTTAAACTCTGCCATTTAAACTCTGCCATTTAAACTCTGCCATATAAACTCTGCGTTTTGAACTCTGCGATTTAATCTCTGCGATTTAAACTCTGCGATTTAAACTCTGCGATTTGAACTCTGCGATTTGAACTCTGCCATTTGAACTCTGCGATTTGAACTCTGCGATTTGAACTCTGCGATTTAAACTCTACGATTTAAACTCTGCCATTTAAACTCTGCCATTTAAACTCTGCCATTTAAACTCTGCCATTTAAACTCTGCCATTTAAACTCTGCGATTTAAACTCTGCGATTTAAACTCTGCCATTTAAACTCTGCAATTTAAACTCTGCGATTTAAACTCTGCGATTTAAACTCTGCGATTTAAACTCTGCGATTTAAACTCTGCGATTTAAGCTCTGCCATTTAAGCTCTGCCATTTAAGCTCTGCCATTTAAACTCTGCCATTTAAATTCTGCCATTTAAACTCTGCCATTTAAACTCTGCGATTTAAACTCTGCCATTTAAACTCTGCCATTTAAACTCTGCCATTTAAACTCTGCCATTTAAACTCTGCCATTTAAACTCTGCCATTTAAACTCTGCCATATAAACTCTGCGATTTGAACTCTGCGATTTAAACTCTGCGATTTAAACTCTGCGATTTAAACTCTGCGATTTAAACTCTGCGATTTAAACTGCCATTTAAACTCTGCCATTTAAACTCTGCGTTTTAAACTCTGCCATTTAAACTCTGTCATTTAAACTCTGCCATTTAAACTCTGCCATTTAAACTCTGCCATTTAAACTCTGCCATTTAAACTCTGCCATTTAAACTCTGCCATTTAAACTCTGCCATTTAAACTCTGCCATTTAAACTCTGTGATTTACAGTCTGCGATTTAAAGTCTGCGATTTAAACTCTGCGATTTGAACTCTGCCATTTGAACTCTGCGATTTGAACTCTGCCATTTGAACTCTGCAATTTAAACTCTACGATTTAAACTCTGCCATTTAAACTCTGCCATTTAAACTCTGCCATTTAAACTCTGCCATTTAAACTCTGCGATTTAAACACTGCGATTTAAACATTGCCATTTAAACTCTGCAATTTAAACTCTGCCATTTAAACTCTGCGATTTAAACTCTGCGATTTAAACTCTGCGATTTAAACTCTGCGATTTAAGCTCTGCCATTTAAGCTCTGCCATTTAAGCTCTGCCATTTAAACTCTGCCATTTAAATTCTGCCATTTAAACTCTGCCATTTGAACTCTGCGATTTAAACTCTGTTTATTTAAACTCTGCGATTTAAACTCTGCCATTTAAACTCTGCCATTTAAACTCTGCCATTTAAACTCTGCCATTTAAACTCTGCGATTTAAACTCTGCGATTTAAACTCTGCCATTTAAACTCTGCGATTTAAACTGCCATTTAAACTCTGCCATTTAAACTCTGCGTTTTAAACTCTGCCATTTAAACTCTGTCATTTAAACTCTGCCATTTAAACTCTGCCATTTAAACTCTGCCATTTAAACTCTGCCATTTAAACTCTGCCATTTAAACTCTGCCATTTAAACTCTGCGATTTAAACTCTGCCATTTAAACTCTGCCATTTAAACTCTGCCATTTAAACTCTGCCATTTAAACTCTGCCATTTAAACTCTGCAATTTAAACTCTGCCATTTAAACTCTGTCATTCAAACTCTGCCATTTAAACTCTGCCATTTAAACTCTGTGATTTACAGTCTGCGATTTAAAGTCTGCGATTTAAACTCTGCGATTTAAACTCTGCGTTTTAAACTCTGCTATTTAAACTCTGCCATTTAAACTCTGCGATTTAAACTCTGCGATTTAAACTCTGCCATTTAAACTCTGCCATTTAAACTCTGCCATATAAACTCTGCGATTTAAACTCTGCGATTTAAACTCTGCCATTTAAACTCTGCCATTTAAACTCTGCCATTTAAACTCTGCCATTTAAACTCCGCCATTTAAACTCTGCTATTTAAACTCTGCCACTTAAACTCTGCCATTTAAACTCTGCGATTTAAACTCTGCGATTTGAACTCTACGATTTAAACTCTGCGATTTAAACTCTGCCATTTAAACTCTGCCATTTAAACTCTGCCATTTAAACTCTGCCATTTAAACTCTGCCATTTAAACTCTGCCATTTAAACTCTGCGATTTAAACTCTGCGATTTAAACTCTGCGATTTAAACTCTGCGATTTAAACTCTGCGATTTAAACTCTGCCATTTAAACTCTGCCATTTAAACTCTGCGATTTAAACTCTGCGATTTAAACTCTGCGATTTAAACTCTGCGATTTAAGCTCTGCGATTTAATCTCTGCCATTTAAGCTCTGCCATTTAAACTCTGCCATTTAAACTCTGCCATTTAAACTCTGCCATTTGAACTCTGCGATTTAAACTCTGCGATTTAAACTCTGCCATTTAAACTGTGCGATTTAAACTCTGCCATTTAAACTCTGCGATTTAAACTCTGCGATTTAAACTCTGCCATTTAAACTCTGCCATTTAAACTCTGCGATTTAAACTCTGCCATTTAAACTCTGCCATTTAAACTCTGCCATTTAAACTCTGCCATATAAACTCTGCCATTTAAACTCTGCGATTTAAACTCTGCGATTTAAACTCTGCCATTTAAACTCTGCGATTTAAACTCAGCGATTTAAACTCTGCCATTTAATTCTGCCATTTAAACTCTGCCATTTAAACTCTGCCATTTAAACTCTGCCATTTAAACTCTGCGATTTAAACTCTGCGATTTAAACTCTGCGATTTAAACTCTGCGATTTGAACTCTGCGATTTGAACTTTGCCATTTGAACTCTGCCATTTGAGCTCTGCGATTTGAACTCTGCGATTTGAACTCTGCGATTTAAACTCTGCGATTTAAACTCTGCGATTTAAACTCTGCGATTTAAACTCTGCCATTTAAACTCTGCGATTTGAACTCTGCGATTTAAACACTGCGATTTAAACTTTGCGATTTAAACTCTGCGATTTGAACTCTGCGATTTGAACTCTGCGATTTGAACTCTGCGATTTGAACTCTGCCATTTGAACTCTGCGATTTAAACTCTGCGATTTAAACTCTGCCATTTAAACTCTGCCATTTAAACTCTGCCATTTAAACTCTGCCATTTAAACTCTGCCATTTAAACTCTGCCATATAAACTCTGCGTTTTGAACTCTGCGATTTAATCTCTGCGATTTAAATTCTGCGATTTAAACTCTGCGATTTGAACTCTGCGATTTGAACTCTGCCATTTGAACTCTGCGATTTGAACTCTGCGATTTGAACTCTGCGATTTAAACTCTACGATTTAAACTCTGCCATTTAAACTCTGCCATTTAAACTCTGCCATTTAAACTCTGCCATTTAAACTCTGCGATTTAAACTCTGCGATTTAAACTTTGCCATTTAAACTCTGCAATTTAAACTCTGCCATTTAAACTCTGCGATTTAAACTCTGCGATTTAAACTCTGCGATTTAAACTCTGCGATTTAAGCTCTGCCATTTAAGCTCTGCCATTTAAGCTCTGCCATTTAAACTCTGCCATTTAAATTCTGCCATTTAAACTCTGCGATTTAAACTCTGCGATTTAAACTCTGCGATATAAACTCTGCGATTTAAACTGGCATTTAAACTCTGCCATTTAAACTCTGCGTTTTAAACTCTGCCATTTAAACTCTGTCATCTAAACTCTGCCATTTAAACTCTGCCATTTAAACTCTGCCATTTAAACTCTGCCATTTAAACTCTGCCATTTAAACTCTGCCATTTAAACTCTGCGATTTAAACTCTGCCATTTAAACTCTGCCATTTAAACTCTGCCATTTAAACTCTGCGATTTGAACTCTGCCATTTGAACTCTGCGATTTGAACTCTGCGATTTGAACTCTGCGATTTAAACTCTACGATTTAAACTCTGCCATTTAAACTCTGCCATTTAAACTCTGCCATTTAAACTCTGCCATTTAAACTCTGCCATTTAAACTCTGCGATTTAAACATTGCCATTTAAACTCTGCAATTTAAACTCTGCCATTTAAACTCTGCGATTTAAACTCTGCGATTTAAACTCTGCGATTTAAACTCTGCGATTTAAGCTCTGCCATTTAAGCTCTGCCATTTAAGCTCTGCCATTTAAACTCTGCCATTTAAATTCTGCCATTTAAACTCTGCCATTTGAACTCTGCGATTTAAACTCTGTTTATTTAAACTCTGCGATTTAAACTCTGCGATTTAAACTCTGCCATTTAAACTCTGCCATTTAAACTCTGCCATTTGAACTCTGGGATTTAAACTCTGCCATTTAAACTCTGCCATTTAAACTGTGCGATTTAAACTCTGCCATTTAAACTCTGCGATTTAAACTCTGCGATTTAAACTCTGCCATTTAAACTCTGCGATTTAAACTCTGCCATATAAACTCTGCCATTTAAACTCTGCCATTTAAACTCTGCCATATAAACTCTGCCATTTAAACTCTGCCATTTAAACTCTGCCATTTAAACTCTGCGATTTAAACTCTGCCATTTAAACTCTGCCATTTAAACTCTGCGATTTAAACTCAGCGATTTAAACTCTGCCATTTAATTCTGCCATTTAAACTCTGCCATTTAAACTCTGCCATTTAAACTCTGCCATTTAAACTCTGCGATTTAAACTCTGCGATTTAAACTCTGCGATTTAAACTCTGCCATTTAAACTCTGCCATATAAACTCTAAGATTTGAATTCTGCGATTTAAACTCTGCGATTTAAACTCCGATTTAAACTCTGCGATTTAAACTCTGCGATTTGAACTCTGCGATTTGAACTTTGCCATTTGAACTCTGCCATTTGAGCTCTGCCATTTGAACTCTGCGATTTAAACTCTGCGATTTAAACTCTGCGATTTAAACTCTGCGATTTAAACTCTGCGATTTAAACTCTGCCATTTAAACTCTGCCATTTAAACTCTGCGATTTGAACTCTGCGATTTAAACACTGCGATTTAAACTCTGCGATTTAAACTCTGCGATTTGAACTCTGCGATTTGAACTCTGCGATTTGAACTCTGCGATTTGAACTCTGCGATTTAAACTCTGCGATTTAAACTCTGCCATTTAATCTCTGCCATTTAAACTCTGCCATTTAAACTCTGCCATTTAAACTCTGCCATTTAAACTCTGCCATATAAACTCTGCGTTTTGAACTCTGCGATTTAATCTCTGCGATTTAAACTCTGCGATTTAAACTCTGCGATTTGAACTCTGCGATTTGAACTCTGCGATTTGAACTCTGCCATTTAAACTCTGCCATTTAAACTCTGCCATTTAAACTCTGCCATTTAAACTCTGCTATTTAAACTCTGCCATTTAAACTTTGCCATTTAAACTCTGCAATTTAAACTCTGCCATTTAAACTCTGCGATTTAAACTCTGCGATTTAAACTCTGCGATTTAAACTCTGCGATTTAAGCTCTGCCATTTAAGCTCTGCCATTTAAGCTCTGCCATTTAAACTCTGCCATTTAAATTCTGCCATTTAAACTCTGCCATTTGAACTCTGCGATTTAAACTCTGTTTATTTAAACTCTGCGATTTAAACTCTGCGATTTAAACTCTGCCATTTAAACTCTGCCATTTAAACTCTGCCATTTAAACTCTGCCATTTAAACTCTGCCATTTAAACTCTGCCATTTAAACTCTGCCATTTAAACTCTGCCATTTAAACTCTGCCATATAAACTCTGCGATTTGAACTCTGCGATTTAAACTCTGCGATTTAAACTCTGCGATTTAAACTCTGCGATTTAAACTGCCATTTAAACTCTGCCATTTAAACTCTGCGTTTTAAACTCTGCCATTTAAACTCTGTCATTTAAACTCTGCCATTTAAACTCTGCCATTTAAACTCTGCCATTTAAACTCTGCCATTTAAACTCTGCCATTTAAACTCTGAAATTTAAACTCTGCCATTTAAACTCTGCCATTTAAACTCTGCCATTTAAACTCTGCCATTTAAACTCTGCCATTTAAACTCTGCCATTTAAACTCTGCAATTTAAACTCTGCCATTTAAACTCTGCCATTTAAACTCTGCCATTTAAACTCTGTGATTTACAGTCTGCGATTTAAACTCTGCCATTTGAACTCTGCCATTTGAACTCTGCCATTTGAACTCTGCGATTTGAACTCTGCGATTTAAACTCTACGATTTAAACTCTGCCATTTAAACTCTGCCATTTAAACTCTGCCATTTAAACTCTGCCATTTAAACTCTGCGATTTAAACTCTGCGATTTAAACATTGCCATTTAAACTCTGCAATTTAAACTCTGCCATTTAAACTCTGCGATTTAAACTCTGCGATTTAAGCTCTGCGATTTAAGCTCTGCCATTTAAGCTCTGCCATTTAAGCTCTGCCATTTAAACTCTGCCATTTAAATTCTGCCATTTGAACTCTGCCATTTGAACTCTGCGATTTAAACTCTGTTTATTTAAACTCTGCGATTTAAACTCTGCGATTTAAACTCTGCCATTTAAACTCTGCCATTTAAACTCTGCCATTTAAACTCTGCGATTTAAACTCTGCCATTTAAACTCTGCCATTTAAACTCTGCCATTTAAACTCTGCCATTTAAACTCTGCCATATAAACTCTGCGATTTGAACTCTGCGATTTAAACTCTGCGATTTAAACTCTGCGATTTAAACTCTGCGATTTAAACTCTGCGATTTAAACTGCCATTTAAACTCTGCCATTTAAACTCTGCGTTTTAAACTCTGCCATTTAAACTCTGTCATTTAAACTCTGCCATTTAAACTCTGCCATTTAAACTCTGCCATTTAAACTCTGCCATTTAAACTCTGCCATTTAAACTCTGCCATTTAAACTCTGCGATTTAAACTCTGCCATTTAAACTCTGCCATTTAAACTCTGCCATTTAAACTCTGCCATTTAAACTCTGCCATTTAAACTCTGCAATTTAAACTCTGTCATTCAAACTCTGTCATTCAAACTCTGCCATTTAAACTCTGCCATTTAAACTCTGTGATTTACAGTCTGCGATTTAAAGTCTGCGATTTAAACTCTGCGATTTAAATTCTGCCATTTAAACTCTGCCATTTAAACTCTGCGTTTTAAACTCTGCGTTTTAAACTCTGCGATTTAAACTCTGCGATTTAAACTCTGCCATTTAAACTCTGCCATTTAAACTCTGCCATTTAAACTCTGCCATTTAAACTCTGCCATATAAACTCTGCGATTTAAACTCTGCGATTTAAACTCTGCCATTTAAACTCTGCCATTTAAACTCTGCCATTTAAACTCTGCCATTTAAACTCTGCCATTTAAACTCTGCCAATTAAACTCTGCCATTTAAACTCTGCGATTTAAACTCTGCGATTTAAACTCTGCGATTTAATATCTGCCATTTAAACTCTGCGATTTAAACTCTGCGATTTAAACTCTGCAATTTAAACTCTGCAATTTAAACTCTGCGATTTAAACTCTGCGATTTAAACTCTGCGATTTAAACTCTGCCATTTAAACTCTGCCATTTAAACTCTGCCATTTAAACACTGCCATTTAAACTCTGCCAATTAAACTCTGCCATTTAAACTCTGCCATATAAACTCTGCGATCTGAACTCTGTGATTTAAACTCTGCGATTTAAACTGCCATTTAAACTCTGCCATTTAAACTCTGCGATTTAAACTCTGTGATTTAAACTCTGCCATTTAAACTCTGCCATTTAAACTCTGCCATTTAAACTCTGCCATTTAAACTCTGCCATTTAATCTCTGCCATTTAAACTCTGCCATTTAAACTCTGCCATTTAAACTCTGCGATTTGAACTCTACGATTTAAACTCTGCCATTTAAACTCTGCGATTTAAACTCTGCGATTTAAACTCTGCCATTTAAACTCTGCTATTTAAACTCTGCTATTTAAACTCTGCGATTTAAACTCTGCGATTTAAACTCTGCCATTTAAACTCTGCCATTCAAACTCTGCCATTTAAACTCTGCCATTTAAACTCTGCGATTTAAAGTCTGAGATTTAAACTCTGCGATTTAAACTCTGCGATTTAAACTCTGCGATTTAAACTCTGCCATTTAAACTCTGCCATTTAAACTCTGCCATTTAAACTCTGCCATATAAACTCTGCCATATAAACTCTGCGATTTAAACTCTGCGATTTAAACTCTGCGATTTAAACTCTGCGATTTAAACTCTGCCATTTAAACTCTGCCATTTAATCTCTGCCACTTAAACTCTGCCACTTAAACTCTGCCATTTAAACTCTGCCACTTAAACTCTGCCATTTAAACTCTGCGATTTAATATCTGCCATTTAAACTCTGCGATTTAAACTCTGCGATTTAAACTCTGCGATTTAAACTCTGCGATTTAAACTCTGCCATTTAAACTCTGCCATTTAAATTCTGCCATTTAAACTCTGCCATTTAAACTCTGCCATTTAAACTCTGCCATTTAAACTCTGCCATTTAAACTCTGCCATATAAACTTTGCGATTTGAACTCTGCGATTTAAACTCTGCGATTTAAACTCTGCTATTTAAACTGCCATTTAAACTCTGCTATTTAAACTCTGCCATTTAAACTCTGCGAATTAAACTCTGTGATTTAAACTCTGCCATTTAAACTCTGCCATTTAAACTATGCCATTTAAACTCTGCCATTTAAACTCTGCCATTTAAACTTTGCGATTTAAACTCTGTGATTTAAACTCTGCGATTTAAACTCTGCCATTTAAACTCTGCCATTTAAACTCTGCGATTTAAACTCTGCGATTTAAACTCTGCGATTTAAACTCTGCAATTTAAACTCTGCCATTTAAACTCTGCCATTTAAACTCTTCCATTTAAACTCTGCCATTTAAACTCTGCCATTTAAACTCTGCGATTTAAACTCTGCGATTTAAAGTCTGTCATTTAAACTCTGCCATTTAAACTCTGCCATTTAAACTCTGCCATTTAAACTCTGCCATTTAAACTCTGCGATTTAAACTCTGCGATTTAAACACTGCCATTTAAACTCTGCGATTTAAACTCTGCGATTTAAACTCTGAAATTTAAACTCTGCCATTTAAACTCTGCCATTTAAACTCTGCCATTTAAACTCTGCCATTTAAACTCTGCCATTTAAACTCTGCCATTTAAACTCTGCCATTTAAACTCTGCCATATAAACCCTGCCATATAAACTTTGCGATTTAAACTCTGCGATTTAAACTCTGCCATATAAACTCTGCCATTTAAACTCTGCCATTTAAACTCTGCGATTTAAACTCTGCCATTTAAACTCTGCCATTTAAACTCTGCCATTTAAACTCTGCCATTTAATTCTGCCATTTAAACTCTGCCATTTAAACTCTACCATTTAAACTCTGCCATTTAAACTCTGCCATTTAAACTCTGCGATTTAAACTCTGCCATTTAAACTCTGCCATTTGAACTCTGCCATTTGAACTCTGCCATTTGAACTCTGCCATTTGAACTCTGCAATTTGAACTCTGCGATTTGAACTCTGCAATTTGAACTCTGCCATTTGAACTCTGCGATTTGAACTGTGCCATTTGAACTCTGCGATTTAAACTCTGCGATTAAAACTCTGCTATTTAAACTCTGCCATTTAAATCCTGCCATTTAAACTCTGCCATTTAAACTCTGCCATATAAACTCTGCGATTTGAACTCTGCAATTTAAACTCTGCAATTTAAATTCTGCGATTTAAACTCTGCGATTTAAACTCTGCGATTTGAACTCTGCCATTTGAACTCTGCCATTTGAACTCTGCGATTTGAACTCTGCGATTTAAACTCTGCGATTTGAACTCTGCGATTTGAACTCTACGATTTAAACTCTGCGATTTAAACTCTGCGATTTAAACTCTGCGATTTAAACTCTGCCATTTAAACTCTGCCATTTAAACTCTGCCATTTAAATTCTGCGATTTAAACTCTGCAATTTAAACTCTGCCATTTAAACTCTGCCATTTAAACTCTGCCATTTAAACTCTGCGATTTAAACTCTGCGATTTAAACTCTGCCATTTAAACTCTGCCATTTAAACTCTGCCATTTAAACTCTGCCATTTAAACTCTGCCATTTAAACTCTGCCATTTAAGCTCTGCCATTTAAACTCTGCCATTTAAACTCTGCCATTTAAACTCAGCCATTTAAACTCTGCCATATAAACTCTGCGATTTGAACTCTGCGATTTAAACTCTGCGATTTAAACTGCCATTTAAACTCTGCCATTTGAACTCTGCCATTTGAACTCTGCGATTTGAACTCTGCGATTTGAACTCTGCGATTAAAACTCTGCGATTTAAACTCTGCGATTTAAACTCTGCGATTTAAACTCTGCGATTGAAACTCTGCCATTTAAACTCTGCCATTTAAATTCTGCCATTTAAACTCTGCCATTTAAACTCTGCCAGATAAACTCTGCGATTTGAACTCTGCGATTTAAACTCTGCCATTTAAACTCTGCCATTTAAACTCTGCCATTTAAACTCTGCCATTTAAACTCTGCCTCTTAAACTCTGCCATTTAAACTCTGCGATTTAAACTCTGCGATTTAAACTCTGCGATTTAATATCTGCCATTTAAACTCTGCGATTTAAACTCTGCGATTTAAACTCTGCAATTTAAACTCTGCGATTTAAACTCTGCGATTTAAACTCTGCGATTTAAACTCTGCCATTTAAACTCTGCCATTTAAACTCTGCCATATAAACTCTGCGATTTGAACTCTGCGATTTAAACTCTGCGATTTAAACTGCCATTTAAACTCTGCCATTTAAACTCTGCCATTTGAACTCTGCGATTTAAACTCTGTGATTTAAACTCTGCCATTTAAACTCTGCCATTTAAACTCTGCCATTTAAACTCTGCCATTTAAACTCTGCCATTTAATCTCTGCCATTTAAACTCTGCCATTTAAACTCTGCGATTTAAACTCTGCGATTTGAACTCTACGATTTAAACTCTGCCATTTAAACTCTGCGATTTAAACTCTGCGATTTAAACTCTGCCATTTAAACTCTGCTATTTAAACTCTGCGATTTAAACTCTGCGATTTAAACTCTGCCATTTAAACTCTGCCATTCAAACTCTGCCACTTAAACTCTGCCATTTAAACTCTGCGATTTAAAGTCTGCGATTTAAACTCTGCGATTTAAACTCTGCAATTTAAACTCTGCCATTTAAACTCTGCCATTTAAACTCTGCCATTTAAACTCTGCCATTTAAACTCTGCCATATAAACTCTGCCATATAAACTCTGCGATTTAAACTCTGCGATTTAAACTCTGCGATTTAAACTCTGCGATTTAAACTCTGCCATTTAAACTCTGCCATTTAATCTCTGCCACTTAAACTCTGCCACTTAAACTCTGCCATTTAAACTCTGCTATTTAAACTGCCATTTAAACTCTGCTATTTAAACTCTGCCATTTAAACTCTGTGAATTAAACTCTGTGATTTAAACTCTGCCATTTAAACTCTGCCATTTAAACTATGCCATTTAAACTATGCCATTTAAACTCTGCCATTTAAACTCTGCCATTTAAACTTTGCGATTTAAACTCTGCGATTTAAACTCTGCCATTTAAACTCTGCCATTTAAACTCTGCGATTTAAACTCTGCGATTTAAACTCTGCAATTTAAACTCTGCAATTTAAACTCTGCCATTTAAACTTTGCCATTTAAACTCTTCCATTTAAACTCTGCCATTTAAATTCTGCGATTTAAACTCTGCGATTTAAACTCTGCGATTTAAAGTCTGCCATTTAAACTCTGCCATTTAAACTCTGCCATATAAACTCTGCCATTTAAACTCTGGGATTTAAACTCTGCGATTTAAACACTGCCATTTAAACTCTGCGATTTAAACTCTGCGATTTAAACTCTGCGATTTAAACTCTGCCATTTAAACTCTGCCATTTAAACTCTGCCATTTAAACTCTGCCATTTAAACTCTGCCATATAAACCCTGCCATATAAACTCTGCGATTTAAACTCTGCGATTTAAACTCTGCGATTTAAACTCTGCCATTTAAACTCTGCCATTTAAACTCTGCGATTTAAACTCTGCCATTTAAACTCTGCCATTTAAACTCTGCCATTTAATTCTGCCATTTAAACTCTGCCATTTAAACTCTACCATTTAAACTCTGCCATTTAAACTCTGCCATTTAAACTCTGCGATTTAAACTCTGCCATTTAAACTCTGCCATTTGAACTCTGCCATTTGAACTCTGCCATTTGAACTCTGCCATTTGAACTCTGCAATTTGAACTCTGCGATTTGAACTCTGCAATTTGAACTCTGCCATTTGAACTCTGCGATTTGAACTGTGCCATTTGAACTCTGCGATTTAAACTCTGCGATTAAAACTCTGCCATTTAAACTCTGCCATTTAAATTCTGCCATTTAAACTCTGCCATTTAAACTCTGCCATATAAACTCTGCGATTTGAACTCTGCAATTTAAACTCTGCAATTTAAATTCTGCGATTTAAACTCTGCGATTTAAACTCTGCGATTTGAACTCTGCCATTTGAACTCTGCGATTTGAACTCTGCGATTTGAACTCTGCGATTTAAACTCTGCGATTTGAACTCTGCGATTTGAACTCTACGATTTAAACTCTGCGATTTAAACTCTGCGATTTAAACTCTGCGATTTAAACTCTGCCATTTAAACTCTGCCATTTAAACTCTGCGATTTAAACTCTGCCATTTAAACTCTGCCATTTAAACTCTGCCATTTAAACTCTGCCATTTAAACTCTGCCATTTAAACTCTGCCATTTAAACTCTGCCATTTAAACTCTGCCATTTAAACTCTGCCGATTAAACTCTGCCATATAAACTCTGCGATTTGAACTCTGCGATTTAAACTCTGCGATTTAAACTGCCATTTAAACTCTGCCATTTAAACTCTGCCATTTGAACTCTGCGATTTGAACTCTGCGATTTGAACTCTGCGATTTAAACTCTGCGATTTAAACTCTGCGATTTAAACTCTGCGATTTAAACTCTGCGATTGAAACTCTGCCATTTAAACTCTGCCATTTAAATTCTGCCATTTAAACTCTGCCATTTAAACTCTGCCATATAAATTCTGCGATTTGAACTCTGCGATTTAAACTCTGCCATTTAAACTCTGCCATTTAATCTCTGCCATTTAATCTCTGCCATTTAAACTCTGCCATTTAAACTCTGCCATTTAAACTCTGCGATTTAAACTCTGCCATTTAAACTCTGCGATTTAAACTCTGCCATTTAAACTCTGCCATTTAAACTCTGCCATTTAAACTCTGCCATTTAAACTCTGCTATTTAAACTCTGCGATTTAAACTCTGCGATTTAAACTCTGCGATTTAAACTCTGCGATTTAAACTCTGCGATTTAAACTCTGCCATTTAAACTCTGCCATTTAAATTCTGCGATTTAAATTCTGCGATTTAAACTCTGCCATTTAAACTCTGCCATTTAAACTCTGCCATTTAAACTCTGCCATTTAAACTCTGCCATTTAAACTCTGCCATTTAAACTCTGCCATTTAAACTCTGCCATTTAAACTCTGCCATTTAAACTCTGCCATTTAAGCTCTGCCATTTAAACTCTGCCATTTAAACTCTGCCATTTAAACTCTGCCATTTAACTCTGCCATATAAACTCTGCGATTTGAACTCTGCGATTTAAACTCTGCGATTTAAACTGCCATTTAAACTCTGCCATTTGAACTCTGCCATTTGAACTCTGCGATTTGAACTCTGCGATTTGAACTCTGCGATTTAAACTCTGCGATTTAAACTCTGCGATTTAAACTCTGCGATTTAAACTCTGCGATTGAAACTCTGCCATTTAAACTCTGCCATTTAAATTCTGCCATTTAAACTCTGCCATTTAAACTCTGCCATATAAACTCTGCGATTTGAACTCTGCGATTTAAACTCTGCCATTTAAACTCTGCCATTTAATCTCTGCCATTTAATCTCTGCCATTTAATCTCTGCCATTTAAACTCTGCCATTTAAACTCTGCCATTTAAACTCTGCCATTTAAACTCTGCGATTTAAACTCTGCCATTTAAACTCTGCCATTTAAACTCTGCGATTTAAACTCTGCCATTTAAACTCTGCCAATTAAACTCTGCTATTTAAACTCTGCTATTTAAACTCTGCGATTTAAACTCTGCCATTTAAACTCTGCCATTTAAACTCTGCCATTCAAACTCTGCCATTTAAACTCTGCCATTTAAACTCTGTGATTTAAAGTCTACGATTTAAACTCTGCGATTTAAACTCTGCGATTTAAACTCTGCGATTTAAACTCTGCGATTTAAACTCTGCCATTTAAACTCTGCCATTTAAACTCTGCCATTTAAACTCTGCCATATAAACTCTGCGATTTAAACTCTGCGATTTAAACTCTGCGATTTAAACTCTGCCATTTAAACTCTGCCATTTAAACTCTGCCATTTACACTCTGCCACTTAAACTCTGCCACTTAAACTCTGCCATTTAAACTCTGCGATTTAAACTCTGCGATTTAATATCTGCCATTTAAACTCTGCGATTTAAACTCTGCGATTTAAACTCTGCCATTTAAACTCTGCCATTTAAACTCTGCCATTTAAACTCTGCCATTTAAACTCTGCCATTTAAACTCTGCCATTTAAACTCTGCCATTTAAACTCTGCCATATAAACTTTGCGATTTGAACTCTGCGATTTAAACTCTGCGATTTAAACTCTGCTATTTAAACTGCCATTTAACTCTGCTATTTAAACTCTGCCATTTAAACTCTGCGAATTAAACTCTGTGATTTAAACTCTGCCATTTAAACTCTGCCATTTAAACTCTGCCATTTAAACTCTGCCATTTAAATCTGCCATTTAAACTCTGCGATTTAAACTCTGCGATTTAAACTCTGCGATTTAAACTCTGCCATTTAAACTCTGCGATTTGAACTCTGCGATTTGAACTCTACGATTTAAACTCTGCGATTTAAACTCTGCGATTTAAACTCTGCCATTTAAACTCTGCGATTTGAACTCTGCGATTTGAACTCTACGATTTAAACTCTGCGATTTAAACTCTGCGATTTAAACTCTGCGATTTAAACTCTGCCATTTAAACTCTGCCATTTAAACTCTGCCATTTAAATTCTGCGATTTAAACTCTGCGATTTAAACTCTGCCATTTAAACTCTGCCATTTAAACTCTGCCATTTAAACTCTGCGATTTAAACTCTGCGATTTAAACTCTGCGATTTAAACTCTGCGATTTAAACTCTGCGATTTAAACTCTGCCATTTAAACTCTGCCATTTAAACTCTGCCATTTAAACTCTGCCATTTAAACTCTGCCAATTAAACTCTGCCAGTTAAACTCTGCCATTTAAACTCTGCCATTTAAACTCTGCCATATAAACTCTGCGATTTGAACTCTGCGATTTAAACTCTGCGATTTAAACTGCCATTTAAACTCTGCCATTTGAACTCTGCCATTTGAACTCTGCGATTTGAACTCTGCGATTTGAACTCTGCGATTTAAACTCTGCGATTTAAACTCTGCGATTTAAACTCTGCGATTAAAACTCTGCCATTTAAACTCTGCCATTTAAATTCTGCCATTTAAACTCTGCCATTTAAACTCTACCATATAAACTCTGCGATTTGAACTCTGCGATTTGAACTCTGCAATTTAAACTCTGCAATTTAAACTCTGCGATTTGAACTCAGCGATTTGAACTCTGCGATTTTAACTCTGCGATTTGAACTCTGCGATTTGAACTCTGCGATTTGAACTCTGCGATTTAAACTCTGCGATTTGAACTCTGCGATTTGAACTCTACGATTTAAACTCTGCGATTTAAACTCTGAGATTTAAACTCTGCCATTTAAACTCTGCCATTTAAACTCTGCGATTTAAACTCTGCGATTTAAACTCTGCGATTTAAACTCTGCCATTTAAACTCTGCCATTTAAACTCTGCGATTTAAACTCTGCGATTTAAACTCTGCGATTTAAACTCTGCGATTTAAACTCTGCGATTTAAACTCTGCGATTTAAACTCTGCGATTTAAACTCTGCGATTTAAACTCTGCGATTTAAACTCTGCCATTTAAACTCTGCCATTTAAACTCTGCCATTTAAACTCTGCCATTTAAACTCTGCCATTTAAACTCTGCCATATAAACTCTGCGATTTGAACTCTGCGATTTGAACTCTGCGATTTAAACTCTGCGATTTAAACTGCCATTTAAACTCTGCCATTTAAACTCTGCCATTTAAACTCTGCCATTTAAACTCTGCCATTTAAACTCTGCCATTTAAACACTGCCATTTAAACTCTGCCATTTAAACTCTGCCATTTAAACTCTGCCATTTAAGCTCTGCCATTTAAACTCTGCCATTTAAACTCTGCCATTTAAACTCAGCCATTTAAACTCTGCCATATAAACTCTGCGATTTGAACTCTGCGATTTAAACTCTGCGATTTAAACTGCCATTTAAACTCTGCCATTTGAACTCTGCCATTTGAACTCTGCGATTTGAACTCTGCGATTTGAACTCTGCGATTTGAACTCTGCGATTTAAACTCTGCGATTTAAACTCTGCGATTTAAACTCTGCGATTGAAACTCTGCCATTTAAACTCTGCCATTTAAATTCTGCCATTTAAACTCTGCCATTTAAACTCTGCCAGATAAACTCTGCGATTTGAACTCTGCGATTTAAACTCTGCCATTTAAACTCTGCCATTTAAACTCTGCCATTTAAACTCTGCCATTTAAACTCTGCCATTTAAACTCTGCCATTTAAACTCTGCCTCTTAAACTCTGCCATTTAAACTCTGTGATTTAAACTCTGCGATTTAAACTCTGCGATTTAATATCTGCCATTTAAACTCTGCGATTTAAACTCTGCGATTTAAACTCTGCAATTTAAACTCTGCGATTTAAACTCTGCGATTTAAACTCTGCGATTTAAACTCTGCCATTTAAACTCTGCCATTTAAACTCTGCCATATAAACTCTGCGATTTGAACTCTGCGATTTAAACTCTGCGATTTAAACTGCCATTTAAACTCTGCCATTTAAACTCTGCCATTTAAACTCTGCGATTTAAACTCTGTGATTTAAACTCTGCCATTTAAACTCTGCCATTTAAACTCTGCCATTTAAACTCTGCCATTTAAACTCTGCCATTTAATCTCTGCCATTTAAACTCTGCCATTTAAACTCTGCGATTTAAACTCTGCGATTTGAACTCTACGATTTAAACTCTGCCATTTAAACTCTGCGATTTAAACTCTGCGATTTAAACTCTGCCATTTAAACTCTGCCATTTAAACTCTGCGATTTAAACTCTGCGATTTAAACTCTGCCATTTAAACTCTGCCATTCAAACTCTGCCATTTAAACTCTGCCATTTAAACTCTGCGATTTAAAGTCTGCGATTTAAACTCTGCGATTTAAACTCTGCAATTTAAACTCTGCCATTTAAACTCTGCCATTTAAACTCTGCCATTTAAACTCTGCCATTTAAACTCTGCCATATAAACTCTGCCATATAAACTCTGCGATTTAAACTCTGCGATTTAAACTCTGCGATTTAAACTCTGCGATTTAAACTCTGCCATTTAAACTCTGCCATTTAATCTCTGCCACTTAAACTCTGCCACTTAAACTCTGCCATTTAAACTCTGCTATTTAAACTGCCATTTAAACTCTGCTATTTAAACTCTGCCATTTAAACTCTGTGAATTAAACTCTGTGATTTAAACTCTGCCATTTAAACTCTGCCATTTAAACTATGCCATTTAAACTATGCCATTTAAACTCTGCCATTTAAACTCTGCCATTTAAACTCTGCGATTTAAACTCTGCGATTTAAACTCTGCCATTTAAACTCTGCGATTTAAACTCTGCGATTTAAACTCTGCGATTTAAACTCTGCGATTTAAACTCTGCAATTTAAACTCTGCCATTTAAACTTTGCCATTTAAACTCTTCCATTTAAACTCTGCCATTTAAACTCTGCCATTTAAACTCTGCGATTTAAACTCTGCGATTTAAAGTCTGCGATTTAAAGTCTGCCATTTAAACTCTGCCATTTAAACTCTGCCATATAAACTCTGCCATTTAAACTCTGGGATTTAAACTCTGCGATTTAAACACTGCCATTTAAACTCTGCGATTTAAACTCTGCGATTTAAACTCTGAAATTTAAACTCTGCCATTTAAACTCTGCCATTTAAACTCTGCCATTTAAACTCTGCCATTTAAACTCTGCGATTTAAACTCTGCCATTTAAACTCTGCCATTTAAACTCTGCCATTTAAACTCTGCCATTTAAACTCTGCCATATAAACCCTGCCATATAAACTCTGCGATTTAAACTCTGCGATTTAAACTCTGCGATTTAAACTCTGCCATTTAAACTCTGCCATTTAAACTCTGCGATTTAAACTCTGCCATTTAAACTCTGCCATTTAAACTCTGCCATTTAATTCTGCCATTTAAACTCTGCCATTTAAACTCTACCATTTAAACTCTGCCATTTAAACTCTGCCATTTAAACTCTGCGATTTAAACTCTGCCATTTAAACTCTGCCATTTGAACTCTGCCATTTGAACTCTGCCATTTGAACTCTGCCATTTGAACTCTGCAATTTGAACTCTGCGATTTGAACTCTGCAATTTGAACTCTGCCATTTGAACTCTGCGATTTGAACTGTGCCATTTGAACTCTGCGATTTAAACTCTGCGAATAAAACTCTGCCATTTAAACTCTGCCATTTAAATTCTGCCATTTAAACTCTGCCATTTAAACTCTGCCATATAAACTCTGCGATTTGAACTCTGCAATTTAAACTCTGCAATTTAAATTCTGCGATTTAAACTCTGCGATTTAAACTCTGCGATTTGAACTCTGCCATTTGAACTCTGCGATTTGAACTCTGCGATTTGAACTCTGCGATTTAAACTCTGCGATTTGAACTCTGCGATTTGAACTCTACGATTTAAACTCTGCGATTTAAACTCTGCGATTTAAACTCTGCGATTTAAACTCTGCGATTTAAACTCTGCCATTTAAATTCTGCGATTTAAACTCTGCCATTTAAACTCTGCGATTTAAACTCTGCCATTTAAACTCTGCGATTTAAACTCTGCCATTTAAACTCTGCCATTTAAACTCTGCCATTTAAACTCTGCCATTTAAACTCTGCCATTTAAACTCTGCCGATTAAACTCTGCCATATAAACTCTGCGATTTGAACTCTGCGATTTAAACTCTGCGATTTAAACTGCCATTTAAACTGCCATTTAAACTCTGCCATTTAAACTCTGCCATTTGAACTCTGCGATTTGAACTCTGCGATTTGAACTCTGCGATTTAAACTCTGCGATTTAAACTCTGCGATTAAAACTCTGCCATTTAAACTCTGCCATTTAAATTCTGCCATTTAAACTCTGCCATTTAAACTCTACCATATAAACTCTGCGATTTGAACTCTGCGATTTGAACTCTGCAATTTAAACTCTGCAATTTAAACTCTGCGATTTGAACTCAGCGATTTGAACTCTGCGATTTTAACTCTGCGATTTGAACTCTGCGATTTGAACTCTGCGATTTAAACTCTGCGATTTGAACTCTGCGATTTGAACTCTACGATTTAAACTCTGCGATTTAAACTCTGAGATTTAAACTCTGCCATTTAAACTCTGCCATTTAAACTCTGCGATTTAAACTCTGCGATTTAAACTCTGCGATTTAAACTCTGTCATTTAAACTCTGCCATTTAAACTCTGCGATTTAAACTCTGCGATTTAAACTCTGCGATTTAAACTCTGCGATTTAAACTCTGCGATTTAAACTCTGCGATTTAAACTCTGCGATTTAAACTCTGCCATTTAAACTCTGCCATTTAAACTCTGCCATTTAAACTCTGCCATTTAAACTATGCCATATAAACTCTGCGATTTGAACTCTGCGATTTAAACTCTGCGATTTAAACTCTGCGATTTAAACTGCCATTTAAACTCTGCCATTTAAACTCTGCCATTTAAACTCTGCCATTTAAACTCTGCCATTTAAACTCTGCCATTTAAACACTGCCATTTAAACTCTGCCATTTAAACTCTGCCATTTAAACTCTGCCATTTAAACTCTGCCATTTAAACTCTGGGATTTAATCTCTGCCATTTAAACTCTGCCATTTAAACTCTGCCATTTAAACTCTGCCATTTAAACTCTGCCATTAAAACTCTGCGATTTAAACTCTGCGATTTAAACTCTGTCATTCAAACTCTGCCATTTAAACTCTGCCATTTAAACTCTGTGATTTACAGTCTGCGATTTAAAGTCAGCGATTTAAACTCTGCGATTTAAACTCTGCGATTTAAACTCTCGATTTAAACTCTGCCATTTAAACTCTGCCATTTAAACTCTGCCATTTAAACTCTGCCATTTAAACACTGCCATTTAAACTCTGCCATTTAAACTCTGCCATTTAAACTCTGCCATTTAAACTCTGCCATATAAACTCTGCGATTTGAACTCTGCGATTTAAACTCTGCGATTTAAACAGCCATTTAAACTCTGCTATTTAAACTCTGCCATTTAAACTCTGCGATTTAAACTCTGCGATTTAAAAACTGAGATTTAAACTCTGCGATTTAAACTCTGCAATTTAATATCTGCGATTTAAACTCTGCAATTTAAACTCTGCGATTTAAACTCTGCGATTTAAACTCTGCCATTTAAACTCTGCCATTTAAACTCTGCCATATAAACTTTGCGATTTGAACTCTGCGATTTAAACTCTGCGATTTAAACTCTGCTATTTAAACTGCCATTTAACTCTGCTATTTAAACTCTGCCATTTAAACTCTGCGAATTAAACTCTGTGATTTAAACTCTGCCATTTAAACTCTGCCATTTAAACTCTGCCATTTAAACTCTGCCATTTAAATCTGCCATTTAAACTCTGCGATTTAAACTCTGCGATTTAAACTCTGCGATTTAAACTCTGCCATTTAAACTCTGCGATTTGAACTCTGCGATTTGAACTCTACGATTTAAACTCTGCGATTTAAACTCTGCGATTTAAACTCTGCCATTTAAACTCTGCGATTTGAACTCTGCGATTTGAACTCTACGATTTAAACTCTGCGATTTAAACTCTGCGATTTAAACTCTGCGATTTAAACTCTGCCATTTAAACTCTGCCATTTAAATTCTGCGATTTAAACTCTGCGATTTAAACTCTGCCATTTAAACTCTGCCATTTAAACTCTGCCATTTAAACTCTGCGATTTAAACTCTGCGATTTAAACTCTGCGATTTAAACTCTGCGATTTAAACTCTGCGATTTAAACTCTGCCATTTAAACTCTGCCATTTAAACTCTGCCATTTAAACTCTGCCATTTAAACTCTGCCATTTAAACTCTGCCATTTAAACTCTGCCAGTTAAACTCTGCCATTTAAACTCTGCCATTTAAACTCTGCCATATAAACTCTGCGATTTGAACTCTGCGATTTAAACTCTGTGATTTAAACTGCCATTTAAACTCTGCCATTTGAACTCTGCCATTTGAACTCTGCGATTTGAACTCTGCGATTTGAACTCTGCGATTTAAAATCTGCGATTTAAACTCTGCGATTTAAACTCTGCGATTAAAACTCTGCCATTTAAACTCTGCCATTTAAATTCTGCCATTTAAACTCTGCCATTTAAACTCTGCCATATAAACTCTGCGATTTGAACTCTGCGATTTGAACTCTGCAATTTAAACTCTGCAATTTAAACTCTGCGATTTGAACTCAGCGATTTGAACTCTGCGATTTTAACTCTGCGATTTTAACTCTGCGATTTGAACTCTGCGATTTGAACTCTGCGATTTAAACTCTGCGATTTGAACTCTGCGATTTGAACTCTACGATTTAAACTCTGCGATTTAAACTCTGAGATTTAAACTCTGCCATTTAAACTCTGCCATTTAAACTCTGCGATTTAAACTCTGCGATTTAAACTCTGCGATTTAAACTCTGCCATTTAAACTCTGCCATTTAAACTCTGCGATTTAAACTCTGCGATTTAAACTCTGCGATTTAAACTCTGCGATTTAAACTCTGCGATTTAAACTCTGCGATTTAAACTCTGCGATTTAAACTCTGCGATTTAAACTCTGCGATTTAAACTCTGCGATTTAAACTCTGCCATTTAAACTCTGCCATTTAAACTCTGCCATTTAAACTCTGCCATTTAAACTCTGCCATTTAAACTCTGCCATTTAAACACTGCCATTTAAACTCTGCCATTTAAACTCTGCCATTTAAACTCTGCCATATAAACTCTGCGATTTGAACTCTGCGATTTAAACTCTGCGATTTAAACAGCCATTTAAACTCTGCTATTTAAACTCTGCCATTTAAACTCTGCGATTTAAACTCTGCGATTTAAAAACTGAGATTTAAACTCTGCGATTTAAACTCTGCGATTTAATATCTGCGATTTAATATCTGCGATTTAAACTCTGCAATTTAAACTCTGCGATTTAAACTCTGCGATTTAAACTCTGCGATTTAAACTCTGCGATTTAAAAACTGAGATTTAAACTCTGCGATTTAAACTCTGCGATTTAATATCTGCGATTTAATATCTGCGATTTAAACTCTGCAATTTAAACTCTGCGATTTAAACTCTGCGATTTAAACTCTGCGATTTAAACTCTGCCATTTAAACCCTGCCATATAAACCCTGCGATTTAAACTCTGCGATTTAAACTCTGCGATCTAAACTCTGCCATATAAACTCTGCCATTTAAACTCTGCCATTTAAACTCTGCCATTTAATTCTGCCATTTAAACTCTGCCATTTAAACTCTGCCATTTAAACTCTGCCATATAAACTCTGCCATTTAAACTCTGCAATTTAAACTCTGCAATTTAAACTCTGCCATTTGAACTCTTCCATTTGAACTCTGCGATTTGAACTCTGCGATTTAAACTCTGCGATTTGAACTCTGCGATTTGAACTCTGCGATTTGAACTCTACGATTTAAACTCTGCGATTTAAACTCTGCGATTTAAACTCTGCGATTTAAACTCTGCCATTTAAAATCTGCCATTTAAACTCTGCCATTTAAATTCTGCCATTTAAACTCTGCCATTTAAACTCTGCCATTTAAACTCTGCCATTTAAACTTTGCGATTTAAACTCTGCCATTTAAACTCTGCCATTTAAACTCTGCGATTTGAACTCTGCGATTTAAACTCTGCGATTTGAACTCTGCGATTTGAACTCTACGATTTAAACTCTGCGATTTAAACTCTGAGATTTAAACTCTGCCATTTAAACTCTGCCATTTAAACTCTGCGATTTAAACTCTGCGATTTAAACTCTGCGATTTAAACTCTGCCATTTAAACTCTGCCATTTAAACTCTGCGATTTAAACTCTGCGATTTAAACTCTGCGATTTAAACTCTGCGATTTAAACTCTGCGATTTAAACTCTGCGATTTAAACTCTGCGATTTAAACTCTGCGATTTAAACTCTGCGATTTAAACTCTGCGATTTAAACTCTGCCATTTAAACTCTGCCATTTAAACTCTGCCATTTAAACTCTGCCATTTAAACTCTGCCATTTAAACTCTGCCATTTAAACACTGCCATTTAAACTCTGCCATTTAAACTCTGCCATTTAAACTCTGCCATATAAACTCTGCGATTTGAACTCTGCGATTTAAACTCTGCGATTTAAACAGCCATTTAAACTCTGCTATTTAAACTCTGCCATTTAAACTCTGCGATTTAAACTCTGCGATTTAAAAACTGAGATTTAAACTCTGCGATTTAAACTCTGCGATTTAATATCTGCGATTTAATATCTGCGATTTAAACTCTGCAATTTAAACTCTGCGATTTAAACTCTGCGATTTAAACTCTGCGATTTAAACTCTGCGATTTAATATCTGCGATTTAATATCTGCGATTTAAACTCTGCAATTTAAACTCTGCGATTTAAACTCTGCGATTTAAACTCTGCGATTTAAACTCTGCCATTTAAACCCTGCCATATAAACCCTGCGATTTAAACTCTGCGATTTAAACTCTGCGATCTAAACTCTGCCATATAAACTCTGCCATTTAAACTCTGCCATTTAAACTCTGCCATTTAATTCTGCCATTTAAACTCTGCCATTTAAACTCTGCCATTTAAACTCTGCCATATAAACTCTGCCATTTAAACTCTGCAATTTAAACTCTGCAATTTAAACTCTGCCATTTGAACTCTTCCATTTGAACTCTGCGATTTGAACTCTGCGATTTAAACTCTGCGATTTGAACTCTGCGATTTGAACTCTGCGATTTGAACTCTACGATTTAAACTCTGCGATTTAAACTCTGCGATTTAAACTCTGCGATTTAAACTCTGCCATTTAAAATCTGCCATTTAAACTCTGCCATTTAAATTCTGCCATTTAAACTCTGCCATTTAAACTCTGCCATTTAAACTCTGCCATTTAAAATCTGCGATTTAAACTCTGCCATTTAAACTCTGCCATTTAAACTCTGCCATTTAAACTCTGCCATTTAAACTCTGCCATTTAAACTCTGCCATTTAAACTCTGCCATTTAAACTCTGCCATTTAAACTCTGCCATTTAAACTCTGCCATTTAAACTCTGCCATTTAAACTATGCCATTTAAACTCTGCCATATAAACTCTGCGATTTGAACTCTGCGATTTAAACTGCCATTTAAACTCTGCCATTTGAACTCTGCCATTTGAACTCTGCCATTTGAACTCTGCGATTTGAACTCTGCGATTTGAACTCTGCGATTTAAACTCTGCGATTTAAACTCTGCGATTTAAACTCTGCGATTTAAACTCTGCGATTTAAACTCTGCCATTTAAACTCTGCCATTTAAACTCTGCCATTTAAACTCTGCCATTTAAATTCTGCGATTTAAACTCTGCGATTTAAACTCTGCCATTTAAACTCTGCCATTTAAACTCTGCCATTTAAACTCTGCGATTTAAACTCTGCCATTTAAACTCTGCCATTTAAACTCTGCCATTTAAACTCTGCCATTTAAACTCTGCCATTTAAACTCTGCCATTTAAACTCTGCCATTTAAACTCTGCCATTTAAACTCTGCCATTTAAACTCTGCCATATAAACTCTGCGATTTGAACTCTGCGATTTAAACTGCCATTTGAACTCTGCCATTTGAACTCTGCCATTTGAACTCTGCCATTTGAACTCTGCCATTTGAACTCTGCGATTTGAACTCTGCGATTTGAACTCTGCGATTTAAACTCTGCGATTTAAACTCTGCGATTTAAACTCTGCGATTTAAACTCTGCGATTTAAACTCTGCCATTTAAATTCTGCCATTTAAACTCTGTCATTTAAACTCTGTCATTTAAACTCTGCCATATAAACTCTGCGATTTGAACTCTGCGATTTGAACTCTGCAATTTAAACTCTGTAATTTAAACTCTGCGATTTAAACTCTGCCATTTAAACTCTGCCATTTGAACTCTGCCATTTGAACTCTGCGATATGAACTCTGCGATTTGAACTCTGCGATTTAAACTCTGCGATTTGAACTCTGCGATTTGAACTCTACGATTTAAACTCTGCGATTTAAACTCTGCCATTTAAACTCTGCCATTTAAACTCTGCGATTTAAACTCTGCGATTTGAACTCTGCGAAATGAACTCTACGATTTAAACTCTGCGATTTAAACTCTGCGATTTAAACTCTGCGATTTAAACTCTGCCATTTAAACTCTGCCATTTAAACTCTGCCATTTAAACTCTGCCATTTAAATTCTGCGATTTAAACTCTGCGATTTAAACTCTGCCATTTAAACTCTGCCATTTAAACTCTGCCATTTAAACTCTGCGATTTAAACTCTGCCATTTTAACTCTGCCATTTAAACTCTGCCATTTAAACTCTGCCATTTAAACTCTGCCATTTAAACTCTGCCATTTAAACTCTGCCATTTAAACTCTGCCATTTAAACTCTGCCATTTAAACTCTGCCATTTAAACTCTGCCATTTAAACTCTGCCATATAAACTCTGCGATTTGAACTCTGCGATTTAAACTGCCATTTGAACTCTGCCATTTGAACTCTGCCATTTGAACTCTGCCATTTGAACTCTGCCATTTGAACTCTGCGATTTGAACTCTGCGATTTGAACTCTGCGATTTAAACTCTGCGATTTAAACTCTGCGATTTAAACTCTGCGATTTAAACTCTGCGATTTAAACTCTGCGATTGAAACTCTGCCATTTAAATTCTGCCATTTAAACTCTGTCATTTAAACTCTGTCATTTAAACTCTGCCATATAAACTCTGCGATTTGAACTCTGCGATTTGAACTCTGCAATTTAAACTCTGTAATTTAAACTCTGCGATTTAAACTCTGCCATTTAAACTCTGCCATTTGAACTCTGCCATTTGAACTCTGCGATATGAACTCTGCGATTTGAACTCTGCGATTTAAACTCTGCGATTTGAACTCTGCGATTTGAACTCTGCGATTTGAACTCTACGATTTAAACTCTGCGATTTAAACTCTGCGATTTAAACTCTGCGATTTAAACTCTGCGATTTAAACTCTGCCATTTAAAATCTGCCATTTAAATTCTGCCATTTAAATTCTGCCATTTAAACTCTGCCATTTAAACTCTGCCATTTAAACTCTGCCATTTAAACTCTGCCATTTAAACTCTGCGATTTAAACTCTGCCATTTAAACTCTGCCATTTAAACTCTGCCATTTAAACTCTGCCATTTAAACTCTGCCATTTAAACTCTGCCATTTAAACTCTGCCATTTAAACTCTGCCATTTAAACTCTGCCATTTAAACTCTGCCATTTAAACTATGCCATTTAAACTCTGCCATATAAACTCTGCGATTTGAACTCTGCGATTTAAACTGCCATTTAAACTCTGCCATTTGAACTCTGCCATTTGAACTCTGCCATTTGAACTCTGCGATTTGAACTCTGCGATTTGAACTCTGCGATTTAAACTCTGCGATTTAAACTCTGCGATTTAAACTCTGCGATTTAAACTCTGCGATTTAAACTCTGCCATTTAAACTCTGCCATTTAAACTCTGCCATTTAAACTCTGCCATTTAAATTCTGCGATTTAAACTCTGCGATTTAAACTCTGCCATTTAAACTCTGCCATTTAAACTCTGCCATTTAAACTCTGCGATTTAAACTCTGCCATTTAAACTCTGCCATTTAAACTCTGCCATTTAAACTCTGCCATTTAAACTCTGCCATTTAAACTCTGCCATTTAAACTCTGCCATTTAAACTCTGCCATTTAAACTCTGCCATATAAACTCTGCGATTTGAACTCTGCGATTTAAACTGCCATTTGAACTCTGCCATTTGAACTCTGCCATTTGAACTCTGCCATTTGAACTCTGCCATTTGAACTCTGCGATTTGAACTCTGCGATTTAAACTCTGCGATTTAAACTCTGCGATTTAAACTCTGCGATTTAAACTCTGCGATTGAAACTCTGCCATTTAAACTCTGCGATTGAAACTCTGCCATTTAAATTCTGCCATTTAAACTCTGTCATTTAAACTCTGTCATTTAAACTCTGCCATATAAACTCTGCGATTTGAACTCTGCGATTTGAACTCTGCAATTTAAACTCTGTAATTTAAACTCTGCGATTTAAACTCTGCCATTTAAACTCTGCCATTTGAACTCTGCCATTTGAACTCTGCGATATGAACTCTGCGATTTGAACTCTGCGATTTAAACTCTGCGATTTGAACTCTGCGATTTGAACTCTACGATTTAAACTCTGCGATTTAAACTCTGCCATTTAAACTCTGCCATTTAAACTCTGCGATTTAAACTCTGCGATTTGAACTCTGCGAAATGAACTCTACGATTTAAACTCTGCGATTTAAACTCTGCGATTTAAACTCTGCGATTTAAACTCTGCCATTTAAACTCTGCCATTTAAACTCTGCCATTTAAACTCTGCCATTTAAATTCTGCGATTTAAACTCTGCGATTTAAACTCTGCCATTTAAACTCTGCCATTTAAACTCTGCCATTTAAACTCTGCGATTTAAACTCTGCCATTTAAACTCTGCCATTTAAACTCTGCCATTTAAACTCTGCCATTTAAACTCTGCCATTTAAACTCTGCCATTTAAACTCTGCCATTTAAACTCTGCCATTTAAACTCTGCCATTTAAACTCTGCCATTTAAACTCTGCCATTTAAACTCTGCCATATAAACTCTGCGATTTGAACTCTGCGATTTAAACTGCCATTTGAACTCTGCCATTTGAACTCTGCCATTTGAACTCTGCCATTTGAACTCTGCCATTTGAACTCTGCCATTTGAACTCTGCGATTTGAACTCTGCGATTTGAACTCTGCGATTTAAACTCTGCGATTTAAACTCTGCGATTTAAACTCTGCGATTTAAACTCTGCGATTTAAACTCTGCGATTGAAACTCTGCCATTTAAATTCTGCCATTTAAACTCTGTCATTTAAACTCTGTCATTTAAACTCTGCCATATAAACTCTGCGATTTGAACTCTGCGATTTGAACTCTGCAATTTAAACTCTGTAATTTAAACTCTGCGATTTAAACTCTGCCATTTAAACTCTGCCATTTGAACTCTGCCATTTGAACTCTGCGATATGAACTCTGCGATTTGAACTCTGCGATTTAAACTCTGCGATTTGAACTCTGCGATTTGAACTCTACGATTTAAACTCTGCGATTTAAACTCTGCCATTTAAACTCTGCCATTTAAACTCTGCGATTTAAACTCTGCGATTTGAACTCTGCGAAATGAACTCTACGATTTAAACTCTGCGATTTAAACTCTGCGATTTAAACTCTGCGATTTCAACTCTGCGATTTCAACTCTGCGATTTCAACTCTGCGATTTAAACTCTGCCATTTAAACTCTGCGATTTAAACTCTGCCATTTAAACTCTGCCATTTAAACTCTGCCATTTAAACTCTGCGATTTAAACTCTGCGATTTAAACTCTGCGATTTAAACTCTGTGATTTAAACTCTGCGATTTAAACTCTGCGATTTAAACTCTGCCATTTAAACTCTGCCATTTATACTCTGCCATTTAAACTCTGCCATTTAAACTCTGCCATTTAAACTCTGCCATTTAAACTCTGCCATTTAAACTCTGCCATTTAAACTCTGCCATTTAAACTCTGCCATTTAAACTCTGCCATATAAACTCTGCGATTTGAACTCTGCAATTTAAACTCTGCGATTTAAACTGCCATTTAAACTCTGCCATTTGAACTCTGCCATTTGAACTCTGCGATTTGAACTCTGCGATTTGAACTCTGCGATTTGAACTCTGCGATTTAAACTCTGCAATTTAAACTCTGCGATTTAAACTCTGCGATTTAAACTCTGCGATTTAAACTCTGCCATTTAAACTCTGCCATTTAAACTCTGCCATATAAACTCTGCCATATAAACTCTGCGATTTGAACTCTGCGATTTGAACTCTGCGATTTGAACTCTGCAATTTAAACTCTGCGATTTAAACTCTGCGATTTAAACTCTGCGATTTGAACTCTGCGATTTGAACTCTGCGATTTGAACTTTGAGATTTGAACTCTGCAATTTAAACTCTGCGATTTGAACTCTGCGATTTGAACTCTACGATTTAAACTCTGCCATTTAAACTCTGCCATTTAAACTCTGCCATTTAAACTCCGCCATTTAAACTCTGCGATTTAAACTCTGCGATTTAAACTCTGCCATTTAAACTCTGCCATTTAAACTCTGCCATTTAAACTCTGCCATTTAAACTCTGCCATTTAAACTCTACGATTTGAACTCTGCGATTTAAACTCTGCGATTTAAACTGCCATTTAAACTCTGCCATTTGAACTCTGCCATTTGAACTCTGCGATTTGAACTCTGCGATTTGAACTCTGCGATTTAAACTCTGCGATTTAAACTCTGCAATTTAAACTCTGCGATTTAAACTCTGCGATTTAAACTCTGCCATTTAAACTCTGCCATTTAAATTCTGCCATTTAAACTCTGCCATTTAAACTCTGCCATATAAACTCTGCGATTTGAACTCTGCGATTTGAACTCTGCGATTTGAACTCTGCGATTTAAACTCTGCCATTTAAACTCTGCCATTTAAACTCTGCCATTTAAACTCTGCCATTTAAACTCTGCCATATAAACCCTGCGATTTAAACTCTGCCATTTAAACTCTGCCATTTAAACTCTGCCATTTAAACTCTGCCATTTAAACTCTGCCATTTAAACTCTGCCATTTAAACTCTGCCATTTAAACTCTGCCATTTAAACTCTGCCATTTAAACTCTACCATTTAAACTCTGCCATTTAAACTCTGCCATTTAAACTCTGCGAATTAAACTCTGCCATTTAAACTCTGCGATTTAAACTCTGCGATTTAAACTCTGCGATTTAAACTCTGCGATTTAAACTCTGCCATTTAAACTCTGCCATTTAAACTCTGCCATTTAAACTCTGCCATTTAAACTCTGCCATTTAAACTCTGCCATTTAAACACTGCCATTTAAACTCTGCCATTTAAACTCTGCCATTTAAACTCTGCCATATAAACTCTGCGATTTGAACTCTGCGATTTAAACTCTGCGATTTAAACAGCCATTTAAACTCTGCTATTTAAACTCTGCCATTTAAACTCTGCGATTTAAACTCTGCGATTTAAAAACTGAGATTTAAACTCTGCGATTTAAACTCTGCGATTTAATATCTGCGATTTAATATCTGCGATTTAAACTCTGCAATTTAAACTCTGTGATTTAAACTCTGCGATTTAAACTCTGCGATTTAAACTCTGCGATTTAATATCTGCGATTTAATATCTGCGATTTAAACTCTGCAATTTAAACTCTGCGATTTAAACTCTGCGATTTAAACTCTGCGATTTAAACTCTGCCATTTAAACCCTGCCATATAAACCCTGCGATTTAAACTCTGCGATTTAAACTCTGCGATCTAAACTCTGCCATATAAACTCTGCCATTTAAACTCTGCCATTTAAACTCTGCCATTTAATTCTGCCATTTAAACTCTGCCATTTAAACTCTGCCATTTAAACTCTGCCATATAAACTCTGCCATTTAAACTCTGCAATTTAAACTCTGCAATTTAAACTCTGCCATTTGAACTCTTCCATTTGAACTCTGCGATTTGAACTCTGCGATTTAAACTCTGCGATTTGAACTCTGCGATTTGAACTCTGCGATTTGAACTCTACGATTTAAACTCTGCGATTTAAACTCTGCGATTTAAACTCTGCGATTTAAACTCTGCCATTTAAAATCTGCCATTTAAACTCTGCCATTTAAATTCTGCCATTTAAACTCTGCCATTTAAACTCTGCCATTTAAACTCTGCCATTTAAAATCTGCGATTTAAACTCTGCCATTTAAACTCTGCCATTTAAACTCTGCCATTTAAACTCTGCCATTTAAACTCTGCCATTTAAACTCTGCCATTTAAACTCTGCCATTTAAACTCTGCCATTTAAACTCTGCCATTTAAACTCTGCCATTTAAACTATGCCATTTAAACTCTGCCATATAAACTCTGCGATTTGAACTCTGCGATTTAAACTGCCATTTAAACTCTGCCATTTGAACTCTGCCATTTGAACTCTGCCATTTGAACTCTGCGATTTGAACTCTGCGATTTGAACTCTGCGATTTAAACTCTGCGATTTAAACTCTGCGATTTAAACTCTGCGATTTAAACTCTGCGATTTAAACTCTGCCATTTAAACTCTGCCATTTAAACTCTGCCATTTAAACTCTGCCATTTAAATTCTGCGATTTAAACTCTGCGATTTAAACTCTGCCATTTAAACTCTGCCATTTAAACTCTGCCATTTAAACTCTGCGATTTAAACTCTGCCATTTAAACTCTGCCATTTAAACTCTGCCATTTAAACTCTGCCATTTAAACTCTGCCATTTAAACTCTGCCATTTAAACTCTGCCATTTAAACTCTGCCATTTAAACTCTGCCATTTAAACTCTGCCATATAAACTCTGCGATTTGAACTCTGCGATTTAAACTGCCATTTGAACTCTGCCATTTGAACTCTGCCATTTGAACTCTGCCATTTGAACTCTGCGATTTGAACTCTGCGATTTGAACTCTGCGATTTGAACTCTGCGATTTAAACTCTGCGATTTAAACTCTGCGATTTAAACTCTGCGATTTAAACTCTGCCATTTAAATTCTGCCATTTAAACTCTGTCATTTAAACTCTGTCATTTAAACTCTGCCATATAAACTCTGCGATTTGAACTCTGCGATTTGAACTCTGCAATTTAAACTCTGTAATTTAAACTCTGCGATTTAAACTCTGCCATTTAAACTCTGCCATTTGAACTCTGCCATTTGAACTCTGCGATATGAACTCTGCGATTTGAACTCTGCGATTTAAACTCTGCGATTTGAACTCTGCGATTTGAACTCTACGATTTAAACTCTGCGATTTAAACTCTGCCATTTAAACTCTGCCATTTAAACTCTGCGATTTAAACTCTGCGATTTGAACTCTGCGAAATGAACTCTACGATTTAAACTCTGCGATTTAAACTCTGCGATTTAAACTCTGCGATTTAAACTCTGCCATTTAAACTCTGCCATTTAAACTCTGCCATTTAAACTCTGCCATTTAAATTCTGCGATTTAAACTCTGCGATTTAAACTCTGCCATTTAAACTCTGCCATTTAAACTCTGCCATTTAAACTCTGCGATTTAAACTCTGCCATTTAAACTCTGCCATTTAAACTCTGCCATTTAAACTCTGCCATTTAAACTCTGCCATTTAAACTCTGCCATTTAAACTCTGCCATTTAAACTCTGCCATTTAAACTCTGCCATTTAAACTCTGCCATTTAAACTCTGCCATTTAAACTCTGCCATATAAACTCTGCGATTTGAACTCTGCGATTTAAACTGCCATTTGAACTCTGCCATTTGAACTCTGCCATTTGAACTCTGCCATTTGAACTCTGCCATTTGAACTCTGCGATTTGAACTCTGCGATTTGAACTCTGCGATTTAAACTCTGCGATTTAAACTCTGCGATTTAAACTCTGCGATTTAAACTCTGCGATTTAAACTCTGCGATTGAAACTCTGCCATTTAAATTCTGCCATTTAAACTCTGTCATTTAAACTCTGTCATTTAAACTCTGCCATATAAACTCTGCGATTTGAACTCTGCGATTTGAACTCTGCAATTTAAACTCTGTAATTTAAACTCTGCGATTTAAACTCTGCCATTTAAACTCTGCCATTTGAACTCTGCCATTTGAACTCTGCGATATGAACTCTGCGATTTGAACTCTGCGATTTAAACTCTGCGATTTGAACTCTGCGATTTGAACTCTGCGATTTGAACTCTACGATTTAAACTCTGCGATTTAAACTCTGCGATTTAAACTCTGCGATTTAAACTCTGCGATTTAAACTCTGCCATTTAAAATCTGCCATTTAAACTCTGCCATTTAAATTCTGCCATTTAAACTCTGCCATTTAAACTCTGCCATTTAAACTCTGCCATTTAAACTCTGCCATTTAAACTCTGCGATTTAAACTCTGCCATTTAAACTCTGCCATTTAAACTCTGCCATTTAAACTCTGCCATTTAAACTCTGCCATTTAAACTCTGCCATTTAAACTCTGCCATTTAAACTCTGCCATTTAAACTCTGCCATTTAAACTCTGCCATTTAAACTATGCCATTTAAACTCTGCCATATAAACTCTGCGATTTGAACTCTGCGATTTAAACTGCCATTTAAACTCTGCCATTTGAACTCTGCCATTTGAACTCTGCGATTTGAACTCTGCGATTTGAACTCTGCGATTTGAACTCTGCGATTTAAACTCTGCGATTTAAACTCTGCGATTTAAACTCTGCGATTTAAACTCTGCGATTTAAACTCTGCCATTTAAACTCTGCCATTTAAACTCTGCCATTTAAACTCTGCCATTTAAATTCTGCGATTTAAACTCTGCGATTTAAACTCTGCCATTTAAACTCTGCCATTTAAACTCTGCCATTTAAACTCTGCGATTTAAACTCTGCCATTTAAACTCTGCCATTTAAACTCTGCCATTTAAACTCTGCCATTTAAACTCTGCCATTTAAACTCTGCCATTTAAACTCTGCCATTTAAACTCTGCCATTTAAACTCTGCCATTTAAACTCTGCCATATAAACTCTGCGATTTGAACTCTGCGATTTAAACTGCCATTTGAACTCTGCCATTTGAACTCTGCCATTTGAACTCTGCCATTTGAACTCTGCCATTTGAACTCTGCGATTTGAACTCTGCGATTTGAACTCTGCGATTTAAACTCTGCGATTTAAACTCTGCGATTTAAACTCTGCGATTTAAACTCTGCGATTGAAACTCTGCCATTTAAACTCTGCGATTGAAACTCTGCCATTTAAATTCTGCCATTTAAACTCTGTCATTTAAACTCTGTCATTTAAACTCTGCGATTTGAACTCTGCAATTTAAACTCTGCCATATAAACTCTGCGATTTGAACTCTGCGATTTGAACTCTGCAATTTAAACTCTGTAATTTAAACTCTGCGATTTAAACTCTGCCATTTAAACTCTGCCATTTGAACTCTGCCATTTGAACTCTGCGATATGAACTCTGCGATTTGAACTCTGCGATTTAAACTCTGCGATTTGAACTCTGCGATTTGAACTCTACGATTTAAACTCTGCGATTTAAACTCTGCCATTTAAACTCTGCCATTTAAACTCTGCGATTTAAACTCTGCGATTTGAACTCTGCGAAATGAACTCTACGATTTAAACTCTGCGATTTAAACTCTGCGATTTAAACTCTGCGATTTAAACTCTGCCATTTAAACTCTGCCATTTAAACTCTGCCATTTAAACTCTGCCATTTAAATTCTGCGATTTAAACTCTGCGATTTAAACTCTGCCATTTAAACTCTGCCATTTAAACTCTGCCATTTAAACTCTGCGATTTAAACTCTGCCATTTAAACTCTGCCATTTAAACTCTGCCATTTAAACTCTGCCATTTAAACTCTGCCATTTAAACTCTGCCATTTAAACTCTGCCATTTAAACTCTGCCATTTAAACTCTGCCATTTAAACTCTGCCATTTAAACTCTGCCATTTAAACTCTGCCATATAAACTCTGCGATTTGAACTCTGCGATTTAAACTGCCATTTGAACTCTGCCATTTGAACTCTGCCATTTGAACTCTGCCATTTGAACTCTGCCATTTGAACTCTGCCATTTGAACTCTGCGATTTGAACTCTGCGATTTGAACTCTGCGATTTAAACTCTGCGATTTAAACTCTGCGATTTAAACTCTGCGATTTAAACTCTGCGATTTAAACTCTGCGATTGAAACTCTGCCATTTAAATTCTGCCATTTAAACTCTGTCATTTAAACTCTGTCATTTAAACTCTGCCATATAAACTCTGCGATTTGAACTCTGCGATTTGAACTCTGCAATTTAAACTCTGTAATTTAAACTCTGCGATTTAAACTCTGCCATTTAAACTCTGCCATTTGAACTCTGCCATTTGAACTCTGCGATATGAACTCTGCGATTTGAACTCTGCGATTTAAACTCTGCGATTTGAACTCTGCGATTTGAACTCTACGATTTAAACTCTGCGATTTAAACTCTGCCATTTAAACTCTGCCATTTAAACTCTGCGATTTAAACTCTGCGATTTGAACTCTGCGAAATGAACTCTACGATTTAAACTCTGCGATTTAAACTCTGCGATTTAAACTCTGCGATTTCAACTCTGCGATTTCAACTCTGCGATTTCAACTCTGCGATTTAAACTCTGCCATTTAAACTCTGCGATTTAAACTCTGCCATTTAAACTCTGCCATTTAAACTCTGCCATTTAAACTCTGCGATTTAAACTCTGCGATTTAAACTCTGCGATTTAAACTCTGTGATTTAAACTCTGCGAATTAAACTCTGCGATTTAAACTCTGCCATTTAAACTCTGCCATTTATACTCTGCCATTTAAACTCTGCCATTTAAACTCTGCCATTTAAACTCTGCCATTTAAACTCTGCCATTTAAACTCTGCCATTTAAACTCTGCCATTTAAACTCTGCCATTTAAACTCTGCCATATAAACTCTGCGATTTGAACTCTGCAATTTAAACTCTGCGATTTAAACTGCCATTTAAACTCTGCCATTTGAACTCTGCCATTTGAACTCTGCGATTTTAACTCTGCGATTTGAACTCTGCGATTTGAACTCTGCGATTTAAACTCTGCAATTTAAACTCTGCGATTTAAACTCTGCGATTTAAACTCTGCGATTTAAACTCTGCCATTTAAACTCTGCCATTTAAACTCTGCCATATAAACTCTGCCATATAAACTCTGCGATTTGAACTCTGCGATTTGAACTCTGCGATTTGAACTCTGCAATTTAAACTCTGCGATTTAAACTCTGCGATTTAAACTCTGCGATTTGAACTCTGCGATTTGAACTCTGCGATTTGAACTTTGAGATTTGAACTCTGCAATTTAAACTCTGCGATTTGAACTCTGCGATTTGAACTCTACGATTTAAACTCTGCCATTTAAACTCTGCCATTTAAACTCTGCCATTTAAACTCCGCCATTTAAACTCTGCGATTTAAACTCTGCGATTTAAACTCTGCCATTTAAACTCTGCCATTTAAACTCTGCCATTTAAACTCTGCCATTTAAACTCTGCCATTTAAACTCTGCGATTTAAACTCTGCCATTTAAACTCTGCCATTTAAACTCTGCCATTTAAACTCTGCCATTGAAACTCTGCCATTGAAACTCTGCCATTGAAACTCTGCCATATAAACTCTACGATTTGAACTCTGCGATTTAAACTCTGCGATTTAAACTGCCATTTAAACTCTGCCATTTGAACTCTGCCATTTGAACTCTGCGATTTGAACTCTGCGATTTGAACTCTGCGATTTAAACTCTGCGATTTAAACTCTGCAATTTAAACTCTGCGATTTAAACTCTGCGATTTAAACTCTGCCATTTAAACTCTGCCATTTAAATTCTGCCATTTAAACTCTGCCATTTAAACTCTGCCATATAAACTCTGCGATTTGAACTCTGCGATTTGAACTCTGCGATTTGAACTCTGCGATTTAAACTCTGCCATTTAAACTCTGCCATTTAAACTCTGCCATTTAAACTCTGCCATTTAAACTCTGCCATATAAACCCTGCGATTTAAACTCTGCCATTTAAACTCTGCCATTTAAACTCTGCCATTTAAACTCTGCCATTTAAACTCTGCCATTTAAACTCTGCCATTTAAACTCTGCCATTTAAACTCTGCCATTTAAACTCTGCCATTTAAACTCTACCATTTAAACTCTGCCATTTAAACTCTGCCATTTAAACTCTGCGAATTAAACTCTGCCATTTAAACTCTGCCATTTAAACTCTGCCATTTGAACTCTGCCATTTGAACTCTGCAATTTGAACTCTGCGATTTGAACTCTGCCATTTGAACTCTGCCATTTGAACTCTGCGATTTGAACTCTGCGATTTGAACTCTGCGATTTAAACTCTGCGATTTAAACTCTGCAATTTAAACTCTGCGATTTAAACTCTGCGATTTAAACTCTGCCATTTAAACTCTGCCATTTAAATTCTGCCATTTAAACTCTGCCATTTAAACTCTGCCATATAAACTCTGCGATTTGAACTCTGCGATTTGAACTCTGCGATTTGAACTCTGCGATTTAAACTCTGCCATTTAAACTCTGCCATTTAAACTCTGCCATTTAAACTCTGCCATTTAAACTCTGCCATATAAACCCTGCGATTTAAACTCTGCCATTTAAACTCTGCCATTTAAACTCTGCCATTTAAACTCTGCCATTTAAACTCTGCCATTTAAACTCTGCCATTTAAACTCTGCCATTTAAACTCTGCCATTTAAACTCTGCCATTTAAACTCTACCATTTAAACTCTGCCATTTAAACTCTGCCATTTAAACTCTGCGAATTAAACTCTGCCATTTAAACTCTGCCATTTAAACTCTGCCATTTGAACTCTGCCATTTGAACTCTGCAATTTGAACTCTGCGATTTGAACTCTGCAATTTGAACTCTGCGATTTAAACTCTGCGAATTAAACTCTGCGAATTAAACTCTGCGATTTAAACTCTGCGATTTAAACTCTGCGATTAAAACTCTGCCATTTAAACTCTGCCATTTAAATTCTGCCATTTAAACTCTACCATTTAAACTCAGCCATATAAACTCTGCGATTTGAACTCTGCAATTTAAACTCTGCAATTTAAACTCTGCGATTTAAACTCTGCGATTTAAACTCTGCGATTTGAACTCTGCGATTTGAACTCTGCGATTTGAACTCTGCGATTTGAACTCTGCGATTTGAACTCTGCGATTTGAACTCTGCGATTTGAACTCTGCGATTTGAACTCTGCGATTTAAACTCTGCGATTTAAACTCTGCGATTTAAACTCTGCGATTTAAACTCTGCGATTTAAACTCTGCGATTTAAACTCTGCCATTTAAACTCTGCCATTTAAACTCTGCCATTTAAACTCTGCCATTTAAATTCTGCGATTTAAACTCTGCGATTTAAACTCTGCCATTTAAACTCTGCCATTTAAACTCTGCGATTTAAACTCTGCGATTTAAACTCTGCGATTTAAACTCTGCGATTTAAACTCTGCGATTTAAACTCTGCGATTTAAACTCTGCCATTTAAACTCTGCCACTCTGCCATTTGAACTCTGCCATTTGAACTCTGCGATTTGAACTCTGCGATTTGAACTCTGCGATTTAAACTCTGCGATTTAAACTCTGCGATTTAAACTCTGCGATTTAAACTCTGCGATTTGAACTCTGCCATTTAAATTCTGCGATTTAAACTCTGCCATTTAAACTCTGCCATTTAAACTCTGCGATTTAAACTCTGCCATTTAAACTCTGACATTTAAACTCTGCCATTTAAACTCTGCCATTTAAACACTGCCATTTAAACTCTGCCATTTAAACTCTGCCATTTAAACTCTGCCATATAAACTCTGCGATTTGAACTCTGCGATTTAAACTCTGCGATTTAAACTGCCATTTAAACTCTGCTATTTAAACTCTGCCATTTAAACTCTGCGATTTAAACTCTGCGATTTAAACACTGAGATTTAAACTCTGCGATTTAAACTCTGCGATTTAAACTCTGCCATTTAAACTCTGCCATTTAAACTCTGCCATTTAAACTCTGCCATTTAAACACTGCCATTTAAACACTGCCATTTAAACTCTGCCATTTAAACTCTGCCATATAAACTCTGCGATTTGAACTCTGCGATTTAAACTCTGCGATTTAAACTCTGCGATTTAAACTCTGCGATTTAAACTCTGCCATTTAAACTCTGCCATTTAAACTCTGCCATTTAAACTCTGCCATTTAAACTCTGCCATTTAAACTCTGCCATTTAAACTCTGCCATTTAAACTCTGCCATTTAAACTCTGCCATTTAAACTCTGCCATTTAAACTCTGCCATTTAAACTCTGCCATTTAAACTCTGCCATTTAAACTCTGCCATTTAAACTCTGCCATTTAAACTCTGCCATTTAAACTCTGCCATTTAAACTCTGCCATTTAAACTCTTCGATTTAAACTCTTCGATTTAAACTCTTCGATTTAAACTCTGCGATTTAAACTCTGCGATTTAAACTCTGCGATTTAATATCTGCCATTTAAACTCTGCGATTTAAACTCTGCGATTTAAACTCTGCGATTTAAACTCTACGATTTAAACTCTGCGATTTAAACTCTGCCATTTAAACTCTGCCATTTAAACTCTGCCATTTAAACTCTGCCATTTAAACTCTGCCATATAAACTCTGCGATTTGAACTCTGCGATTTAAACTCTGCGATTTAAACTCTGCTATTTAAACTCTGCCATTTAAACTCTGCCATTTAAACTCTGCGAATTAAACTCTGCCATTTAAACTCTGCCATTTAAACTCTGCCATTTGAACTCTGCCATTTGAACTCTGGAATTTGAACTCTGCGATTTGAACTCTGCAATTTGAACTCTGCGATTTAAACTCTGCGAATTAAACTCTGCGAATTAAACTCTGCGATTTAAACTCTGCGATTTAAACTCTGCGATTAAAACTCTGCCATTTAAACTCTGCCATTTAAATTCTGCCATTTAAACTCTACCATTTAAACTCAGCCATATAAACTCTGCGATTTGAACTCTGCAATTTAAACTCTGCAATTTAAACTCTGCGATTTAAACTCTGCGATTTAAACTCTGCGATTTGAACTCTGCGATTTGAACTCTGCGATTTGAACTCTGCGATTTGAACTCTGCGATTTGAACTCTGCGATTTGAACTCTGCGATTTGAACTCTGCGATTTGAACTCTGCGATTTAAACTCTGCGATTTAAACTCTGCGATTTAAACTCTGCGATTTAAACTCTGCGATTTAAACTCTGCGATTTAAACTCTGCCATTTAAACTCTGCCATTTAAACTCTGCCATTTAAACTCTGCCATTTAAATTCTGCGATTTAAACTCTGCGATTTAAACTCTGCCATTTAAACTCTGCCATTTAAACTCTGCGATTTAAACTCTGCGATTTAAACTCTGCGATTTAAACTCTGCGATTTAAACTCTGCGATTTAAACTCTGCGATTTAAACTCTGCCATTTAAACTCTGCCACTCTGCCATTTGAACTCTGCCATTTGAACTCTGCGATTTGAACTCTGCGATTTGAACTCTGCGATTTGAACTCTGCGATTTAAACTCTGCGATTTAAACTCTGCGATTTAAACTCTGCGATTTAAACTCTGCCATTTGAACTCTGCCATTTAAATTCTGCGATTTAAACTCTGCCATTTAAACTCTGCCATTTAAACTCTGCCATTTAAACTCTGCCATTTAAACTCTGACATTTAAACTCTGCCATTTAAACTCTGCCATTTAAACACTGCCATTTAAACTCTGCCATTTAAACTCTGCCATTTAAACTCTGCCATATAAACTCTGCGATTTGAACTCTGCGATTTAAACTCTGCGATTTAAACTGCCATTTAAACTCTGCTATTTAAACTCTGCCATTTAAACTCTGCGATTTAAACTCTGCGATTTAAACACTGAGATTTAAACTCTGCGATTTAAACTCTGCGATTTAAACTCTGCCATTTAAACTCTGCCATTTAAACTCTGCCATTTAAACTCTGCCATTTAAACACTGCCATTTAAACACTGCCATTTAAACTCTGCCATTTAAACTCTGCCATATAAACTCTGCGATTTGAACTCTGCGATTTAAACTCTGCGATTTAAACTCTGCGATTTAAACTCTGCGATTTAAACTCTGCGATTTAAACTCTGCCATTTAAACTCTGCCATTTAAACTCTGCCATTTAAACTCTGCCATTTAAACTCTGCCATTTAAACTCTGCCATTTAAACTCTGCCATTTAAACTCTGCCATTTAAACTCTGCCATTTAAACTCTGCCATTTAAACTCTGCCATTTAAACTCTGCCATTTAAACTCTGCCATTTAAACTCTGCCATTTAAACTCTGCCATTTAAACTCTGCCATTTAAACTCTGCCATTTAAACTCTGCCATTTAAACTCTTCGATTTAAACTCTTCGATTTAAACTCTTCGATTTAAACTCTGCGATTTAAACTCTGCGATTTAAACTCTGCGATTTAATATCTGCCATTTAAACTCTGCGATTTAAACTCTGCGATTTAAACTCTGCGATTTAAACTCTACGATTTAAACTCTGCGATTTAAACTCTGCCATTTAAACTCTGCCATTTAAACTCTGCCATTTAAACTCTGCCATTTAAACTCTGCCATATAAACTCTGCGATTTGAACTCTGCGATTTAAACTCTGCGATTTAAACTCTGCTATTTAAACTGCCATTTAAACTCTGCTATTTAAACTCTGCCATTTAAACTCTGCGATTTAAACTCTGTGATTTAAACTCTGCCATTTAAACTCTGCCATTTAAACTCTGCCATTTAAACTCTGCCATTTAAACTCTGCCATTTAAACTCTGCCATTTAAACTCTGCCATTTAAACTCTGCGATTTAAACTCTGCCATTTAAACTCTGCCATTTAAATTCTGCCATTAAAACTCTGCCATTTAAATTCTGCCATTTAAACTCTGCGATTTAAACTCTGCGATTTAAACTCTGCCATTTAAACTCTGCCATTTAAACTCTGCAATTTAAACTCTGCCATTTAAACTCTGCCATTTAAACTCTGTGATTTAAACTCTGCGATTTAAAGTCTGCGATTTAAAGTCTGCGATTTAAAGTCTGCCATTTAAACTCTGCCATTTAAACTCTGCCATATAAACTCTGCGATTTAAAGTCTGCGATTTAATCTCTGCGATTTAAACACTGCCATTTGAACTCTGCCATTTGAACTCTGCGATTTGAACTCTGCGATTTGAACTCTGCAATTTGAACTCTGCCATTTGAACTCTGCGATTTGAACTCTGCGATTTGAACTCTGCAATTTGAACTCTGCGATTTAAACTCTGCGATTTAAACTCTGCGATTTAAACTCTGCGATTTAAACTCTGCGAATTAAACTCTGCTATTTAAACTCTGCGATTAAAACTCTGCGATTAAAACTCTGCCATTTAAATTCTGCCATTTAAATTCTGCCATTTAAACTCTGCCATTTAAACTCAGCCATATAAACTCTGCGATTTGAACTCTGCAATTTAAACTCTGCGATTTAAACTCTGCGATTTAAACTCTGCGATTTAAACTCTGCGATTTAAACTCTGCGATTTGAACTCTGCCATTTGAACTCTGCCATTTGAACTCTGCGATTTGAACTCTGCGATTTAAACTCTGCGATTTGAACTCTGCGATTTGAACTCTACGATTTAAACTCTGCGATTTAAACTCTGCGATTTAAACTCTGCCATTTAAACTCTGCCATTTAAACTCTGCCATTTAAACTCTGCCATTTAAACTCTGCCATTTAAACTCTGCCATTTAAACTCTGCCATTTAAACTCTGCGATTTAAACTCTGCCATTTAAACTCTGCCATTTAAAGTCTGCCATTTAAACTCTGCCATTTAAACTCTGCCATTTAAACTCGGCCATTTAAACTCGGCCATTTAAACTCGGCCATTTAAACTCGGCCATTTAAACTCTGCCATTTAAACTCTGCCATTTAAACTCTGCCATATAAACTCTACGATTTGAACTCTGCGATTTAAACTCTGCGATTTAAACTGCCATTTAAACTCTGCCATTTGAACTCTGCCATTTGAACTCTGCGATTTGAACTCTGCGATTTGAACTCTGCGATTTAAACTCTGCGATTTAAACTCTGCAATTTAAACTCTGCGATTTAAACTCTGCGATTTAAACTCTGCGATTAAAACTCTGCCATTTAAACTCTGCCATTTAAATTCTGCCATTTAAACTCTGCCATTTAAACTCTGCCATATAAACTCTGCGATTTGAACTCTGCGATTTGAACTCTGCAATTTAAACTCTGCGATTTAAACTCTGCCATTTAAACTCTGCCATTTAAACTCTGCCATTTAAACTCTGCCATATAAACCCTGCCATATAAACTCTGCGATTTAAACTCTGCGATTTAAACTCTGCCATTTAAACTCTGCCATATAAACTCTGCCATTTAAACTCTGCGATTTAAACTCTGCCATTTAAACTCTGCCATTTAAACTCTGCCATTTAAACTCTGCCATTTAAACTCTGCCATTTAAACTCTGCCATTTAAACTCTGCGAATTAAACTCTGCCATATAAACTCTGCCATTTAAACTCTGCCATTTGAACTCTGCCATTTGAACTCTGCGATTTGAACTCTGCGATTTGAACTCTGCAATTTGAACTCTGCGATTTAAACTCTGCGATTTAAACTCTGCGAATTAAACTCTGCTATTTAAACTCTGCGATTTAAACTCTGCGATTAAAACTCTGCCATTTAAACTCTGCCATTTAAATTCTGCCATTTAAACTCTGCCATTTAAACTCAGCCATATAAACTCTGCGATTTGAACTCTGCAATTTAAACTCTGCAATTTAAACTCTGCGATTTAAACTCTGCGATTTAAACTCTGCGATTTAAACTCTGCGATTTGAACTCTGCCATTTGAACTCTGCGATTTGAACTCTGCAATTTGAACTCTGCGATTTGAACTCTGCGATTTAAACTCTGCGATTTGAACTCTGCGATTTGAACTCTACGATTTAAACTCTGCGATTTAAACTCTGCGATTTAAACTCAGCGATTTAAACTCTGCGATTTAAACTCTGCGATTTAAACTCTGCCATTTAAACTCTGCAATTTAAACTCTGCCATTTAAATTCTGCGATTTAAACTCTGCGATTTAATCTCTGCGATTTAAACTCTGCCATTTAAACTCTGACATTTAAACTCTGCGATTTAAACTCTGCCATTTAAACTCTGCCATTTAAACTCTGCCATTTAAACTCTGCCATTTAAACTCGGCCATTTAAACTCGGCCATTTAAACTCGGCCATTTAAACTCGGCCATTTAAACTCGGCCATTTAAACTCTGCCATTTAAACTCTGCCATTTAAACTCTGCTATATAAACTCTGCGATTTGAACTCTGCGATTTAAACTCTGCGATTTAAACTGCCATTTAAACTCTGCCATTTGAACTCTGCCATTTGAACTCTGCGATTTGAACTCTGCCATTTAAACTCTGCCATTTAAACTCTGCGATTTAAACTCTGCCATTTAAACTCTGCCATTTAAACTCTGCCATTTAAACTCTGCCATTTAAACACTGCCATTTAAACTCTGCCATTTAAACTCTGCCATTTAAACTCTGCCATTTAAACTCTGGGATTTAATCTCTGCCATTTAAACTCTGCCATTTAAACTCTGCCATTTAAACTCTGCCATTTAAACTCTGCCATTTAAACTCTAACATTTAAACTCTGCCATTTAAACTCTGCCATTTAAACTCTGCAATTTAAACTCTGCCATTTAATCTCTGCCATAAAAACCCTGCCATTTAAACTCTGCGATTTAAAGTCTGCAATTTAAAGTCTGCGATTTAAAGTCTGCGATTTAAACTCTGCCATTTAAAATCCGCCATTTTAACTCTGCCATTTAAACTCTGCGATTTAAACTCTGCCATTTAAACTCGGCCATTTAAACTCTGCCATTTAAACTCTGCCATTTAAACTCTGCCATTTAAACTCTGCAATTTAAACTCTGCGATTTAAACTCTGCGATTTAAACTCTGCGATTTAAACTCTGCGATTTAAACTCTGCCATTTAAATTCTTTGATTTAAACTCTTTGATTTAAACTCTTTGATTTAAACTCTGCAATTAAAACTCGGCCATTTAAACTCTGCCATTTAAACTCTGCCATTTAAACTCTGCCATTTAAACTTTGCCATTTAAACTCTGCCATTTAAACTCTGCCATTTAAACTCTGCGATTTAAACACTGCGATTTGAACTCTGCGATTTGAACTCTGCATTTTGAAATCTGCCATTTAAACTCTGCCATTTGAACTCTGCCATTTGAACTCTGCCATTTGAACTCTGCGATTTGAACTCTGCGATTTAAACTCTGCCATTTAAACTCTGCCATTTAAACTCTGCCATTTAAACTCTGCGATTTAAACTCTGCGATTTAAACTCTGCGATTTAAACTCTGCGATTTGAACACTGCCATTTGAACTCTGCCATTTTAACTCTGTGATTTGAACTCTGCGATTTAAACTCATTTAAACTCTACGATTTAAACTCTGCAATTTAAACTCTGCGATTTAAACTCTGCGATTTAAACTCTGCGATTTAAACTCTGCGATTTAAACTCTGCGATTTAAACTCTGCGATTTAATATCTGCCATTTAAACTCTGCGATTTAAACTCTGCGATTTAAGCTCTGCGATTTAAGCTCTGCCATTTAAGCTCTGCCATTTAAACTCTGCCATTTAAACTCTGCCATATTAACTCTGCCATTTAAACTCTGCCATTTGAACTCTGCGATTTAAACTCTGCCATTTAAACTCTGCCATTTAAACTCTGCCATTTAAACTCTGCCATTTAAACTCTGCCATTTAAACTCTGCCATTTAAACTCTGCCATATAAACTCTGCGATTTGAACTCTGCAATTTAAACTCTGCAATTTAAACTCTGCGATTTGAACTCTGCGATTTGAACTCTGCGATTTGAACTCTGCGATTTGAACTCTGCGATTTGAACTCTGCGATTTAAACTCTGCGATTTAAACTCTGCGATTTAAACTCTGCCATTTAAACTCTGCCATTTAAACTCTGCCATTTAAACTCTGCCATTTAAACTCTGCGATTTAAACTCTGCGATTTAAACTCTGCGATTTAAACTCTGCGATTTAAACTCTGCCATTTAAACTCTGCCATTTAAACTCGGCCATTTAAACTCAGCCATTTAAACTCGGCCATTTAAACTCGGCCATTTAAACTCTGCCATTTAAACTCTGCCATTTAAACTCTGCCATATAAACTCTGCGATTAGAACTCTGCGATTTAAACTCTGCGATTTAAACTGCCATTTAAACTCTGCCATTTGAACTCTGCCATTTGAACTCTGCGATTTAAACTCTGCGATTTAAACTCTGCGATTTAAACTCTGCCATTTAAACTCTGACATTTAAACTCTGCGATTTAAACTCTGCGATTTAAACTCTGCGATTTAAACTCTGCCATTTAAACTCTGCCATTTAAACTCTGCCATTTAAACTCTGCCATTTAAACTCGGCCATTTAAACTCGGCCATTTAAACTCGGCCATTTAAACTCGGCCATTTAAACTCTGCCATTTAAACTCTGCCATTTAAACTCTGCTATATAAACTCTGCGATTTGAACTCTGCGATTTAAACTCTGCGATTTAAACTGCCATTTAAACTCTGCCATTTGAACTCTGCCATTTGAACTCTGCGATTTGAACTCTGCCATTTAAACTCTGCCATTTAAACTCTGCGATTTAAACTCTGCCATTTAAACTCTGCCATTTAAACTCTGCCATTTAAACTCTGCCATTTAAACACTGCCATTTAAACTCTGCCATTTAAACTCTGCCATTTAAACTCTGCCATTTAAACTCTGGGATTTAATCTCTGCCATTTAAACTCTGCCATTTAAACTCTGCCATTTAAACTCTGCCATTTAAACTCTGCCATTTAAACTCTGCCATTTAAACTCTGCCATTTAAACTCTGCAATTTAAACTCTGCCATTTAATCTCTGCCATAAAAACCCTGCCATTTAAACTCTGCGATTTAAAGTCTGCAATTTAAAGTCTGCGATTTAAAGTCTGCGATTTAAACTCTGCCATTTAAAATCCGCCATTTTAACTCTGCCATTTAAACTCTGCGATTTAAACTCTGCGATTTAAACTCTGCCATTTAAACTCGGCCATTTAAACTCTGCCATTTAAACTCTGCCATTTAAACTCTGCCATTTAAACTCTGCAATTTAAACTCTGCGATTTAAACTCTGCGATTTAAACTCTGCGATTTAAACTCTGCGATTTAAACTCTGCCATTTAAATTCTTTGATTTAAACTCTTTGATTTAAACTCTTTGATTTAAACTCTTTGATTTAAACTCTGCGATTAAAACTCGGCCATTTAAACTCTGCCATTTAAACTCTGCCATTTAAACTCTGCCATTTAAACTTTGCCATTTAAACTCTGCCATTTAAACTCTGCCATTTAAACTCTGCGATTTAAACACTGCGATTTGAACTCTGCGATTTGAACTCTGCATTTTGAAATCTGCCATTTAAACTCTGCCATTTGAACTCTGCCATTTGAACTCTGCCATTTGAACTCTGCGATTTGAACTCTGCGATTTAAACTCTGCCATTTAAACTCTGCCATTTAAACTCTGCCATTTAAACTCTGCGATTTAAACTCTGCGATTTAAACTCTGCGATTTAAACTCTGCGATTTGAACACTGCGATTTGAACTCTGCCATTTGAACTCTGCCATTTTAACTCTGTGATTTGAACTCTGCGATTTAAACTCATTTAAACTCTACGATTTAAACTCTGCAATTTAAACTCTGCGATTTAAACTCTGCGATTTAAACTCTGCGATTTAAACTCTGCGATTTAAACTCTGCGATTTAAACTCTGCGATTTAATATCTGCCATTTAAACTCTGCGATTTAAACTCTGCGATTTAAGCTCTGCGATTTAAGCTCTGCCATTTAAGCTCTGCCATTTAAACTCTGCCATTTAAACTCTGCCATATTAACTCTGCCATTTAAACTCTGCCATTTGAACTCTGCCATTTAAACTCTGCCATTTAAACTCTGCCATTTAAACTCTGCCATTTAAACTCTGCCATTTAAACTCTGCCATTTAATCTCTGCCATTTAAACTCTGCCATATAAACTCTGCGATTTGAACTCTGCAATTTAAACTCTGCGATTTAAACTCTGCGATTTGAACTCTGCGATTTGAACTCTGCGATTTAAACTCTGCGATTTGAACTCTGCGATTTGAACTCTGCGATTTAAACTCTGCGATTTGAACTCTGCGATTTGAACTCTGCGATTTAAACTCTGCGATTTAAACTCTGCGATTTAAACTCTGCCATTTAAACTCTGCCATTTAAACTCTGCCATTTAAACTCTGCCATTTAAACTCTGCGATTTAAACTCTGCGATTTAAACTCTGCGATTTAAACTCTGCGATTTAAACTCTGCCATTTAAACTCTGCCATTTAAACTCGGCCATTTAAACTCGGCCATTTAAACTCGGCCATTTAAACTCGGCCATTTAAACTCTGCCATTTAAACTCTGCCATTTAAACTCTGCCATATAAACTCTGCGATTAGAACTCTGCGATTTAAACTCTGCGATTTAAACTGCCATTTAAACTCTGCCATTTGAACTCTGCCATTTGAACTCTGCGATTTAAACTCTGCGATTTAAACTCTGCGATTTAAACTCTGCGATTTAAACTCTGCGATTTAAACTCTGCGATTAAAACTCTGCGATTAAACCTCTGCCATTTAAATTCTGCCATTTAAATTCTGCCATTTAAACTCTGTCATTTAAACTCTGCCATATAAACTCTGCGATTTGAACTCTGCGATTTGAACTCTGCAATTTAAACTCTGCGATTTAAACTCTGCAATTTAAACTCTGCCATTTGAACTCTGCCATTTGAACTCTGCGATTTGAACTCTGCGATTTGAACTCTGCGATTTGAACTCTGCGATTTGAACTCTGCGATTTGAACTCTGCGATTTAAACTCTGCGATTTAAACTCTGCGATTTAAACTCTGCGATTTAAACTCTGCCATTTAAACTCTGCCATTTAAATTCTGCGATTTAAATTCTGCGATTTAAACTCTGCCATTTAAACTCTCCCATTTAAACTCTGCCATTTAAACTCTGCCATTTAAACTCTGCCATTTAAACTCTGCGATTTAAACTCTGCGATTTAAACTCTGCCATTTAAACTCTGCGATTTAAACTCTGCCATTTAAACTCTGCCATTTAAACTCTGCCATTTAAACTCTGCGATTTAAACTCTGCGATTTAAACTCTGCGATTTGAACTCTGCCATTTGAACTCTGCGATTTGAACTCTGCGATTTGAACTCTGCGATTTGAACTCTGCGATTTAAACTCTGCGATTTGAACTCTGCGATTTGAACTCTACGATTTAAACTCTGCGATTTAAACTCTGCGATTTAAACTCAGCGATTTAAACTCTGCGATATAAACTCTGCCATTTAAACTCTGCCATTTAAACTCTGCCATTTAAATTCTGCGATTTAAACTCTGCCATTTAAACTCTGACATTTAAACTCTGACATTTAAACTCTGCGATTTAAACTCTGCGATTTAAACTCTGCGATTTAAACTCTGCCATTTAAACTCTGCCATTTAAACTCTGCCATTTGAACTCTGCCATTTAAACTCTGCCATTTAAACTCGGCCATTTAAACTCGGCCATTTAAACTCGGCCATTTAAACTCTGCCATTTAAACTCTGCCATTTAAACTCTGCTATATAAACTCTGCGATTTGAACTCTGCGATTTAAACTCTGCGATTTAAACTGCCATTTAAACTCTGCCATTTGAACTCTGCCATTTGAACTCTGCGATTTGAACTCTGCGATTTAAACTCTGCGATTTAAACTCTGCGATTTAAACTCTGCGATTTAAACTCTGCGATTTAAACTCTGCCATTTAAACTCTGCCATTTAAACTCTGCCATTTAAACTCTGCCATTTAAACTCTGCGACTTAAACTCTGCAATTTAAACTCTGCGATTTAAACTCTGCGATTTAAACTCTGCCATTTAAACTCTGCTATTTAAACTCTGCCATTTAAACTCTGCCATTTAAACTGTGCCATTTAAACTGTGCCATTTAAATTCTGCGATTTAAACTCTGCCATTTAAACTCTGCCATTTAAACTCTGCCATTTAAACTCTGCCATTTAAACTCGGCCATTTAAACTCTGCCATTTAAACTCTGCCATTTAAACTCTGCCATTTAAACTCTGCCATTTAAACTCTGCCATATAAACTCTGCGATTTGAACTCTGCGATTTAAACTCTGCCATTTAAACTGCCATTTAAACTGCCATTTAAACTCTGCCATTTAAAATCTGCCATTTAAACTCTGCCATTTAAACTCTGCCATTTAAACTCTGCCATTTAAACTCTGCCATTTAAACTCTGCCATTTAAACTCTGCCATTTAAACTCTGCCATTTAAACTCTGCCATTTAAACACTGCCATTTAAACTCTGCCATTTAAACTCTGCCATTTAAACTCTGCCATTTAAACTCTGGGATTTAATCTCTGCCATTTAAACTCTGCCATTTAAACTCTGCCATTTAAACTCTGACATTTAAACTCTGACATTTAAACTCTGCCATTTAAACTCTGCCATTTAAACTCTGACATTTAAACTCTGCCATTTAAACTCTGCAATTTAAACTCTGCCATTTAATCTCTGCCCTAAAAACCCTGCCATTTAAACTCTGCGATTTAAAGTCTGCGATTTAAAGTCTGCGATTTAAAGTCTGCGATTTAAACTCTGCCATTTAAAATCCGCCATTTTAACTCTGCCATTTAAACTCTGCGATTTAAACTCTGCGATTTAAACTCTGCCATTTAAACTCTGCCATTTAAACTCTGCCATTTAAACTCTGCCATTTAAACTCTGCAATTTAAACTCTGCGATTTAAACTCTGCGATTTAAACTCTGCGATTTAAACTCTGCCATTTAAACTCTTTGATTTAAACTCTTTGATTTAAACTCTTTGATTTAAACTCTGCGATTAAAACTCGGCCATTTAAACTCTGCCATTTAAACTCTGCCATTTAAACTCTGCCATTTAAACTTTGCCATTTAAACTCTGCCATTTAAACTCTGCCATTTAAACTCTGCGATTTAAACACTGCGATTTGAACTCTGCGATTTGAACTCTGCGATTTGAAATCTGCCATTTGAACTCTGCCATTTGAACTCTGCCATTTGAACTCTGCGATTTGAAATCTGCCATTTAAACTCTGCCATTTAAACTCTGGCATTTAAACTCTGCCATTTAAACTCTGCCATTTAAACTCTGCCATTTAAACTCTGCCATTTAAACTCTGCGATTTAAACTCTGCGATTTAAACTCTGCGATTTGAACACTGCGATTTGAACTCTGCCATTTGAACTCTGCCATTTGAACTCTGCGATTTGAACTCTGCGATTTAAACTCATTTAAACTCTACGATTTAAACTCTGCAATTTAAACTCTGCGATTTAAACTCTGCCATTTAAACTCTGCGATTTAAACTCTGCGATTTAAACTCTGCGATTTAATATCTGCCATTTAAACTCTGCGATTTAAACTCTGCGATTTAAACTCTGCGATTTAAGCTCTGCCATTTAAGCTCTGCCATTTAAACTCTGCCATTTAAACTCTGCCATATTAACTCTGCCATTTAAACTCTGCCATTTGAACTCTGCGATTTAAACTCTGCGATTTAAACTCTGCATTTAAACTCTGCCATTTAAACTCTGCCATTTAAACTCTGCCATTTAAACTCTGCCATTTAAACTCTGCCATATAAACTCTGCGATTTGAACTCTGCAATTTAAACTCTGCAATTTAAACTCTGCGATTTGAACTCTGCGATTTGAACTCTGCGATTTGAACTCTGCGATTTGAACTGTGCGATTTAAACTCTGCGATTTGAACTCTGCGATTTGAACTCTACGATTTAAACTCTGCGATTTAAACTCTGCGATTTAAACTCTGCCATTTAAACTCTGCCATTTAAACTCTGCCATTTAAACTCTGCCATTTAAACTCTGCCATTTAAATTCTGCGATTTAAACTCTGCGATTTAAACTCTGCCATTTAAACTCTGCCATTTAAACTCTGACATTTAAACTCTGCGATTTAAACTCTGCGATTTAAACTCTGCCATTTAAACTCTGCCATTTAAACTCTGCCATTTAAACTCTGCCATTTAAACTCTGCGATTTAAACTCTGCCATTTAAACTCTGCCATTTAAACTCTGCCATTTAAACTCTGCCATTTAAACTCTGCCATTTAAACTCTGCGATTAAAACTCTGCCATTTAAACTCTGCCATTTAAATTCTGCCATTTAAACTCTGTCATTTAAACTCTGCCATATAAACTCTGCGATTTGAACTCTGCGATTTGAACTCTGCAATTTAAACTCTGCAATTTAAACTCTGCGATTTAAACTCTGCCATTTGAACTCTGCCATTTGAACTCTGCGATTTGAACTCTGCGATTTAAACTCTGCGATTTAAACTCTGCAATTTAAACTCTGCGATTTAAACTCTGCGATTTAAACTCTGCGATTAAAACTCTGCCATTTAAACTCTGCCATTTAAATTCTGCCATTTAAACTCTGCCATTTAAACTCTGCCATATAAACTCTGCGATTTGAACTCTGCGATTTGAACTCTGCAATTTAAACTCTGCGATTTAAACTCTGCCATTTAAACTCTGCCATTTAAACTCTGCCATTTAAACTCTGCCATATAAACCCTGCCATATAAACTCTGCGATTTAAACTCTGCGATTTAAACTCTGCCATTTAAACTCTGCCATATAAACTCTGCCATTTAAACTCTGCGATTTAAACTCTGCCATTTAAACTCTGCCATTTAAACTCTGCCATTTAAACTCTGCCATTTAAACTCTGCCATTTAAACTCTGCCATTTAAACTCTGCGAATTAAACTCTGCCATATAAACTCTGCCATTTAAACTCTGCCATTTGAACTCTGCCATTTGAACTCTGCGATTTGAACTCTGCGATTTGAACTCTGCAATTTGAACTCTGCGATTTAAACTCTGCGATTTAAACTCTGCGAATTAAACTCTGCTATTTAAACTCTGCGATTTAAACTCTGCGATTAAAACTCTGCCATTTAAACTCTGCCATTTAAATTCTGCCATTTAAACTCTGCCATTTAAACTCAGCCATATAAACTCTGCGATTTGAACTCTGCAATTTAAACTCTGCAATTTAAACTCTGCGATTTAAACTCTGCGATTTAAACTCTGCGATTTAAACTCTGCGATTTGAACTCTGCCATTTGAACTCTGCGATTTGAACTCTGCAATTTGAACTCTGCGATTTGAACTCTGCGATTTAAACTCTGCGATTTGAACTCTGCGATTTGAACTCTACGATTTAAACTCTGCGATTTAAACTCTGCGATTTAAACTCAGCGATTTAAACTCTGCGATTTAAACTCTGCGATTTAAACTCTGCCATTTAAACTCTGCAATTTAAACTCTGCCATTTAAATTCTGCGATTTAAACTCTGCGATTTAATCTCTGCGATTTAAACTCTGCCATTTAAACTCTGACATTTAAACTCTGCGATTTAAACTCTGCCATTTAAACTCTGCCATTTAAACTCTGCCATTTAAACTCTGCCATTTAAACTCGGCCATTTAAACTCGGCCATTTAAACTCGGCCATTTAAACTCGGCCATTTAAACTCGGCCATTTAAACTCTGCCATTTAAACTCTGCCATTTAAACTCTGCTATATAAACTCTGCGATTTGAACTCTGCGATTTAAACTCTGCGATTTAAACTGCCATTTAAACTCTGCCATTTGAACTCTGCCATTTGAACTCTGCGATTTGAACTCTGCCATTTAAACTCTGCCATTTAAACTCTGCGATTTAAACTCTGCCATTTAAACTCTGCCATTTAAACTCTGCCATTTAAACTCTGCCATTTAAACACTGCCATTTAAACTCTGCCATTTAAACTCTGCCATTTAAACTCTGCCATTTAAACTCTGGGATTTAATCTCTGCCATTTAAACTCTGCCATTTAAACTCTGCCATTTAAACTCTGCCATTTAAACTCTGCCATTTAAACTCTAACATTTAAACTCTGCCATTTAAACTCTGCCATTTAAACTCTGCAATTTAAACTCTGCCATTTAATCTCTGCCATAAAAACCCTGCCATTTAAACTCTGCGATTTAAAGTCTGCAATTTAAAGTCTGCGATTTAAAGTCTGCGATTTAAACTCTGCCATTTAAAATCCGCCATTTTAACTCTGCCATTTAAACTCTGCGATTTAAACTCTGCCATTTAAACTCGGCCATTTAAACTCTGCCATTTAAACTCTGCCATTTAAACTCTGCCATTTAAACTCTGCAATTTAAACTCTGCGATTTAAACTCTGCGATTTAAACTCTGCGATTTAAACTCTGCGATTTAAACTCTGCCATTTAAATTCTTTGATTTAAACTCTTTGATTTAAACTCTTTGATTTAAACTCTGCAATTAAAACTCGGCCATTTAAACTCTGCCATTTAAACTCTGCCATTTAAACTCTGCCATTTAAACTTTGCCATTTAAACTCTGCCATTTAAACTCTGCCATTTAAACTCTGCGATTTAAACACTGCGATTTGAACTCTGCGATTTGAACTCTGCATTTTGAAATCTGCCATTTAAACTCTGCCATTTGAACTCTGCCATTTGAACTCTGCCATTTGAACTCTGCGATTTGAACTCTGCGATTTAAACTCTGCCATTTAAACTCTGCCATTTAAACTCTGCCATTTAAACTCTGCGATTTAAACTCTGCGATTTAAACTCTGCGATTTAAACTCTGCGATTTGAACACTGCCATTTGAACTCTGCCATTTTAACTCTGTGATTTGAACTCTGCGATTTAAACTCATTTAAACTCTACGATTTAAACTCTGCAATTTAAACTCTGCGATTTAAACTCTGCGATTTAAACTCTGCGATTTAAACTCTGCGATTTAAACTCTGCGATTTAAACTCTGCGATTTAATATCTGCCATTTAAACTCTGCGATTTAAACTCTGCGATTTAAGCTCTGCGATTTAAGCTCTGCCATTTAAGCTCTGCCATTTAAACTCTGCCATTTAAACTCTGCCATATTAACTCTGCCATTTAAACTCTGCCATTTGAACTCTGCGATTTAAACTCTGCCATTTAAACTCTGCCATTTAAACTCTGCCATTTAAACTCTGCCATTTAAACTCTGCCATTTAAACTCTGCCATTTAAACTCTGCCATATAAACTCTGCGATTTGAACTCTGCAATTTAAACTCTGCAATTTAAACTCTGCGATTTGAACTCTGCGATTTGAACTCTGCGATTTGAACTCTGCGATTTGAACTCTGCGATTTGAACTCTGCGATTTAAACTCTGCGATTTAAACTCTGCGATTTAAACTCTGCCATTTAAACTCTGCCATTTAAACTCTGCCATTTAAACTCTGCCATTTAAACTCTGCGATTTAAACTCTGCGATTTAAACTCTGCGATTTAAACTCTGCGATTTAAACTCTGCCATTTAAACTCTGCCATTTAAACTCGGCCATTTAAACTCAGCCATTTAAACTCGGCCATTTAAACTCGGCCATTTAAACTCTGCCATTTAAACTCTGCCATTTAAACTCTGCCATATAAACTCTGCGATTAGAACTCTGCGATTTAAACTCTGCGATTTAAACTGCCATTTAAACTCTGCCATTTGAACTCTGCCATTTGAACTCTGCGATTTAAACTCTGCGATTTAAACTCTGCGATTTAAACTCTGCCATTTAAACTCTGACATTTAAACTCTGCGATTTAAACTCTGCGATTTAAACTCTGCCATTTAAACTCTGCCATTTAAACTCTGCCATTTAAACTCTGCCATTTAAACTCTGCCATTTAAACTCGGCCATTTAAACTCGGCCATTTAAACTCGGCCATTTAAACTCGGCCATTTAAACTCTGCCATTTAAACTCTGCCATTTAAACTCTGCTATATAAACTCTGCGATTTGAACTCTGCGATTTAAACTCTGCGATTTAAACTGCCATTTAAACTCTGCCATTTGAACTCTGCCATTTGAACTCTGCGATTTGAACTCTGCCATTTAAACTCTGCCATTTAAACTCTGCGATTTAAACTCTGCCATTTAAACTCTGCCATTTAAACTCTGCCATTTAAACTCTGCCATTTAAACACTGCCATTTAAACTCTGCCATTTAAACTCTGCCATTTAAACTCTGCCATTTAAACTCTGGGATTTAATCTCTGCCATTTAAACTCTGCCATTTAAACTCTGCCATTTAAACTCTGCCATTTAAACTCTGCCATTTAAACTCTGCCATTTAAACTCTGCCATTTAAACTCTGCAATTTAAACTCTGCCATTTAATCTCTGCCATAAAAACCCTGCCATTTAAACTCTGCGATTTAAAGTCTGCAATTTAAAGTCTGCGATTTAAAGTCTGCGATTTAAACTCTGCCATTTAAAATCCGCCATTTTAACTCTGCCATTTAAACTCTGCGATTTAAACTCTGCGATTTAAACTCTGCCATTTAAACTCGGCCATTTAAACTCTGCCATTTAAACTCTGCCATTTAAACTCTGCCATTTAAACTCTGCAATTTAAACTCTGCGATTTAAACTCTGCGATTTAAACTCTGCGATTTAAACTCTGCGATTTAAACTCTGCCATTTAAATTCTTTGATTTAAACTCTTTGATTTAAACTCTTTGATTTAAACTCTTTGATTTAAACTCTGCGATTAAAACTCGGCCATTTAAACTCTGCCATTTAAACTCTGCCATTTAAACTCTGCCATTTAAACTTTGCCATTTAAACTCTGCCATTTAAACTCTGCCATTTAAACTCTGCGATTTAAACACTGCGATTTGAACTCTGCGATTTGAACTCTGCATTTTGAAATCTGCCATTTAAACTCTGCCATTTGAACTCTGCCATTTGAACTCTGCCATTTGAACTCTGCGATTTGAACTCTGCGATTTAAACTCTGCCATTTAAACTCTGCCATTTAAACTCTGCCATTTAAACTCTGCGATTTAAACTCTGCGATTTAAACTCTGCGATTTAAACTCTGCGATTTGAACACTGCGATTTGAACTCTGCCATTTGAACTCTGCCATTTTAACTCTGTGATTTGAACTCTGCGATTTAAACTCATTTAAACTCTACGATTTAAACTCTGCAATTTAAACTCTGCGATTTAAACTCTGCGATTTAAACTCTGCGATTTAAACTCTGCGATTTAAACTCTGCGATTTAAACTCTGCGATTTAATATCTGCCATTTAAACTCTGCGATTTAAACTCTGCGATTTAAGCTCTGCGATTTAAGCTCTGCCATTTAAGCTCTGCCATTTAAACTCTGCCATTTAAACTCTGCCATATTAACTCTGCCATTTAAACTCTGCCATTTGAACTCTGCCATTTAAACTCTGCCATTTAAACTCTGCCATTTAAACTCTGCCATTTAAACTCTGCCATTTAAACTCTGCCATTTAATCTCTGCCATTTAAACTCTGCCATATAAACTCTGCGATTTGAACTCTGCAATTTAAACTCTGCGATTTAAACTCTGCGATTTGAACTCTGCGATTTGAACTCTGCGATTTAAACTCTGCGATTTGAACTCTGCGATTTGAACTCTGCGATTTAAACTCTGCGATTTGAACTCTGCGATTTGAACTCTGCGATTTAAACTCTGCGATTTAAACTCTGCGATTTAAACTCTGCCATTTAAACTCTGCCATTTAAACTCTGCCATTTAAACTCTGCCATTTAAACTCTGCGATTTAAACTCTGCGATTTAAACTCTGCGATTTAAACTCTGCGATTTAAACTCTGCCATTTAAACTCTGCCATTTAAACTCGGCCATTTAAACTCGGCCATTTAAACTCGGCCATTTAAACTCGGCCATTTAAACTCTGCCATTTAAACTCTGCCATTTAAACTCTGCCATATAAACTCTGCGATTAGAACTCTGCGATTTAAACTCTGCGATTTAAACTGCCATTTAAACTCTGCCATTTGAACTCTGCCATTTGAACTCTGCGATTTAAACTCTGCGATTTAAACTCTGCGATTTAAACTCTGCGATTTAAACTCTGCGATTTAAACTCTGCGATTAAAACTCTGCGATTAAACCTCTGCCATTTAAATTCTGCCATTTAAATTCTGCCATTTAAACTCTGTCATTTAAACTCTGCCATATAAACTCTGCGATTTGAACTCTGCGATTTGAACTCTGCAATTTAAACTCTGCGATTTAAACTCTGCAATTTAAACTCTGCCATTTGAACTCTGCCATTTGAACTCTGCGATTTGAACTCTGCGATTTGAACTCTGCGATTTGAACTCTGCGATTTGAACTCTGCGATTTGAACTCTGCGATTTAAACTCTGCGATTTAAACTCTGCGATTTAAACTCTGCGATTTAAACTCTGCCATTTAAACTCTGCCATTTAAATTCTGCGATTTAAATTCTGCGATTTAAACTCTGCCATTTAAACTCTCCCATTTAAACTCTGCCATTTAAACTCTGCCATTTAAACTCTGCCATTTAAACTCTGCGATTTAAACTCTGCGATTTAAACTCTGCCATTTAAACTCTGCGATTTAAACTCTGCCATTTAAACTCTGCCATTTAAACTCTGCCATTTAAACTCTGCGATTTAAACTCTGCGATTTAAACTCTGCGATTTGAACTCTGCCATTTGAACTCTGCGATTTGAACTCTGCGATTTGAACTCTGCGATTTGAACTCTGCGATTTAAACTCTGCGATTTGAACTCTGCGATTTGAACTCTACGATTTAAACTCTGCGATTTAAACTCTGCGATTTAAACTCAGCGATTTAAACTCTGCGATATAAACTCTGCCATTTAAACTCTGCCATTTAAACTCTGCCATTTAAATTCTGCGATTTAAACTCTGCCATTTAAACTCTGACATTTAAACTCTGACATTTAAACTCTGCGATTTAAACTCTGCGATTTAAACTCTGCGATTTAAACTCTGCCATTTAAACTCTGCCATTTAAACTCTGCCATTTGAACTCTGCCATTTAAACTCTGCCATTTAAACTCGGCCATTTAAACTCGGCCATTTAAACTCGGCCATTTAAACTCTGCCATTTAAACTCTGCCATTTAAACTCTGCTATATAAACTCTGCGATTTGAACTCTGCGATTTAAACTCTGCGATTTAAACTGCCATTTAAACTCTGCCATTTGAACTCTGCCATTTGAACTCTGCGATTTGAACTCTGCGATTTAAACTCTGCGATTTAAACTCTGCGATTTAAACTCTGCGATTTAAACTCTGCGATTTAAACTCTGCCATTTAAACTCTGCCATTTAAACTCTGCCATTTAAACTCTGCCATTTAAACTCTGCGACTTAAACTCTGCAATTTAAACTCTGCGATTTAAACTCTGCGATTTAAACTCTGCCATTTAAACTCTGCTATTTAAACTCTGCCATTTAAACTCTGCCATTTAAACTGTGCCATTTAAACTGTGCCATTTAAATTCTGCGATTTAAACTCTGCCATTTAAACTCTGCCATTTAAACTCTGCCATTTAAACTCTGCCATTTAAACTCGGCCATTTAAACTCTGCCATTTAAACTCTGCCATTTAAACTCTGCCATTTAAACTCTGCCATTTAAACTCTGCCATATAAACTCTGCGATTTGAACTCTGCGATTTAAACTCTGCCATTTAAACTGCCATTTAAACTGCCATTTAAACTCTGCCATTTAAAATCTGCCATTTAAACTCTGCCATTTAAACTCTGCCATTTAAACTCTGCCATTTAAACTCTGCCATTTAAACTCTGCCATTTAAACTCTGCCATTTAAACTCTGCCATTTAAACTCTGCCATTTAAACACTGCCATTTAAACTCTGCCATTTAAACTCTGCCATTTAAACTCTGCCATTTAAACTCTGGGATTTAATCTCTGCCATTTAAACTCTGCCATTTAAACTCTGCCATTTAAACTCTGACATTTAAACTCTGACATTTAAACTCTGCCATTTAAACTCTGCCATTTAAACTCTGACATTTAAACTCTGCCATTTAAACTCTGCAATTTAAACTCTGCCATTTAATCTCTGCCCTAAAAACCCTGCCATTTAAACTCTGCGATTTAAAGTCTGCGATTTAAAGTCTGCGATTTAAAGTCTGCGATTTAAACTCTGCCATTTAAAATCCGCCATTTTAACTCTGCCATTTAAACTCTGCGATTTAAACTCTGCGATTTAAACTCTGCCATTTAAACTCTGCCATTTAAACTCTGCCATTTAAACTCTGCCATTTAAACTCTGCAATTTAAACTCTGCGATTTAAACTCTGCGATTTAAACTCTGCGATTTAAACTCTGCCATTTAAACTCTTTGATTTAAACTCTTTGATTTAAACTCTTTGATTTAAACTCTGCGATTAAAACTCGGCCATTTAAACTCTGCCATTTAAACTCTGCCATTTAAACTCTGCCATTTAAACTTTGCCATTTAAACTCTGCCATTTAAACTCTGCCATTTAAACTCTGCGATTTAAACACTGCGATTTGAACTCTGCGATTTGAACTCTGCGATTTGAAATCTGCCATTTGAACTCTGCCATTTGAACTCTGCCATTTGAACTCTGCGATTTGAAATCTGCCATTTAAACTCTGCCATTTAAACTCTGGCATTTAAACTCTGCCATTTAAACTCTGCCATTTAAACTCTGCCATTTAAACTCTGCCATTTAAACTCTGCGATTTAAACTCTGCGATTTAAACTCTGCGATTTGAACACTGCGATTTGAACTCTGCCATTTGAACTCTGCCATTTGAACTCTGCGATTTGAACTCTGCGATTTAAACTCATTTAAACTCTACGATTTAAACTCTGCAATTTAAACTCTGCGATTTAAACTCTGCCATTTAAACTCTGCGATTTAAACTCTGCGATTTAAACTCTGCGATTTAATATCTGCCATTTAAACTCTGCGATTTAAACTCTGCGATTTAAACTCTGCGATTTAAGCTCTGCCATTTAAGCTCTGCCATTTAAACTCTGCCATTTAAACTCTGCCATATTAACTCTGCCATTTAAACTCTGCCATTTGAACTCTGCGATTTAAACTCTGCGATTTAAACTCTGCATTTAAACTCTGCCATTTAAACTCTGCCATTTAAACTCTGCCATTTAAACTCTGCCATTTAAACTCTGCCATATAAACTCTGCGATTTGAACTCTGCAATTTAAACTCTGCAATTTAAACTCTGCGATTTGAACTCTGCGATTTGAACTCTGCGATTTGAACTCTGCGATTTGAACTGTGCGATTTAAACTCTGCGATTTGAACTCTGCGATTTGAACTCTACGATTTAAACTCTGCGATTTAAACTCTGCGATTTAAACTCTGCCATTTAAACTCTGCCATTTAAACTCTGCCATTTAAACTCTGCCATTTAAACTCTGCCATTTAAATTCTGCGATTTAAACTCTGCGATTTAAACTCTGCCATTTAAACTCTGCCATTTAAACTCTGACATTTAAACTCTGCGATTTAAACTCTGCGATTTAAACTCTGCCATTTAAACTCTGCCATTTAAACTCTGCCATTTAAACTCTGCCATTTAAACTCTGCGATTTAAACTCTGCCATTTAAACTCTGCCATTTAAACTCTGCCATTTAAACTCTGCCATTTAAACTCTGCCATTTAAACTCTGCGATTAAAACTCTGCCATTTAAACTCTGCCATTTAAATTCTGCCATTTAAACTCTGTCATTTAAACTCTGCCATATAAACTCTGCGATTTGAACTCTGCGATTTGAACTCTGCAATTTAAACTCTGCAATTTAAACTCTGCGATTTAAACTCTGCCATTTGAACTCTGCCATTTGAACTCTGCGATTTGAACTCTGCGATTTAAACTCTGCGATTTGAACTCTGCGATTTGAACTCTAAGATTTAAACTCTGCGATTTAAACTTTGCGATTTAAACTCTGCCATTTAAACTCTGCCATTTAAACTCTGCCATTTAAACTCTGCCATTTAAATTCTGCGATTTAAACTCTGCGATTTAAACTCTGCGATTTAAACTCTGCGATTTAAACTCTGCCATTTAAACTCTGCCATTTAAACTCTGCCATTTAAACTCTGCGATTTAAACTCTGCGATTTAAACTCTGCGATTTAAACTCTGCCATTTAAACTCTGCCATTTAAACTCTGCCATTTAAACTCTGCCATTTAAACTCTGCCATTTAAACTCTGCCATTTAAACTCTGCCATATAAACTCTGCGATTTGAAATCTGCGATTTAAACTCTGCGATTTAAACTCTGCGATTTAAACTGCCATTTAAACTCTGCCATTTAAAATCTGCCATTTAAACTCTGCCATTTAAACTCTGCCATTTAAACTCTGCCATTTAAACTCTGCCATTTAAACTCTGCCATTTAAACTCTGCCATTTAAACTCTGCCATTTAAACACTGCCATTTAAACTCTGCCATTTAAACTCTGCCATTTAAACTCTGCCATTTAAACTCTAGGATTTAATCTCTGCCATTTAAACTCTGCCATTTAAACTCTGCCATTTAAACTCTGCCATTTAAACTCTGCCATTTAAACTCTGCCATTTAAACTCTGCTATTTAAACTCTGCCATTTAAACTCTGCCATTTAATCTCTGCCATAAAAACCCTGCCATTTAATCTCTGCGATTTAAAGTCTGCGATTTAAAGTCTGTGATTTAAACTCTGCCATTTAAAATCCGCCATTTTAACTCTGCCATTTAAACTCTGCCATTTAAACTCTGCGAATTAAACTCTGCCATTTAAACTCTGCCATTTAAACTCTGCCATTTAAACTCTGCGATTTAAACTCTGCGATTTAAACTCTGCCATTTAAACTCTGCCATTTAAACTCTGCCATTTAAACTCTGCCATTTAAACTCTTTGATTTAAACTCTTTGATTTAAACTCTTTGATTTGAACTCTGCGATTAAAACTCGGCCATTTAAACTCTGCCATTTAAACTCTGCCATTTAAACTCTGCCATTTAAACTTTGCCATAAAAACCCTGCCATTTAATCTCTGCGATTTAAAGTCTGCGATTTAAAGTCTGTGATTTAAACTCTGCCATTTAAAATCCGCCATTTTAACTCTGCCATTTAAACTCTGCCATTTAAACTCTGCGATTTAAACTCTGCCATTTAAACTCTGCCATTTAAACTCTGCCATTTAAACTCTGCGATTTAAACTCTGCGATTTAAACTCTGCCATTTAAACTCTGCCATTTAAACTCTGCCATTTAAACTCTGCCATTTAAACTCTTTGATTTAAACTCTTTGATTTAAACTCTTTGATTTGAACTCTGCCATTTAAACTCTGCCATTTAAACTCTGCCATTTAAACTCTGCCATTTAAACTCTGCCATATAAACTCTGCCATTTAAACTCTGCAATTTAAACTCTGCGATTTGAACTCTGCGATTTGAACTCTGCGATTTGAACTCTGCGATTTGAACTCTGCGATTTGAACTCTGCGATTTAAACTCTGCGATTTGAACTCTGCGATTTGAACTCTACGATTTAAACTCTGCGATTTAAACTCTGCGATTTAAACTCTGCGATTTAAACTCTGCCATTTAAACTCTGTCATTTAAACTCTGCCATTTAAACTCTGCCATTTAAATTCTGCGATTTAAACTCTGTGATTTAAACTCTGCCATTTAAACTCTGCCATTTAAACTCTGACATTTAAACTCTGCGATTTAAACTCTGCGATTTAAACTCTGCGATTTAAACTCTGCGATTTAAACTCTGCGATTTAAACTCTGCCATTTAAACTCTGCCATTTAAACTCTGCCATTTAAACTCTGCCATTTAAACTCTGCCATTTAAACTCTGCCATTTAAACTCTGCCATTTAAACTCGGCCATTTAAACTCTGCCATTTAAACTCTGCCATTTAAACTCTGCCATATAAACTCTGCGATTTGAACTCTGCGATTTAAACTCTGCGATTTAAACTGCCATTTAAACTCTGCCATTTGAACTCTGCCATTTGAACTCTGCGATTTGAACTCTGCGATTTAAACTCTGCGATTTAAACTCTGCGATTTAAACTCTGCGATTTAAACTCTGCGATTTAAATTCTGCGATTTAAATTCTGCGATTAAAACTCTGCCATTTAAACTCTGCCATTTAAATTCTGCCATTTAAACTCTGTCATTTAAACTCTGCCATATAAACTCTGCGATTTGAACTCTGCGATTTGAACTCTGCAATTTAAACTCTGCAATTTAAACTCTGCGATTTAAACTCTGCCATTTGAACTCTGCCATTTGAACTCTGCGATTTGAACTCTGCGATTTAAACTCTGCGATTTGAACTCTGCGATTTGAACTCTAAGATTTAAACTCTGCGATTTAAACTCTGCCATTTAAACTCTGCCATTTAAACTCTGCCATTTAAACTCTGCCATTTAAATTCTGCGATTTAAACTCTGCGATTTAAACTCTGCGATTTAAACTCTGCCATTTAAACTCTGCCATTTAAACTCTGCCATTTAAACTCTGCAATTTAAACTCTGCGATTTAAACTCTGCGATTTAAACTCTGCGATTTAAACTCTGCGATTTAAACTCTGCGATTTAAACTCTGCCATTTAAACTCTGCCATTTAAACTCTGCCATTTAAACTCTGCCATTTAAACTCTGCCATTTAAACTCTGCCATATAAACTCTGCGATTTGAACTCTGCGATTTAAACTCTGCGATTTAAACTCTGCGATTTAAACTGCCATTTAAACTCTGCCATTTAAAATCTGCCATTTAAACTCTGCCATTTAAACTCTGCCATTTAAACTCTGCCATTTAAACTCTGCCATTTAAACTCTGCCATTTAAACACTGCCATTTAAACTCTGCCATTTAAACTCTGCCATTTAAACTCTAGGATTTAATCTCTGCCATTTAAACTCTGCCATTTAAACTCTGCCATTTAAACTCTGCCATTTAAACTCTGCCATTTTAACTCTGCTATTTAAACTCTGCCATTTAAACTCTTCCATTTAATCTCTGCCATAAAAACCCTGCCATTTAATCTCTGCGATTTAAAGTCTGCGATTTAAAGTCTGCGATTTAAACTCTGCCATTTAAAATCCGCCATTTTAACTCTGCCATTTAAACTCTGCCATTTAAACTCTGCGATTTAAACTCTGCCATTTAAACTCTGCCATTTAAACTCTGCCATTTAAACTCTGCAATTTAAACTCTGCGATTTAAACTCTGCGATTTAAACTCTGCCATTTAAACTCTGCGATTTAAACTCTGCCATTTAAACTCTTTGATTTAAACTCTTTGATTTAAACTCTTTGATTTGAACTCTGCGATTAAAACTCAGCCATTTAAATTCTGCCATTTAAACTCTGCCATTTAAACTCTGCCATTTAAACTTTGCCATTTAAACTCTGCCATTTAAACTCTGCCATTTAAACTCTGCGATTTAAACACTGCGATTTGAACTCTGCGATTTGAACTCTGCGATTTGAAATCTGCCATTTAAACTCTGCCATTTGAACTCTGCCATTTGAACTCTGCCATTTGAACTCTGCGATTTAAACTCTGCGATTTAAACTCTGCCATTTAAACTCTGCCATTTAAACTCTGCCATTTAAACTCTGCCATTTAAACTCTGCCATTTAAACTCTGCGATTTAAACTCTGCGATTTGAACACTGCGATTTGAACTCTGCCATTTGAACTCTGCCATTTGAACTCTGCGATTTGAACTCTGCGATTTAAACTCATTTAAACTCTACGATTTAAACTCTGCAATTTAAACTCTGCGATTTAAACTCTGCGATTTAAACTCTGCGATTTAAACTCTGCGATTTAAACTCTGCGATTTAATATCTGCCATTTAAACTCTGCGATTTAAACTCTGCGATTTAAGCTCTGCCATTTAAGCTCTGCCATTTAAACTCTGCCATTTAAACTCTGCCATATTAACTCTGCCATATTAACTCTGCCATTTAAACTCTGCCATTTGAACTCTGCGATTTAAACTCTGCCATTTAAACTCTGCCATTTAAACTCTGCCATTTAAACTCTGCCATTTAAACTCTGCCATTTAAACTCTGCCATTTAAACTCTGCGATTTGAACTCTGCAATTTGAACTCTGCGATTAAAACTCTGCGATTTAAACTCTGCGATTTGAACTCTGCGATTTGAACTCTGCGATTTGAACTCTGCGATTTGAACTCTGCGATTTGAACTCTGCGATTTAAACTCTGCGATTTGAACTCTGCGATTTGAACTCTGCGATTAAAACTCTGCCATTTAAACTCTGCCATTTAAACTCTGCCATTTAAACTCTGCCATTTAAACTCGGCCATTTAAACTCTGCCATTTAAACTCTGCCATTTAAACTCTGCCATATAAACTCTGCGATTTGAACTCTGCGATCTAAACTCTGCGATTTAAACTGCCATTTGAACTCTGCCATTTGAACTCTGCCATTTGAACTCTGCGATTTGAACTCTGCGATTTAAACTCTGCGATTTAAACTCTGCGATTTAAACTCTGCGATTTAAACTCTGCGATTAAAACTCTGCGATTAAAACTCTGCCATTTAAACTCTGCCATTTAAACTCTGCCATTTAAACTCTGTCATTTAAACTCTGCCATATAAACTCTGCGATTTGAACTCTGCGATTTGAACTCTGCAATTTAAACTCTGCAATTTAAACTCTGCGATTTAAACTCTGCCATTTGAACTCTGCGATTTGAACTCTGCGATTTAAACTCTGCGATTTGAACTCTAAGATTTAAACTCTGCGATTTAAACTTTGCGATTTAAACTCTGCCATTTAAACTCTGCCATTTAAACTCTGCCATTTAAACTCTGCCATTTAAATTCTGCGATTTAAACTCTGCGATTTAAACTCTGCGATTTAAACTCTGCCATTTAAACTCTGCCATTTAAACTCTGCCATTTAAACTCTGCCATTTAAACTCTGCGATTTAAACTCTGCGATTTAAACTCTGCGATTTAAACTCTGCGATTTAAACTCTGCCATTTAAACTCTGCCATTTAAACTCTGCCATTTAAACTCTGCCATTTAAACTCTGCCATTTAAACTCTGCCATTTAAACTCTGCCATATAAACTCTGCGATTTGAAATCTGCGATTTAAACTCTGCGATTTAAACTCTGCGATTTAAACTCTGCCATTTAAACTCTGCCATTTAAAATCTGCCATTTAAACTATGCCATTTAAACTCTGCCATTTAAACTCTGCCATTTAAACTCTGCCATTTAAACTCTGCCATTTAAACTCTGCCATTTAAACTCTGCCATTTAAACACTGCCATTTAAACTCTGCCATTTAAACTCTGCCATTTAAACTCTGCCATTTAAACTCTAGGATTTAATCTCTGCCATTTAAACTCTGCCATTTAAACTCTGCCATTTAAACTCTGCCATTTAAACTCTGCCATTTAAACTCTGCCATTTAAACTCTGCTATTTAAACTCTGCCATTTAAACTCTGCCATTTAATCTCTGCCATTTAATCTCTGCCATAAAAACCCTGCCATTTAAAGTCTGCGATTTAAAGTCTGCGATTTAAAGTCTGTGATTTAAACTCTGCCATTTAAAATCCGCCATTTTAACTCTGCCATTTAAACTCTGCCATTTAAACTCTGCCATTTAAACTCTGCCATTTAAACTCTGCCATTTAAACTCTGCGATTTAAACTCTGCGATTTAAACTCTGCCATTTAAACTCTGCCATTTAAACTCTGCCATTTAAACTCTGCCATTTAAACTCTGCCATTTAAACTCTGCCATATAAACTCTGCAATTTGAACTCTGCGATTTAAACTCTGCGATTTAAACTCTGCGATTTAAACTCTGCGATTTAAACTGCCATTTAAACTCTGCCATTTAAAATCTGCCATTTAAACTCTGCCATTTAAACTCTGCCATTTAAACTCTGCCATTTAAACTCTGCCATTTAAACTCTGCCATTTAAACTCTGCCATTTAAACTCTGCCATTTAAACTCTGCCATTTAAACTCTGCCATTTAAACTCTAGGATTTAATCTCTGCCATTTAAACTCTGCCATTTAAACTCTGCCATTTAAACTCTGCCATTTAAACTCTGCCATTTAAACTCTGCTATTTAAACTCTGCCATTTAAACTCTTCCATTTAATCTCTGCAATAAAAACCCTGCCATTTAATCTCTGCGATTTAAAGTCTGCGATTTAAAGTCTGCGATTTAAACTCTGCCATTTAAAATCCGCCATTTTAACTCTGCCATTTAAACTCTGCCATTTAAACTCTGCGATTTAAACTCTGCCATTTAAACTCTGCCATTTAAACTCTGCCATTTAAACTCTGCAATTTAAACTCTGCGATTTAAACTCTGCGATTTAAACTCTGCCATTTAAACTCTGCGATTTAAACTCTGCCATTTAAACTCTTTGATTTAAACTCTTTGATTTAAACTCTTTGATTTGAACTCTGCGATTAAAACTCAGCCATTTAAATTCTGCCATTTAAACTCTGCCATTTAAACTCTTTGATTTAAACTCTTTGATTTAAACTCTTTGATTTGAACTCTGCGATTAAAACTCAGCCATTTAAATTCTGCCATTTAAACTCTGCCATTTGAACTCTGCCATTTGAACTCTGCCATTTGAACTCTGCGATTTAAACTCTGCGATTTAAACTCTGCCATTTAAACTCTGCCATTTAAACTCTGCCATTTAAACTCTGCCATTTAAACTCTGCCATTTAAACTCTGCGATTTAAACTCTGCGATTTAAACTCTGCGATTTGAACACTGCGATTTGAACTCTGCCATTTGAACTCTGCCATTTGAACTCTGCGATTTGAACTCTGCGATTTAAACTCATTTAAACTCTACGATTTAAACTCTGCAATTTAAACTCTGCGATTTAAACTCTGCGATTTAAACTCTGCGATTTAAACTCTGCGATTTAATATCTGCCATTTAAACTCTGCGATTTAAACTCTGCGATTTAAGCTCTGCCATTTAAGCTCTGCCATTTAAACTCTGCCATTTAAACTCTGCCATATTAACTCTGCCATATTAACTCTGCCATTTAAACTCTGCCATTTGAACTCTGCGATTTAAACTCTGCCATTTAAACTCTGCCATTTAAACTCTGCCATTTAAACTCTGCCATTTAAACTCTGCCATTTAAACTCTGCCATTTAAACTCTGCGATTTGAACTCTGCAATTTGAACTCTGCGATTAAAACTCTGCGATTTAAACTCTGCGATTTGAACTCTGCGATTTGAACTCTGCGATTTGAACTCTGCGATTTGAACTCTGCGATTTGAACACTGCGATTTAAACTCTGCGATTTGAACTCTGCGATTTGAACTCTGCGATTTAAACTCTACGATTTAAACTCTGCGATTTAAACTCTGCGATTTAAACTCTGCCATTTAAACTCTGCCATTTAAACTCTGCCATTTAAATTCTGCGATTTAAACTCTGCGATTTAATCTCTGCGATTTAAACTCAGCCATTTAAACTCTGCCATTTAAACTCTGCCATTTAAACTCTGCGATTTAAACTCTGCAATTTAAACTCTGCGATTTAAACTCTGCGATTTAAACTCTGCCATTTAAACTCTGCCATTTAAACTCTGCCATTTAAACTCTGCCATTTAAACTCTGCCATTTAAACTCTGCCATTTAAACTCTGCCATTTAAACTCTGCCATTTAAACTCTGCCATTTAAACTCTGCCATATAAACTCTGCGATTTGAACTCTGCGATGTGAACTCTGCGATTTAAACTCTGCGATTTAAACTCTGCGATTTAAACTCTGCGATTTAAACTCTGCGATTTAAACTGCCATTTAAACTCTGCCATTTAAACTCTGCCATTTAAATTCTGCCATTTAAACTCTGCCATTTAAACTCTGCGATTTGAACTCTGCGATTTGAACTCTGCAATTTGAACTCTGAGATTTAAACTCTGCGATTTAAACTCTGCGATTTAAACTCTGCCATTTGAACTCTGCCATTTGAACTCTGCCATTTGAACTCTGCGATTTGAACTCTGCGATTTAAACTCTGCGATTTAAACTCTGCGATTTGAACTCTGCGATTTAAACTCTGCGATTTAAACTCTGCGATTTAAACTCTGCCATTTAAACTCTGCCATTTAAACTCTGCCATTTAAACTCTGCCATTTAAACTCTGCCATTTAAACTCTGCCATATAAACTCTGCGATTTAAACTCTGCGATTTAAACTCTGCGATTTAAACTCTGCGATTTGAACACTGCGATTTGAACTCTGCGATTTGAACTCTGCGATTTAAACTCTGCGATTTAAACTCTGCGATTTAAACTCTGCCATTTAAACTCTGCCATTTAAACTCTGCCATTTAAACTCTGCCATTTAAACTCTGCCATTTAAATTCTGCGATTTAAACTCTGCGATTTAAACTCTGCCATTTAAACTCTGCCATTTAAACTCTGATATTTAAACTCTGCGATTTAAACTCTGCGATTTAAATTCTGCGATTTAAACTCTGCGATTTAAACTCTGCCATTTAAACTCTGCCATTTAAACTCTGCCATTTAAACTCTGCCATTTAAATTCTGCCATTTAAACTCGGCCATTTAAACTCTGCCATTTAAACTCTGCCATTTAAACTCTGCCATATAAACTCTGCGATTTGAACTCTGCGATTTAAACTCTGCGATTTAAACTGCCATTTAAACTCTGCCATTTGAACTCTGCCATTTGAACTCTGCGATTTGAACTCTGCGATTTGAACTCTGCGATTTAAACTCTGCGATTTAAACTCTGCGATTTAAACTCTGCGATTTAAACTCTGCGATTTAAACTCTGCGATTAAAACTCTGCCATTTAAACTCTGCCATTTAAACTCTGCCATTTAAACTCTGTCATTTATACTCTGCCATATAAACTCTGCGATTTGAACTCTGCGATTTGAACTCTGCAATTTAAACTCTGCAATTTAAACTCTGCGATTTAAACTCTGCCATTTGAACTCTGCCATTTGAACTCTGCCATTTGAACTCTGCGATTTGAACTCTGCGATTTAAACTCTGCGATTTGAACTCTGCGATTTGAACTCTAAGATTTAAACTCTGCGATTTAAACTCTGCGATTTAAACTCTGCCATTTAAACTCTGCCATTTAAACTCTGCCATTTAAACTCTGCCATTTAAATTCTGCAATTTAAACTCTGCGATTTAAACTCTGCGATTTAAACTCTGCCATTTAAACTCTGCCATTTAAACTCTGCCATTTAAACTCTGCCATTTAAACTCTGCGATTTAAACTCTGCGATTTAAACTCTGCGATTTAAACTCTGCCATTTAAACTCTGCCATTTAAACTCTGCCATTTAAACTCTGCCATTTAAACTCTGCCATTTAAACTCTGCCATTTAAACTCTGCCATATAAACTGTGCGATTTGAACTCTGCGATTTAAACTCTGTGATTTAAACTCTGCGATTTAAACTGCCATTTAAACTCTGCCATTTAAAATCTGCCATTTAAACTCTGCCATTTAAACTCTGCCATTTAAACTCTGCCATTTAAACTCTGCCATTTAAACTCTGCCATTTAAACTCTGCCATTTAAACACTGCCATTTAAACTCTGCCATTTAAACTCTGCCATTTAAACTCTGCCATTTAAACTCTAGGATTTAATCTCTGCCATTTAAACTCTGCCATTTAAACTCTGCCATTTAAACTCTGCCATTTAAACTCTGCCATTTAAACTCTGCCATTTAAACTCTGCTATTTAAACTCTGCCATTTAAACTCTTCCATTTAATCTCTGCCATAAAAACCCTGCCATTTAATCTCTGCGATTTAAAGTCTGCGATTTAAAGTCTGCGATTTAAACTCTGCCATTTAAAATCCGCCATTTTAACTCTGCCATTTAAACTCTGCCATTTAAACTCTGCGATTTAAACTCTGCCATTTAAACTCTGCCATTTAAACTCTGCAATTTAAACTCTGCGATTTAAACTCTGCGATTTAAACTCTGCGATTTAAATTCTGCCATTTAAACTCTGTCATTTAAACTCTGCCATATAAACTCTGCGATTTGAACTCTGCGATTTGAACTCTGCAATTTAAACTCTGCAATTTAAACTCTGCGATTTAAACTCTGCCATTTGAACTCTGCCATTTGAACTCTGCGATTTGAACTCTGCGATTTAAACTCTGCGATTTGAACTCTGCGATTTGAACTCTAAGATTTAAACTCTGCGATTTAAACTCTGCGATTTAAACTCTGCCATTTAAACTCTGCCATTTAAACTCTGCCATTTAAACTCTGCCATTTAATTTCTGCGATTTAAACTCTGCGATTTAAACTCTGCGATTTAAACTCTGCCATTTAAACTCTGCCATTTAAACTCTGCCATTTAAACTCTGCCATTTAAACTCTGCGATTTAAACTCTGCGATTTAAACTCTGCGATTTAAACTCTGCGATTTAAACTCTGCCATTTAAACTCTGCCATTTAAACTCTGCCATTTAAACTCTGCCATTTAAACTCTGCCATTTAAACTCTGCCATTTAAACTCTGCCATATAAACTCTGCGATTTGAACTCTGCGATTTAAACTCTGCGATTTAAACTCTGCGATTTAAACTGCCATTTAAACTCTGCCATTTAAAATCAGCCATTTAAACTCTGCCATTTAAACTCTGCCATTTAAACTCTGCCATTTAAACTCTGCCATTTAAACTCTGCCATTTAAACTCTGCCATTTAAACTCTGCCATTTAAACTCTAGGATTTAATCTCTGCCATTTAAACTCTGCCATTTAAACTCTGCCATTTAAACTCTGCCATTTAAACTCTGCCATTTAAACTCTGCCATTTAAACTCTGCTATTTAAACTCTGCCATTTAAACTCTGCCATTTAATCTCTGCCATAAAAACCCTGCCATTTAATCTCTGCGATTTAAAGTCTGCGATTTAAAGTCTGTGATTTAAACTCTGCCATTTAAAATCCGCCATTTTAACTCTGCCATTTAAACTCTGCGATTAAAACTCTGCCATTTAAACTCTGCCATTTAAACTCTGCCATTTAAACTCTGCGATTTAAACTCTGCGATTTAAACTCTGCCATTTAAACTCTGCGATTTAAACTCTGCGATTTAAACTCTTTGATTTAAACTCTTTGATTTAAACTCTTTGATTAAAACTCAGCCATTTAAACTCAGCCATTTAAACTCTGCCATTTAAACTCTGCCATTTAAACTCTGCCATTTAAACTCTGCCATATAAACTCTGCGATTTGAACTCTGCAATTTAAACTCTGCAATTTAAACTCTGCGATTTGAACTCTGCGATTTGAACTCTGCGATTTGAACTCTGCGATTTGAACTCTGCGATTTAAACTCTGCGATTTGAACTCTGCGATTTGAACTCTACGATTTAAACTCTGCGATTTAAACTCTGCGATTTAAACTCTGCCATTTAAACTCTGCCATTTAAACTCTGCCATTTAAACTCTGCCATTTAAACTCTGCCATTTAAATTCTGCGATTTAAACTCTGCCATTTAAACTCTGCCATTTAAACTCTGACATTTAAACTCTGCGATTTAAACTCTGCGATTTAAACTCTGCGATTTAAACTCTGCGATTTAAACTCTGCCATTTAAACTCTGCCATTTAAACTCTGCCATTTAAACTCTGCCATTTAAATTCTGCCATTTAAACTCGGCCATTTAAACTCTGCCATTTAAACTCTGCCATTTAAACTCTGCCATATAAACTCTGCGATTTGAACTCTGCGATTTAAACTGCCATTTAAACTCTGCCATTTGAACTCTGCCATTTGAACTCTGCGATTTGAACTCTGCGATTTGAACTCTGCGATTTAAACTCTGCGATTTAAACTCTGCGATTTAAACTCTGCGATTTAAACTCTGCGATTTAAACTCTGCGATTAAAACTCTGCCATTTAAACTCTGCCATTTAAATTCTGCCATTTAAACTCTGTCATTTAAACTCTGCCATATAAACTCTGCGATTTAAATTCTGCGATTTAAACTCTGCGATTTAAACTCTGCGATTTAAACTCTGCGATTTAAACTCTGTCATTTAAACTCTGCCATTTAAACTCTGCGATTTAAACTCTGCGATTTAAACTCTGCGATTTAAACTCTGCGATTTAAACTCTGCGATTTAAACTCTGCGATTTAAACTCTGCCATTTAAACTCTGCCATTTAAACTCTGCCATTTAAACTCTGCCATTTAAACTCTGCCATATAAACTCTGCGATTTGAACTCTGCGATTTAAACTCTGTGATTTAAACTCTGCGATTTAAACTGCCATTTAAACTCTGCCATTTAAAATCTGCCATTTAAACTCTGCCATTTAAACTCTGCCATTTAAACTCTGCCATTTAAACTCTGCCATTTAAACTCTGCCATTTAAACTCTGCCATTTAAACACTGCCATTTAAACTCTGCCATTTAAACTCTGCCATTTAAACTCTGCCATTTAAACTCTGCCATTTAAACTCTGCCATTTAAACTCTGCCATTTAAACTCTGCTATTTAAACTCTGCCATTTAAACTCTTCCATTTAATCTCTGCCATAAAAACCCTGCCATTTAATCTCTGCGATTTAAAGTCTGCGATTTAAACTCTGCCATTTAAACTCTGCCATTTAAACTCTGCCATTTAAACTCTGCCATTTAAATTCTGCCATTTAAACTCGGCCATTTAAACTCTGCCATTTAAACTCTGCCATTTAAACTCTGCCATATAAACTCTGCGATTTGAACTCTGCGATTTAAACTCTGCGATTTAAACTGCCATTTAAACTCTGCCATTTGAACTCTGCGATTTGAACTCTGCGATTTGAACTCTGCGATTTAAACTCTGCAATTTAAACTCTGCGATTTAAACTCTGCGATTTAAACTCTGCGATTAAAACTCTGCCATTTAAACTCTGCCAATTAAATTCTGCCATTTAAACTCTGTCATTTAAACTCTGCCATATAAACTCTGCGATTTGAACTCTGCGATTTGAACTCTGCAATTTAAACTCTGCAATTTAAACTCTGCGATTTAAACTCTGCCATTTGAACTCTGCCATTTGAACTCTGCGATTTGAACTCTGCGATTTGAACTCTGCGATTTGAACTCTGCGATTTGAACTCTAAGATTTAAACTCTGCGATTTAAACTCTGCGATTTAAACTCTGCCATTTAAACACTGCCATTTAAACTCTGCCATTTAAACTCTGCCATTTAAATTCTGCGATTTAAACTCTGCGATTTAAACTCTGCGATTTAAACTCTGCCATTTAAACTCTGCCATTTAAACTCTGCCATTTAAACTCTGCGATTTAAACTCTGCGATTTAAACTCTGCGATTTAAACTCTGCGATTTAAACTCTGCGATTTAAACTCTGCCATTTAAACTCTGCCATTTAAACTCTGCCATTTAAACTCTGCCATTTAAACTCTGCCATTTAAACTCTGCCATATAAACTCTGCGATTTGAACTCTGCGATTTAAACTCTGTGATTTAAACTCTGCGATTTAAACTCTGCCATTTAAAATCTGCCATTTAAACTCTGCCATTTAAACTCTGCCATTTAAACTCTGCCATTTAAACTCTGCCATTTAAACTCTGCCATTTAAATACTGCCATTTAAACTCTGCCATTTAAACTCTGCCATTTAAACTCTGCCATTTAAACTCTGCCATTTAAACTCTGCCATTTAAACTCTGCCATTTAAACTCTGCTTTTTAAACTCTGCCATTTAAACTCTTCCATTTAATCTCTGCCATAAAAACCCTGCCATTTAATCTCTGCGATTTAAAGTCTGCGATTTAAAGTCTGCGATTTAAACTCTGCCATTTAAAATCCGCCATTTTAACTCTGCCATTTAAACTCTGCCATTTAAACTCTGCCATTTAAACTCTGCCATTTAAACTCTGCCATTTAAACTCTGCCATTTAAACTCTGCAATTTAAACTCTGTGATTTAAACTCTGCGATTTAAACTCTGCCATTTAAACTCTGCGATTTAAACTCTGCCATTTAAACTCTTTGATTTAAACTCTTTGATTTAAACTCTTTGATTTGAACTCTGCGATTAAAACTCAGCCATTTAAATTCTGCCATTTAAACTCTGCCATTTAAACTCTGCCATTTAAACTTTGCCATTTAAACTCTGCCATTTAAACTCTGCCATTTAAACTCTGCGATTTAAACACTGCGATTTGAACTCTGCGATTTGAACTCTGCGATTTGAAATCTGCCATTTGAACTCTGCCATTTGAACTCTGCCATTTGAACTCTGCCATTTGAACTCTGCGATTTAAACTCTGCGATTTAAACTCTGCCATTTAAACTCTGCCATTTAAACTCTGCCATTTAAACTCTGCCATTTAAACTCTGCGATTTAAACTCTGCGATTTAAACTCTGCGATTTGAACACTGCGATTTGAACTCTGCCATTTGAACTCTGCCATTTGAACTCTGCGATTTGAACTCTGCGATTTAAACTCATTTAAACTCTACGATTTAAACTCTGCAATTTTAACTCTGCGATTTAAACTCTGCGATTTAAACTCTGCGATTTAAACTCTGCGATTTAAACTCTGCGATTTAATATTTGCCATTTAAACTCTGCGATTTAAACTCTGCGATTTAAACTCTGCGATTTAAGCTCTGCCATTTAAGCTCTGCCATTTAAACTCTGCCATTTAAACTCTGCCATATTAACTCTGCCATATTAACTCTGCCATTTAAACTCTGCCATTTGAACTCTGCAGATTTAAACTCTGCCATTTAAACTCTGCCATTTAAACTTTGCCATTTAAACTCTGCCATTTAAACTCTGCCATTTAAACTCTGCCATTTAAACTCTGCGATTTGAACTCTGCAATTTGAACTCTGCGATTTAAACTCTGCGATTTAAACTCTGCGATTTGAACTCTGCGATTTGAACTCTGCGATTTGAACTCTGCGATTTAAACTCTGCGATTTGAACTCTGCGATTTGAACTCTGCGATTTAAACTCTACGATTTAAACTCTGCGATTTAAACTCTGCGATTTAAACTCTGCCATTTAAACTCTGCCATTTAAACTCTGCCATTTAAACTCTGCCATTTAAACTCTGCGATTTAAACTCTGCGATTTAAACTCTGCGATTTAATCTCTGCGATTTAAACTCAGCCATTTAAACTCTGCGATTTAAACTCTGCGATTTAAACTCTGCCATTTAAACTCTGCCATTTAAACTTTGCCATTTAAACTCTGCCATTTAAACTCTGCCATTTAAACTCTGCCATTTAAACTCTGCCATTTAAACTCTGCCATATAAACTCTGCGATTTGAACTCTGCGATTTGAACTCTGCGATTTAAACTCTGCGATTTAAACTCTGCGATTTAAACTCTGCGATTTAAACTCTGCGATTTAAACTGCCATTTAAACTCTGCCATTTAAACTCTGCCATTTAAATTCTGCCATTTAAACTCTGTCATTTAAACTCTGCCATATAAACTCTGCGATTTGAACTCTGCGATTTGAACTCTGCAATTTAAACTCTGAGATTTAAACTCTGCGATTTAAACTCTGCCATTTGAACTCTGCCATTTGAACTCTGCGATTTGAACTCTGCGATTTGAACTCTGCGATTTGAACTCTGCGATTTGAACTCTGCGATTTAAACTCTGCGATTTAAACTCTGCGATTTAAACTCTGCCATTTAAACTCTGCCATTTAAACTCTGCCATTTAAACTCTGCGATTTAAATTCTGCGATTTAAACTCTGCGATTTAAACTCTGCCATTTAAACTCTGCCATTTAAACTCTGCCATTTAAACTCTGCCATTTAAACTCTGCCATTTAAACTCTGCCATTTAAACTCTGCCATTTAAACTCTGCCATTTAAACTCTGCCATTTAAACTCTGCCATTTAAACTCTGCCATTTAAACTCTGCAATTTAAACTCTGCCATTTAAACTCTGCCATATAAACTCTGCGATTTGAACTCTGCCATTTAAAATCTGCCATTTAAACTCTGCCATTTAAACTCTGCCATTTAAACTCTGCCATTTAAACTCTGCCATTTAAACTCTGCCATTTAAACTCTGCGATTTAAACTCTGCCATTTAATCTCTGCCATAAAAACCCTGCCATTTAAACTCTGCGATTTAAAGTCTGCGATTTAAAGTCTGCGATTTAAACTCTGCGATTTAAACTCTGCCATTTAAAATCCGCCATTTTAACTCTGCCATTTAAACTCTGCCATTTAAACTCTGCGATTTAAACTCTGCGATTTAAACTCTGCCATTTAAACTCTGCCATTTAAACTCTGCCATTTAAACTCTGCCATTTAAACTCTGCGATTTAAACTCTGCCATTTAATCTCTGCCATAAAAACCCTGCCATTTAAACTCTGCGATTTAAAGTCTGCGATTTAAAGTCTGCGATTTAAAGTCTGCGATTTAAACTCTGCGATTTAAACTCTGCCATTTAAAATCTGCCATTTTAACTCTGCCATTTAAACTCTGCCATTTAAACTTTGCGATTTAAACTCTGCGATTTAAACTCTGCCATTTAAACTCTGCCATTTAAACTCTGCAATTTAAACTCTGCGATTTAAACTCTGCGATTTAAACTCTGCCATTTAAACTCTGCGATTTAAACTCTGCCATTTAAACTCTTTGATTTAAACTCTTTGATTTAAACTCTTTGATTTAAACTCTGCGATTAAAACTCGGCCATTTAAACTCTGCCATTTAAACTCTGCCATTTAAACTCTGCCATTTAAACTTTGCCATTTAAACTCTGCCATTTAAACTCTGCCATTTAAACTCTGCGATTTAAACACTGCGATTTGAACTCTGCGATTTGAACTCTGCGATTTGAAATCTGCCATTTAAACTCTGCCATTTGAACTCTAACATTTGAACTCTGCCATTTGAACTCTGCCATTTGAACTCTGCGATTTGAACTCTGCCATTTAAACTCTGCCATTTAAACTCTGCCATTTAAACACTGCCATTTAAACACTGCGATTTAAACTCTGCGATTTAAACTCTGCGATTTAAACTCTGCGATTTGAACACTGCGATTTGAACACTGCGATTTGAACTCTGCCATTTGAACTCTGCCATTTGAACTCTGCGATTTGAACTCTGCGATTTAAACTCATTTAAACTCTACGATTTAAACTCTGCAATTTAAACTCTGCGATTTAAACTCTGCCATTTAAACTCTGCGATTTAAACTCTGCGATTTAAACTCTGCGATTTAATATCTGCCATTTAAACTCTGCGATTTAAACTCTGCGATTTAAACTCTGCGATTTAAGCTCTGCCATTTAAGCTCTGCCATTTAAACTCTGCCATTTAAACTCTGCCATATTAACTCTGCCATTTAAACTCTGCCATTTAAACTCATTTAAACTCTGCCATTTAAACTCTGCCATTTAAACTCTGCCATTTAAACTCTGCCATTTATACTCTGCCATTTAAACTCTGCCATTTAAACTCTGCCATATAAACTCTGCGATTTGAACTCTGCAATTTAAACTCTGCAATTTAAACTCTGCGATTTTAACTCTGCCATTTAAACTCTGCGATTTGAACTCTGCCATTTGAACTCTGCGATTTGAACTCTGCGATTTGAACTCTGCGATTTAAACTCTGCGATTTGAACTCTGCGATTTAAACTCTGCGATTTAAACTCTGCCATTTAAACTCTGCGATTTAAACTCTGCGATTTAATCTCTGTCATTTAAACTCTGCCATTTAAACTCTGCCATTTAAACTCTGCCATTTAAACTCTGCGATTTAAACTCTGCGATTTAAACTCTGCGATTTAAACTCTGCGATTTAAACTCTGCTTTTTAAACTCTGCCATTTAAACTCTGCCATTTAAACTCTGCCATTTAAACTCTGCCATTTAAACTCTGCCATTTAAACTCTGCCATTTAAACTCTGCCATATAAACTCTGCGATTTGAACTCTGCGATTTGAACTCTGCGATTTAAACTCTGTGATTTAAACTCTGCGATTTAAACTGCCATTTAAACTCTGCCATTTAAACTCTGCCATTTAAACTCTGCCATCTGCGATTTAAACTCTGCGATTTAAACTCTGCCATTTAAACTCTGCGATTTAAACTCTGCCATTTAAACCCTGCGATTTAAACTCTGCGATTTAAACTCTGCCATTTAAACTCTGCCATTTAAACTCTGCCATTTAAACTCTGCCATTTAAACTCTGCGATTTAATCTCTGCCATTTAATTCTGCCATTTAAACTCTGCCATTTAAACTCTGCCATTTAAACTCTGCCATTTAAACTCTGCAATTTAAACACGGCGATTTAAACTCTGCCATTTAAACTCTGCCATTTAAACTCTGCCATTTAAACTCTGCCATTTAAACTCTGCGATTTAAACTCTGCCATTTGAACTCTACGATTTGAACTCTGCGATTTGAACTCTGCGATTTGAACTCTGCGATTTGAACTCTGCGATTTAAACTCTGCAATTTAAACTCTGCCATTTGAACTCTGCCATTTGAACTCTGCGATTTGAACTCTACGATTTAAACTCTGCGATTTAAACTCTGGCATTTAAACTCTGCGATTTGAACTCTGCGATTTGAACTCAGCGATTTGAACTCAGCGATTTGAACTCAGCGATTTGAACTCTGCGATTTGAACTCTGCGATTTGAACTCTGCGATTTGAACTCTGCGATTTAAAATCTGCGATTTAAACTCTGCGATTTAAACTCTGGCATTTAAACTCTGGCATTTGAACTCTGCGATTTGAACTCAGCGATTTGAACTCTGCGATTTGAACTCTGCGATTTGAACTCTTTCATTTGAACTCTTTCATTTGAACTCTACGATTTGAACTCTGCGATTTGAACTCTGCGATTTGAACTCTGCGATTTGAACTCCGCCATTTAAACTCCGCCATTTAAACTCCGCCATTTAAACTCCGCCATTTAAACTCCGCCATTTAAACTCCGCCATTTAAACTCCGCCATTTAAACTCCGCCATTTAAACTCCGCCATTTAAACTCCGCCATTTAATCTCCGCCATTTAATCTCCGCCTTTTAATCTCCGCCATTTAATCTCCGCCATTTAAACTCCGCCATTTAAACTCCGCCATTTAAACTCCGCCATTTAAACTCCGCCATTTAAACTCCGCCATTTAAACTCCGCCATTTAAACTCCGCCATTTAAACTCCGCCATTTAAACTCCGCCAATTAAACTCCGTTATTTAAACACCGCCATTTAAACTCCGCCATTTAAACTCCGCCATTTAAACTCCGCCATTTAAACTCCGCCATTTAAACTCCGCCATTTAATCTCCGCCATTTAATCTCCGCCATTTAATCTCCGCCATTTAATCTCCGCCATTTAATCTCCGCCATTTAAACACCGCCATTTAAACTCCGCCATTTAAACTCCGCCATTTAAACTCCGCCATTTAAACTCCGCCAATTAAACTCCGCCAATTAAACTCCGCCAATTAAACTCCGCCATTTAAACTCCGCCATTTAAACTCCGCCATTTAAACTCCGCCATTTAAACGCCGCCATTTAAACGCCGCCATTTAAACGCCGCCATTTAAACGCCGCCATTTAAACGCCGCCATTTAAACGCCGCCATTTAAACGCCTCCATTTAAACGCCGCCATTTAAACTCCGCCATTTAAACTCCGCCATTTAAACTCCGCCATTTAAACGCCGCCATTTAAACGCCGCCATTTAAACGCCGCCATTTAAACGCCGCCATTTAAACGCCGCCATTTAAACGCCGACATTTAAACGCCGCCAAATAAACGCCGCCATTTAAACGCCGCCATTTAAACTCTGCCATTTAAATTCTGCCATTTAAACTCTGCCATTTAAACTCTGCCATTTAAACTCTGCCATTCAAACTCTGTCATTTAAAATCTGTCATTTAAACTCTGCCATTTAAACTCTACCATTTAAACTCTGCCATTTAAACTCTGCGATTTAAACTCTGCGATTTAAACGCTGCCAATTAAACTCTGCCATTTAAACTCTGCCATTTAAACTCTGCGATTTAAACTCTGCGATTTAAACTCTGCCATTTAAACTCTGCGATTAAAACTCTGCCATTTAAACTCTGCGATTTAAACTCAGCGATTTAAACTCTGCCATTTAAATTCTGCCATTTAAACTCTGCGATTTAAACTCTGCCATTTAAACTCTGCTATTTAAACTCTGCCATTTAAACTCTGCCATATAAACTCTAAGATTTGAATTCTGCGATTTAAACTCTGCGATTTAAACTCTGCGATTTAAACTCTGCGATTTAAACTCTGCCATTTAAAATCTGCCATTTAAACTCCGCCATTTAAACTCAGCCAATTAAACTCCGCCAATTAAACTCCGCCATTTAAACTCCGCCATTTAAACTCCGCCATTTAAACTCCGCCATTTAAACTCCGCCATTTAAACTCCGCCATTTAAACTCCGCCATTTAAACTCCGCCATTTAATCTCCGCCATTTAATCTCCGCCTTTTAATCTCCGCCATTTAAACTACGCCATTTAAACTCCGCCATTTAAACTCCGCCATTTAAACTCCGCCATTTAAACTCCGCCATTTAAACTCCGCCATTTAAACTCCGCCAATTAAACTCCGTTATTTAAACACCGCCATTTAAACTCCGCCATTTAAACTCCGCCATTTAAACTCCGCCATTTAAACTCCGCCATTTAAACTCCGCCATTTAATCTCCGCCATTTAATCTCCGCCATTTAATCTCCGCCATTTAAACACCGCCATTTAAACTCCGCCATTTAAACTCCGCCAATTAAACTCCGCCATTTAAACTCCGCCATTTAAACTCCGCCATTTAAACTCCGCCATTTAAACTCCGCCATTTAAACGCCGCCATTTAAACGCCGCCATTTAAACGCCGCCATTTAAACGCCGCCATTTAAACGCCGCCATTTAAACGCCGCCATTTAAACTCCGCCATTTAAACTCCGCCATTTAAACGCCGCCATTTAAACGCCGCCATTTAAACGCCGCCATTTAAACGCCGCCATTTAAACGCCGCCATTTAAACGCCGCCATTTAAACGCCGCCATTTAAACGCCGCCATTTAAACGCCGCCATTTAAACGCCGCCATTTAAACGCCGCCATTTAAACTCTGCCATTTAAACTCTGCCATTTAAACTCTGCCATTTAAACTCTGCCATTTAAACTCTGCCATTTAAACTCTGCCATTTAAAATCTGCCATTTAAACTCTGCCATTTAAACTCTGCCATTTAAACTCTGCCAATTAAACTCTGCCATTTAAACTCTGCGATTTAAACGCTGCGATTTAAACGCTGCCAATTAAACTCTGCCATTTAAACTCTGCCATTTAAAATCTGCCATTTAAACTCTGCCATTTAAACTCTGCCATTTAAACTCTGCGATTTAAACTCTGCGATTTAAACTCTGCCATTTAAACTCTGCGATTAAAACTCTGCCATTTAAACTCTGCAATTTAAACTCAGCGATTTAAACTCTGCCATTTAAACTCTGCCATTTAAACTCTGCGATTTAAACTCTGCCATTTAAACTCTGCCATTTAAACTCTGCCATATAAACTCTGTGATTTAAACTCTGCGATTTAAACTCTGCGATTTAAACTCAGCGATTTAAACTCTGCGATTTAAACTCTGCCATTTGAACTCTGCCATTTGAACTCTGCCATTTGAACTCTGCCATTTGAACTCTGCGATTTGAACTCTGCGATTTGAACGCTGCTTTTAAACTCATTTAAATTCTACGATTTAAACTCTGCAATTTAAACTCTGCTATTTAAACTCTACCATTTCAACTCTGCGATTTAAACTCTGCGATTTAAACTCTGCGATTTAATATTTGCCATTTAAACTCTGCGATTTAAACTCTGCGATTTAAACTCTGCGACTTAAGCTCTGCCATTTAAGCTCTGCCATTTAAACTCTGCCATTTAAACTCTGCCTTATTAACTCTGCCATTTAAACTCTGCCATTTGTACTCTGCGATTTAAACTCTGCCATTTAAACTCTGCGATTTAAACTCTGCCATTTAAACTCTGCCATTTAAACTCTGCCATATAAACTCTGCGATTTGAACTCTGCAATTTAAACTCTGCAATTTAAACTCTGAGATTTAAACTCTGCGATTTAAACTCTGCGATTTAAACTCTGCGATTTGAACTCTGCGATTTGAACTCTGCGATTTGAACTCTGCGATTTGAACTCTGCGATTTGAACTCTGCTATTTGAACTCTGCGATTTAAACTCTGCGATTTAAACTCTGCCATTTAAACTCTGCCATTTAAACTCTGCCATTTAAACTCTGCCATTTAAATTCTGCGATTTAAACTCTGCCATTTAAACTCTGCCATTTAAACTCTGCCATTTAAACTCTGCGATTTAAACTCTGCGATTTAAACTCTGCGATTTAAACTCTGCCATTTAAACTCTGCCATTTAAATTCTGCGATTTAAACTCTGCGATTTAAACTCTGCGATTTAAACTCTGCCATTTAAACTCTGCCATATAAACTCTGCGATTTGAACTCTGCGATTGTAACTCTGCGATTTAAACTCTGCGATTTAAACTCTGCGATTTAAACTCTGCGATTTAAACTGCCATTTAAACTCTGCCATTTAAACTCTGCCATTTAAACTCTGCCATTTAAACTCTGCCATATAAACTCTGTGATTTAAACTCTGCGATTTAAACTCTGCGATTTAAACTCTGCGATTTAAACTCTGCGATTTAAACTCTGCCATTTAAACCCTGCGATATAAACTCTGCGATTTAAACTCTGCCATTTAAAGTCTGCCATTTAAAGTCAGCCATTTAAAGTCTGCCATTTAAACTCTGCCATTTAAACTCTGCGATTTAAACTCTGCCATTTAAACTCTGCCATTTAATTCTGCCATTTAAACTCTGCCATTTAAACTCTGCCATTTAAACTCTGCCATTTAAACTCTGCAATTTAAACTCTGCGATTTAAACTCTGCCATTTAAACTCTGCCATTTAAACTCTGCCATTTAAACTCTGCGATTTAAACTCTGCGATTTAAACTCTGCCATTTAAACTCTGCCATATAAACTCTAAGATTTGAATTCTGCGATTTAAACTCTGCGATTTAAACTCTGCGATTTGAACTTTGCCATTTGAACCTTCCCATTTGAGTTCTGCGATTTGAACTCTGCGATTTGAACTATGCGATTTAAACTCTGCGATTTAAACTCTGCGATTTGAACTCTGCGATTTGAACTCTGCGATTTGAACTCTGCGATTTGAACTCTGCGATTTGAACTCTGCGATTTGAACTCTGCGATTTGAACTCTGCCATTTGAACTCTGCTATTTGAACTCTGCCATTTGAACTCTGCGATTTAAACTCTGTGATTTAAACTCTGCGATTTAAACTCTGCGATATAAGCTCTGCCATTTAAACTCTGCGATTGAAACTCTGCGATTTAAACTCTGCGATTTAAACTCTGCGATTTAAACTCTGCGATTTAAACTCTGCCATTTAAACTCTGCCATATAAACTCTGCCATATAAACTCTGCGATTTGAACTCTGCGATTTAATCTCTGCGATATAAACTCTGCGATTTAAACTCTGCGATTTAAACTCTGCGATTTGAACTCTGCCATTTGAACTCTGCCATTTGAACTCTGCGATTTGAACTGTGCGATTTAAACTCTGCGATTTAAACTCTGCGATTAAAACTCTGCCATTTAAACTCTGCCATTTAAACTCTGCCATTTAAACTCTGCCATTTAAACTCTGCCATATAAACACTGCGATATGAACTCTGCTATTTAAACTCTGCGATTTAAACTCTGCGATTTAAACTCTGCGATTTAAACTCTGCGATTTGAACTCTGCCATTTGAACTCTGCCATTTGAACTCTGCCATTTAAACTCTGCCATTTAAACTCTGCCATTTAAACTCTGCGATTTAAACTCTGCGATTTAAACTCTGCGATTTAAACTCTGCCATTTAAACTCTGCCATTTAAACTCTGCGATTTAAACTCTGCCATATAAACTCTGCGATTTGAACTCTGCGATTTAAACTCTGCGATTTAAACTCTGCGATTTAAACTCTGCGATTTAAACTGCCATTTAAACTCTGCCATTTAAACTCTGCCATTTAAACTCTGCCATTTAAACTCTGCCATTAAAACTCTGCCATTTAAACTCTGCCATTTAAACTCTGCCATTTAAACTCTGCCATTTAAACTCTGCCATTTAAACTCCGCCATTTAAACTCCGCCATTTAAACTCCGCCATTTAAACTCCGCCATTTAAACTCCGCCATTTAAACTCCGCCATTTAAACTCCGCCATTTAATCTCCGCCATTTAATCTCCGCCTTTTAATCTCCGCCATTTAAACTACGCCATTTAAACTACGCCATTTAAACTCCGCCATTTAAACTCCGCCATTTAAACTCCGCCATTTAAACTCCGCCATTTAAACTCCGCCATTTAAACTCCGCCAATTAAACTCCGTTATTTAAACACCGCCATTTAAACTCCGCCATTTAAACTCCGCCATTTAAACTCCGCCATTTAAACTCCGCCATTTAAACTCCGCCATTTAAATTCCGCCATTTAATCTCCGCCATTTAATCTCCGCCATTTAATCTCCGCCATTTAATCTCCGCCATTTAAACACCGCCATTTAAACTCCGCCATTTAAACTCCGCCATTTAAACTCCGCCAATTAAACTCCGCCAATTAAACTCCGCCATTTAAACTCCGCCATTTAAACTCCGCCATTTAAACTCCGCCATTTAAACGCCGCCATTTAAACGCCGCCATTTAAACGCCGCCATTTAAACGCCGCCATTTAAACGCCGCCATTTAAACGGCGCCATTTAAACGCCGCCATTTAAACTCCGCCATTTAAACTTCGCCATTTAAACTCCGCCATTTAAACGCCGCCATTTAAACGCCGCCATTTAAACGCCGCCATTTAAACGCCGCCATTTAAACGCCGCCATTTAAACGCCGCCATTTAAACGCCGCCATTTAAACGCCGCCATTTAAACGCCGCCAAATAAACGCCGCCATTTAAACGCCGCCATTTAAACTCTGCCATTTAAACTCTGCCATTTAAACTCTGCCATTTAAACTCTGCCATTTAAACTCTGCCATTTAAACTCTGCCATTTAAAATCTGCCATTTAAACTCTGCCATTTAAACTCTACCATTTAAACTCTGCCATTTAAACTCTGCCATTTAAACTCTGCGATTTAAACGCTGCGATTTAAACGCTGCCAATTAAACTCTGCCATTTAAACTCTGCCATTTAAAATCTGCCATTTAAACTCTGCCATTTAAACTCTGCCATTTAAACTCTGCGATTTAAACTCTGCGATTTAAACTCTGCCATTTAAACTCTGCGATTAAAACTCTGCCATTTAAACTCTGCAATTTAAACTCAGCGATTTAAACTCTGCCATTTAAACTCTGCCATTTAAACTCTGCGATTTAAACTCTGCCATTTAAACTCTGCCATTTAAACTCTGCCCTATAAACTCTGTGATTTAAACTCTGTGATTTAAACTCTGCGATTTAAACTCAGCGATTTAAACTCTGCGATTTAAACTCTGCCATTTGAACTCTGCCATTTGAACTCTGCGATTTGAACTCTGCGATTTGAACGCTGCTTTTAAACTCATTTAAACTCTACGATTTAAACTCTGCAATTTAAACTCTGCTATTTAAACTCTGCCATTTCAACTCTGCGATTTAAACTCTGCGATTTAAACTCTGCGATTTAATATTTGCCATTTAAACTCTGCGATTTAAACTCTGCGATTTAAACTCTGCGACTTAAGCTCTGCCATTTAAGCTCTGCCATTTAAACTCTGCCATTTAAACTCTGCCTTATTAACTCTGCCATTTAAACTCTGCCATTTGTACTCTGCGATTTAAACTCTGCCATTTAAACTCTGCGATTTAAACTCTGCCATTTAAACTCTGCCATTTAAACTCTGCCATATAAACTCTGCGATTTGAACTCTGCAATTTAAACTCTGAGATTTAAACTCTGAGATTTAAACTCTGCGATTTAAACTCTGCGATTTAAACTCTGCGATTTGAACTCTGCGATTTGAACTCTGCGATTTGAACTCTGCGATTTGAACTCTGCGATTTGAACTCTGCGATTTGAACTCTGCGATTTAAACTCTGCGATTTAAACTCTGCCATTTAAACTCTGCCATTTAAACTCTGCCATTTAAACTCTGCCATTTAAATTCTGCGATTTAAACTCTGCCATTTAAACTCTGCCATTTAAACTCTGCCATTTAAACTCTGCGATTTAAACTCTGCGATTTAAACTCTGCGATTTAAACTCTGCGATTTAAACTCTGCCATTTAAACTCTGCCATTTAAATTCTGCGATTTAAACTCTGCGATTTAAACTCTGCGATTTAAACTCTGCCATTTAAACTCTGCCATATAAACTCTGCGATTTGAACTCTGCAATTGTAACTCTGCGATTTAAACTCTGCGATTTAAACTCTGCGATTTAAACTCTGCGATTTAAACTGCCATTTAAACTCTGTCATTTAAACTCTGCCATTTAAACTCTGCCATTTAAACTCTGCCATATAAACTCTGTGATTTAAACTCTGCGATTTAAACTCTGCGATTTAAACTCTGCGATTTAAACTCTGCGATTTAAACTCTGCCATTTAAACCCTGCGATATAAACTCTGCGATTTAAACTCTGCCATTTAAAGTCTGCCATTTAAAGTCTGCCATTTAAACTCTGCCATTTAAACTCTGCCATTTAAACTCTGCGATTTAAACTCTGCCATTTAAACTCTGCCATTTAATTCTGCCATTTAAACTCTGCCATTTAAACTCTGCCATTTAAACTCTGCCATTTAAACTCTGCAATTTAAACTCTGCGATTTAAACTCTGCCATTTAAACTCTGCCATTTAAACTCTGCGATTTAAACTCTGCGATTTAAACTCTGCCATTTAAACTCTGCCATTTAAATTCTGCGATTTAAACTCTGCGATTTAAACTCTGCGATTTAAACTCTGCCATTTAAACTCTGCCATATAAACTTTGCGATTTGAACTCTGCGATTGTAACTCTGCGATTTAAACTCTGCGATTTAAACTCTGCGATTTAAACTCTGCGATTTAAACTCTGCGATTTAAACTGCCATTTAAACTCTGCCATTTAAACTCTGCCATTTAAACTCTGCCATTTAAACTCTGCCATATAAACTCTGTGATTTAAACTCTGCGATTTAAACTCTGCGATTTAAACTCTGCGATTTAAACTCTGCGATTTAAACTCTGCCATTTAAACCCTGCGATATAAACTCTGCGATTTAAACTCTGCCATTTAAAGTCTGCCATTTAAAGTCTGCCATTTAAACTCTGCCATTTAAACTCTGCCATTTAAACTCTGCGATTTAAACTCTGCCATTTAAACTCTGCCATTTAATTCTGCCATTTAAACTCTGCCATTTAAACTCTGCCATTTAAACTCTGCCATTTAAACTCTGCAATTTAAACTCTGCGATTTAAACTCTGCCATTTAAACTCTGCCATTTAAACTCTGCCATTTAAACTCTGCGATTTAAACTCTGCGATTTAAACTCTGCCATTTAAACTCTGCCATATAAACTCTAAGATTTGAATTCTGCGATTTAAACTCTGCGATTTAAACTCTGCGATTTGAACTTTGCCATTTGAACCTTCCCATTTGAGCTCTGCGATTTGAACTCTGCGATTTGAACTATGCGATTTAAACTCTGCGATTTAAACTCTGCGATTTGAACTCTGCGATTTGAACTCTGCGATTTGAACTCTGCGATTTGAACTCTGCGATTTGAACTCTGCGATTTGAACTCTGCGATTTGAACTCTGCCATTTGAACTCTGCTATTTGAACTCTGCCATTTGAACTCTGCGATTTAAACTCTGCGATTTAAACTCTGCGATTTAAACTCTGCGATATAAGCTCTGCCATTTAAACTCTGCGATTGAAACTCTGCGATTTAAACTCTGCGATTTAAACTCTGCGATTTAAACTCTGCGATTTAAACTCTGCCATTTAAACTCTGCCATATAAACTCTGCCATATAAACTCTGCGATTTGAACTCTGCGATTTAATCTCTGCGATATAAACTCTGCGATTTAAACTCTGCGATTTAAACTCTGCGATTTGAACTCTGCCATTTGAACTCTGCCATTTGAACTCTGCGATTTGAACTCTGCGATTTAAACTCTGCGATTTAAACTCTGCGATTAAAACTCTGCCATTTAAACTCTGCCATTTAAACTCTGCCATTTAAACTCTGCCATTTAAACTCTGCCATATAAACACTGCGATATGAACTCTGCTATTTAAACTCTGCGATTTAAACTCTGCGATTTAAACTCTGCGATTTGAACTCTGCCATTTGAACTCTGCCATTTGAACTCTGCCATTTAAACTCTGCCATTTAAACTCTGCCATTTAAACTCTGCCATTTAAACTCTGCCATTTAAACTCTGCGATTTAAACTCTGCGATTTAAACTCTGCCATTTAAACTCTGCCATTTAAACTCTGCGATTTAAACTCTGCCATATAAACTCTGCGATTTGAACTCTGCGATTTAAACTCTGCGATTTAAACTCTGCGATTTAAACTCTGCGATTTAAACTGCCAGTTAAACTCTGCCATTTAAACTCTGCCATTTAAACTCTGCCATTTAAACTCTGCCATTAAAACTCTGCCATTAAAACTCTGCCATTTAAACTCTGCCATTTAAACTCTGCCATTTAAACTCTGCCATTTAAACTCTGCCATTTAAACTCTGCGATTTATACACTGCCATTTAAATTCTGCCATTTAAACTCTGCCATTTAAACTCTGCCATTTAAACTCTGCCATTTAAACTCTGCCATTTAAACTCTGCCATTTAAACTCTGCCATTTGAACTCTGCCATTTGAACTCTGCGATTTGAACTCTGAGATTTAAACTCTGCGATTTAAACTCTGCGATTTAAACTCTGCGAATTAAACTCTGCGATTTAAACTCTGCCATTTAAACTCTGCGATTTAAACTCTGCCATTTAAACTCTGCTATTTAAACTCTGCTATTTAAACTCTGCCATATAAACTCTGCGATTTAAACTCTGCGATTTAAACTCTGCGATTTGAACTCTGCGATTTGAACTCTGCGATTTGAACTCTGCGATTTGAACTCTACGATTTGAACTCTACGATTTAAACTCTGCGATTTAAACTCTGCCATATAAACTCTGCGATTTAACTCTGCGATTTAAACTCTGCGATTTAAACTCTGCGATTTAAACTCTGCGATTTAAGCTCTGCCATTTAAGCTCTGCCATTTAAACTCTGCCATTTAAACTCTGCCATTTAAACTCTGCCATTTGAACTCTGCAATTTGAACTCTGCGATTTAAACTCTGCGATTTAAACTCTGCGATTTAAACTCTGCGATTTAAACTCTGCCATTTAAACTCTGCCATATAAACTCTGCCATATAAACTCTGCGATTTGAACTCTGCGATTTAAACTCTGCGATTATAACTCTGCGATTTAAACTCTGCGATTAAAACTCTGCTATTTAAACTCTGCGATTTAAACTCTGCGATTTGAACTCTGCGATTTAATCTCTGCCATTTAAACTCTGCCATTTAATTCTGCCATTTAAACTCTGCCATTTAAACTCTGCCATTTAAACTCTGCCATTTAAACCCTGCGATTTAAACTCTGCGATTTAAACTCTGCCATTTAAACTCTGCCATTTAAACTCTGCCATTTAAACTCTGCCATTTAAACTCTGCGATTTAATCTCTGCCATTTAAACTCTGCCATTTAAACTCTGCCATTTAAACTCTGCCATTTAAACTCTGCCATTTAAACTCTGCAATTTAAACACGGCGATTTAAACTCTGCCATTTAAACTCTGCCATTTAAACTCTGCCATTTAAACTCTGCGATTTAAACTTTGCGATTTAAACTCTGCCATTTAAACTCTGCCATGTGAACTCTACGATTTGAACTCTGCGATTTGAACTCTGCGATTTGAACTCTGCGATTTAAACTCTGCGATTTAAACTCTGCGATTTAAACTCTGGCATTTGAACTCTGCGATTTGAACTCAGCGATTTGAACTCAGCGATTTGAACTCAGCGATTTGAACTCAGCGATTTGAACTCTGCAATTTGAACTCTGCGATTTGAACTCTGCGATTTGAACTCTGCGATTTGAACTCTGCGATTTAAAATCTGCGATTTAAACTCTGGCATTTAAACTCTGGCATTTAAACTCTGCGATCTGAACTCAGCGATTTGAACTCTGCGATTTGAACTCTGCGATTTGAACTCTGCGATTTGAACTCTTTCACTTAAACTCTTTCATTTGAACTCTTTCATTTGAACTCTACGATTTGAACTCTGCGATTTGAACTCTGCGATTTGAACTCTGCGATTTGAACTCCGCCATTTGAACTCCGCCATTTAAACTCCACCAATTAAACTCCGCCATTTAAACTCCGCCATTTAAACTCCGCCATTTAAACTCCGCCATTTAAACTCCGCCATTTAAACTCCGCCATTTAAACTCCGCCATTTAAACTCCGCCATTTAATCTCCGCCATTTAATCTCCGTCATTTAATCTCCGCCTTTTAATCTCCGCCATTTAAACTACGCCAATTAAACTCCGCCATTTAAACTCCGCCATTTAAACTCCGCCATTTAAACTCCGCCATTTAAACTCCGCCATTTAAACTCCGCCAATTAAACTCCGTTATTTAAACACCGCCATTTAAACTCCGCCATTTAAATTCCGCCATTTAAACTCCGCCATTTAAACTCCGCCATTTAAACTCCGCCATTTAAACTCCGCCATTTAAACTCCGCCATTTAAACTCCGCCATTTAATCTCCGCCATTTAATCTCCGCCATTTAATCTCCGCCATTTAAACACCGCCATTTAAACTCCGCCATTTAAACTCCGCCAATTAAACTCCGCCATTTAAACTCCGCCATTTAAACGCCGCCATTTAAACTCCGCCATTTAAACGCCGCCATTTAAACGCCGCCATTTAAACGCCGCAATTTAAACGCCGCCATTTAAACGCCGCCATTTAAACGCCGCCATTTAAACGCCGCCATTTAAACGCCGCCATTTAAAGTCCGCCATTTAAACTCCGCCATTTAAACTCCGCCATTTAAACGCCGCCATTTAAACGCCGCCATTTAAACGCCGCCATTTAAACGCCGCCATTTAAACGCCGCCATTTAAACGCCGCCATTTAAACGCCGCCAAATAAACGCAGCCATTTAAACGCCGCCATTTAAACGCCGCCATTTAAACTCTGCCATTTAAACTCTGCCATTTAAACTCTGCCATTTAAACTCTGCCATTTAAACTCTGCCATTTAAACTCTGCCATTTAAACTCTGCCATTTAAACTCTGCCATTTAAACTCTGCTATTTAAACTCTGCCATTTAAACTCTGCCATTTAAACTCTGCGATTTAAACTCTGCGATTTAAACGCTGCCAATTAAACTCTGCCATTTAAACTCTGCCATTTAAACTCTGCCATTTAAACTCTGCGATTTAAACTCTGCGATTTAAACTCTGCCATTTAAACTCTGCGATTAAAACTCTGCCATTTAAACTCTGCGATTTAAACTCAGCGATTTAAACTCTGCCATTTAAATTCTGCCATTTAAACTCTGCGATTTAAACTCTGCCATTTAAACTCTGCTATTTAAACTCTGCCATTTAAACTCTGCCATATAAACTCTAAGATTTGAATTCTGCGATTTAAACTCTGCGATTTAAACTCTGCCATTTAAAATCTGCCATTTAAACTCCGCCATTTAAACTCCACCAATTAAACTCCGCCAATTAAACTCCGCCATTTAAACTCCGCCATTTAAACTCCGCCATTTAAACTCCGCCATTTAAACTCCGCCATTTAAACTCCGCCATTTAAACTCCGCCATTTAAACTCCGCCATTTAATCTCCGCCATTTAATCTCCGCCTTTTAATCTCCGCCATTTAAACTACGCCATTTAAACTCCGCCATTTAAACACCGCCATTTAAACTCCGCCATATAAACTCCGCCATTTAAACTCCGCCAATTAAACTCCGCCATTTAAACTCCGCCATTTAAACTCCGCCATTTAAACTCCGCCATTTAAACGCCGCCATTTAAACGCCACCATTTAAACGCCGCCATTTAAACGCCGCCATTTAAACGCCGCCATTTAAACTCCGCCATTTAAACTCCGCCATTTAAACTCCGCCATTTAAACTTCGCCATTTAAACGCCGCCACTTAAACGCCGCCATTTAAACGCCGCCATTTAAACGCCGCCATTTAAACGCCGCCATTTAAACGCCGCCATTTAAACGCCGCCATTTAAACGCCGCCATTTAAACGCCGCCATTTAAACGCCGCCATTTAAACGCCGCCATTTAAACTCTGCCATTTAAACTCTGCCATTTAAACTCTGCCATTTAAACTCTGCCATTTAAACTCTGCCATTTAAACTCTGCCATTTAAAATCTGCCATTTAAACTCTGCCATTTAAACTCTGCCATTTAAACTCTGCCATTTAAACTCTGCCATTTAAACTCTGCGATTTAAACTCTGCGATTTAAACGCTGCCAATTAAACTCTGCCATTTAAACTCTGCCATTTAAAATCTGCCATTTAAACTCTGCCATTTAAACTCTGCCATTTAAACTCTGCGATTTAAACTCTGCGATTTAAACTCTGCCATTTAAACTCTGCGATTAAAACTCTGCCATTTAAACTCTGCGATTTAAACTCAGCGATTTAAACTCTGCCATTTAAACTCTGCCATTTAAACTCTGCGATTTAAACTCTGCCATTTAAACTCTGCCATTTAAACTCTGCCATATAAACTCTAAGATTTGAATTCTGCGATTTAAACTCTGCGATTTAAACTCTGCGATTTAAACTCTGCGATTTAAACTCTGCCATTTAAAATCTGCCATTTAAACTCTGCCATTAAAACTCTGCCATTTAAACTCTGCCATTTAAACTCTGCGATTTAAACTCTGCGATTTGAACTCTGCGATTTGAACTCTGCCATTTGAATTTTGCGGTTTGAATTCCGCGATTTGAACTCTGCGACTTGAACTCTGCGATTTAAACTCTGCCATTTAAACTCTGCCATTTGAACTCTGCCATTTAAACTCTGCCATTTAAACTCTGCCATTTAAACTCTGCCATTTAAACTCTGCCATATAAACCCTGCCATATAAACTCTGCGATTTAAACTCTGCGATTTGAACTCTGCCATTTGAACTCTGCGATTTGAACTCTGCGATTTGAAATCTGCGATTTGAAATCTGCCATTTAAACTCTGCCATTTAAACTCTGCCATTTAAACTCTGCCATTTAAACTCTGCCATTTAAACTCTGCGATTTGAACTCTGCGATTTGAACTCTGCGATTTGAACTCTGCGATTTGAACTATGCCATTTGAACTCTGCCATTTGAACTCTGCCATTTGAACTCTGCCATTTGAACTCTGCCATTTGAACTCTGCGATTTAAACTCTGCCATTTAAACTCTGCCATTTAAACTCTGCCATTTAAACTCTGCGATTTAAACTCTGCGATTTAAACTCAGCGATTTAAACTCTGCGATTTAAACTCTGCCATTTGAACTCTGCCATTTGAACTCTGCCATTTGAACTCTGCCATTTGAACTCTGCCATTTGAACTCTGCCATTTGAACTCTGCGATTTGAACTCTGCGATTTGAACGCTGCTTTTAAACTCATTTAAATTCTACGATTTAAACTCTGCAATTTAAACTCTGCTATTTAAACTCTGCCATTTCAACTCTGCGATTTAAACTCTGCGATTTAAACTCTGCGATTTAATATTTGCCATTTAAACTCTGCGATTTAAACTCTGCGATTTAAACTCTGCGACTTAAGCTCTGCCATTTAAGCTCTGCCATTTAAACTCTGCCATTTAAACTCTGCCTTATTAACTCTGCCATTTAAACTCTGCCATTTGAACTCTGCGATTTAAACTCTGCCATTTAAACTCTGCAATTTAAACTCTGCCATTTAAACTCTGCCATTTAAACTCTGCCATTTAAACTCTGCCATATAAACTCTGCGATTTGAACTCTGCAATTTAAACTCTGCAATTTAAACTCTGAGATTTAAACTCTGCGATTTAAACTCTGCGATTTAAACTCTGCGATTTGAACTCTGCGATTTGAACTCTGCAATTTGAACTCTGCGATTTGAACTCTGCGATTTGAACTCTGCGATTTAAACTCTGCGATTTAAACTCTGCGATTAAAACTCTGCCATTTAAACTCTGCCATTTAAATTCTGCCATTTAAACTCTGTCATTTAAACTCTGCGATTTAAACTCTGCCATTTAAACTCTGCCATTTAAACTCTGCCATTTAAACTCTGCGATTTAAACTCTGCGATTTAAACTCTGCGATTTAAACTCTGCTATTTAAACTCTGCCATTTAAATTCTGCGATTTAAACTCTGCGATTTAAACTCTGCGATTTAAACTCTGCCATTTAAACTCTGCCATATAAACTCTGCGATTTGAACTCTGCGATTGTAACTCTGCGATTTAAACTCTGCGATTTAAACTCTGCGATTTAAACTCTGCGATTTAAACTGCCATTTAAACTCTGCCATTTAAACTCTGCCATTTAAACTCTGGCATTTAAACTCTGCCATTTAAACTCTGCCATTTAAACTCTGCCATTTAAACTCTGCCATTTAAACTCTGCCATTTAAAATCTGCCATTTAAACTCTGCCATTTAAACTCTGCCATTTAAACTCTGCCATTTAAACTCTGCGATTTAAACTCTGCGATTTAAACGCTGCCAATTAAACTCTGCCATTTAAACTCTGCCATTTAAAATCTGCCATTTAAACTCTGCGATTTAAACTCTGCGATTTAAACTCTGCCATTTAAACTCTGCGATTAAAACTCTGCCATTTAAACTCTGCGATTTAAACTCAGCGATTTAAACTCTGCCATTTAAACTCTGCCATTTAAACTCTGCGATTTAAACTCTGCCATTTAAACTCTGCCATTTAAACTCTGCCATATAAACTCTAAGATTTGAATTCTGCGATTTAAACTCTGCGATTTAAACTCTGCGATTTAAACTCTGCGATTTAAACTCTGCCATTTAAAATCTGCCATTTAAACTCTGCCATTAAAACTCTGCCATTTAAACTCTGCCATTTAAACTCTGTGATTTAAACTCTGCGATTTAAACTCTGCGATTTGAACTCTGCGATTTGAACTCTGCCATTTGAATTTTGCGGTTTGAATTCCGCGATTTGAACTCTGCGACTTGAACTCTGCGATTTGAACTCTGCGATTTAAACTCTGCGATTTAAACTCTGCCATTTAAACTCTGCCATTTAAACTCTGCCATTTAAACTCTGCCATTTAAACTCTGCCATTTAAACTCTGCCATATAAACCCTGCCATATAAACTCTGCGATTTAAACTCTGCGATTTGAACTCTGCCATTTGAACTCTGCGATTTGAACTCTGCGATTTGAAATCTGCGATTTGAAATCTGCCATTTAAACTCTGCCATTTAAACTCTGCCATTTAAACTCTGCCATTTAAACTCTGCCATTTAAACTCTGCGATTTGAACTCTGCGATTTGAACTCTGCAATTTGAACTCTGCGATTTGAACTATGCCATTTGAACTCTGCCATTTGAACTCTGCCATTTGAACTCTGCCATTTGAACTCTGCCATTTGAACTCTGTGATTTAAACTCTGCCATTTAAACTCTGCCATTTAAACTCTGCCATTTAAACTCTGCCATTTAAACTCTGCCATTTAAACTCTGCGATTTAAACTCAGCGATTTAAACTCTGCGATTTAAACTCTGCCATTTGAACTCTGCCATTTGAACTCTGCCATTTGAACTCTGCCATTTGAACTCTGCGATTTGAACTCTGCGATTTGAACGCTGCTTTTAAACTCATTTAAATTCTACGATTTAAACTCTGCAATTTAAACTCTGCTATTTAAACTCTGCCATTTCAACTCTGCGATTTAAACTCTGCGATTTAAACTCTGCGATTTAATATTTGCCATTTAAACTCTGCGATTTAAACTCTGCGATTTAAACTCTGCGACTTAAGCTCTGCCATTTAAGCTCTGCCATTTAAACTCTGCCATTTAAACTCTGCCTTATTAACTCTGCCATTTAAACTCTGCCATTTGAACTCTGCGATTTAAACTCTGCCATTTAAACTCTGCGATTTAAACTCTGCCATTTAAACTCTGCCATTTAAACTCTGCCATTTAAACTCTGCCATATAAACTCTGCGATTTGAACTCTGCAATTTAAACTCTGCAATTTAAACTCTGAGATTTAAACTCTGCGATTTAAACTCTGCGATTTAAACTCTGCGATTTGAACTCTGCGATTTGAACTCTGCGATTTGAACTCTGCGATTTGAACTCTGCGATTTGAACTCTGCGATTTAAACTCTGCGATTTAAACTCTGCGATTAAAACTCTGCCATTTAAACTCTGCCATTTAAATTCTGCCATTTAAACTCTGTCATTTAAACTCTGCGATTTAAACTCTGCCATTTAAACTCTGCCATTTAAACTCTGCCATTTAAACTCTGCCATTTAAACTCTGCGATTTAAACTCTGCGATTTAAACTCTGCCATTTAAACTCTGCCATTTAAATTCTGCGATTTAAACTCTGCGATTTAAACTCTGCGATTTAAACTCTGCCATTTAAACTCTGCCATATAAACTCTGCGATTTGAACTCTGCGATTGTAACTCTGCGATTTAAACTCTGCGATTTAAACTCTGCGATTTAAACTCTGCGATTTAAACTGCCATTTAAACTCTGCCATTTAAACTCTGCCATTTGAACTCTGCCATTTAAACTCTGCCATATAAACTCTGTGATTTAAACTCTGCAATTTAAACTCTGCGATTTAAACTCTGCGATTTAAACTCTGCGATTTAAACTCTGCCATTTAAACTCTGCCATTTAAACCCTGCGATTTAAACTCTGCGATTTAAACTCTGCCATTTAAACTCTGCCATTTAAACTCTGCCATTTAAACTCTGCCATTTAAACTCTGCCATTTAAACTCTGCCATTTAAACTCTGCAATTTAAACTCTGCGATTTAAACTCTGCCATTTAAACTCTGCCATTTAAACTCTGCCATTTAAACTCTGCGATTTAAACTCTGCCATTTAAACTCTGCCATTTAAACTCTGCCATATAAACTCTAAGATTTGAATTCTGCGATTTAAACTCTGCGATTTAAACTCTGCGATTTAAACTCTGCGATTTGAACTTTGCCATTTGAACCTTCCCATTTGAGCTCTGCGATTTGAACTCTGCGATTTGAACTATGTGATTTAAACTCTGCGATTTAAACTCTGCGATTTGAACTCTGCGATTTGAACTCTGCGATTTGAACTCTGCGATTTGAACTCTGCGATTTCAACTCTGCGATTTGAACTCTGCGATTTGAACTCTGCCATTTGAACTCTGCCATTTGAACTCTGCGATTTGAACTCTGCGATTTAAACTCTGCGATTTAAACTCTGCGATTTAAACTCTGCCATTTAAACTCTGCCATTTAAACTCTGCCATTTAAACTCTGCGATATAAACACTGCGATTTGAACTCTGCGATTTGAACTCTGCCATTTGAACTCTGCCATTTGAACTCTGCCATTTAAACTCTGCCATTTAAACTCTGCCATTTAAACTCTGCCATTTAAACTCTGCCATTTAAACTCTGCCATATAAACTCTGCCATTTAAACTCTGCCATTTAAACTCTGCCATTTAAACTCTGCCATTTAAATTCTGCCATTTAAATTCTGCCATTTAAACTCCGCCATTTAAACTCAGCGATTTAAACTCTGCCATTTAAACTCTGCCATTTAAACTCTGCCATTTGAACTCTGCCATTTGAACTCTGCGATTTGAACTCTGCGATTTAAGCTCTGCGATTTAAACTCTGCGATTTAAACTCTGCGAATTAAACTCTGCGATTTAAACTCAGCGATTTAAACTCTGCGATTTAAACTCTGCCATTTAAACTCTGCTATTTAAACTCTGCCATATAAACTCTGCGATTTAAACTCTGCGATTTAAACTCTGCGATTTAAACTGTGCGATTTAAACTGTGCGGTTTGAACTCTGCGATTTGAACTCTGCCATTTGAACTCTGCGATTTGAACTCTGCGATTTGAACTCTACGATTTAAACTCTGCGATTTAAACTCTGCCATATAAACTCTGCCATTTAAACTCTGCGATTTAAAATCTGCAATTTAAACTCTGCGATTTAAACTCTGCGATTTAACTCTGCGATTTAAACTCTGCGATTTAAACTCTGCGATTTAAGCTCTGCCATTTAAACTCTGCCATTTAAACTCTGCCATTTAAACTCTGCCATTTGAACTCTGCCATTTGAACTCTGCGATTTAAACTCTGCGATTTAAACTCTGCGATTTAAACTCTGCGATTTAAACTCTGCGATTTAAACTCTGCCATTTAAACTCTGCGATTTAAACTCTGCCATTTAAACTCTGCCATTTAAACTCTGCCATTTAAACTCTGCCATTTAAACTCTGCCATTTAAACTCTGCCATTTAAACTCTGCCATATAAACTCTGCCATATAAACTCTGCGATTTGAACTCTGCGATTTAAACTCTGCGATTATAACTCTGCGATTTAAACTCTGCGATTAAAACTCTGCTATTTAAACTCTGCGATTTAAACTCTGCGATTTGAACTCTGCGATTTGAACTCTGCCAATTGAACTCTGCGATTTGAACTCTGCGATTTGAACATTGCCATTTGAACTCTGCGATTTAAACTCTGCCTTTTAAGTTCTGCCATTTAAACTCTGCGATTGAAACTCTGCGATTTAAACTCTGCGATTTAAACTCTGCCATTTAAACTCTGCCATTTAAACTCGGCCATTTAAACTCGGCCATTTAAACTCGGCCATATAAACTCTGCCATATAAACTCTGCGATTTGAACTCTGCCATATAAACTCTGCGATTTAATCTCTGCGATTTAAACTCTGCGATTTAAACTCTGCGATTTGAACTCTGCGATTTGAACTCTGCGATTTGAACTCTGCGATTTGAACTCTGTGATTTGAACTGTATGATTTAAACTCTGCGATTTAAGCTCTGAGATTTAAGCTCTGCCATTTAAGCTCTGCCATTTAAACTCTACCATTTAAACTCTGCCATTTAAACTCTGCCATTTAAACTCTGCGATTTAAACTCTGCGATTATAACTCTGCGATTAAAACTCTGCTATTTAAACTCTGTGATTTAAACTCTGCGATTTGAACTCTGCGATTTGAACTCTGCGATTTGAACTCTGCGATTTGAACTCTGCGATTTGAACTCTGCCATTTGAACTCTGCGATTTAAACTCTGCGATTTAATCTCTGTGATTTAAACTCTGTGATTTAAACTCTGCGATTTGAACTCTGCCATTTGAACTCTGCGATTTGAACTCTGCGATTTGAACTCTGCGATTTGAACTCTGCGATTTAAGCTCTGCGATTTAAGCTCTGCCATTTAAGCTCTGCCATTTAAACTCTGCCATTTAAACTCTGCCATTTAAACTCTGCCATTTAAACTCTGCCAATTGAACTCTGCCATTTGAACTCTGCGATTTAAACTCTGCCATTTAAACTCTGCCATTTAAACTCTACGATTTAAACTGCCATTTAAACTCTGCGATTTAAACTCTGCCATTTAAACTCTGCCATTTAAACTCTGCCATTTAAACTCTGCCATTTAAACTCTGCCATTTAAACTCTGCCATTTAAACTCTGCCATTTAAACTCTGCCATATAAACTCTGCCATTTAAACTCTGCCATTTAAACTCTGCGATTTAAACTCTGCCATTTAAACTCTGCCATTTAAACTCTGCGATTTAAACTCAGCGATTTAAATTCTGCCATTTAATTCTGCCATTTAAACTCTGCCATTTAAACTCTGCGATTTAAACTCAGCGATTTAAACTCAGCGATTTAAACTCTGCCATTTAAACTCAGCCATTTAAACTCTGCCATTTAAACTCTGCGATTTAAACTCTGCGATTTAAACTCTGCGATTTAAACTCTGCGATTTAAACTCTGCGATTTGAACTCTGCGATTTAAACTCTGCTATTTAAACTCTGCCATTTGAACTCTGCCATTTGAACTCTGCCATTTGAACTCTGCCATTTGAACTCTGCGATTTGAACTCTGCGATTTAAACTCTGCGATTTAAACTCTGAGATTTAAACTCTGCCATTTAAACTCTGCGATTTAAACTCTGCGATTTAAACTCTGCGATTTAAACTCTGCGATTTAAACTCTGCCATTTAAACTCTGCCATTTAAACTCTGCCATTTAAACTCTGCCATTTAAACTCTGCCATTTAAACTCTGCCATTTAAACTCTGCGATTTGAACTCTGCGATTTGAACTCTGCGATTTGAACTCTGCGATTTGAACTCTGCGATTTGAGCTCTGCGATTTGAACTCTGCGATTTGAACTCTGCGATTTGAACTCTGCGATTTGAACTCTGCGATTTGAACTCTGCGATTTAAACTCTGCGATTTAAACTCTGCCATTTAAACTCTGCCATTTAAACTCTGCCATTTAAACTCTGCCATTTAAACTCTGCCATTTAAACTCTGCATTTTAAACTCTGCCATTTAAACTCTGCCATTTAAACTCTGCCATTTAATCTCTGCCATTTAAACTCCACCATCTAAACTCCACCATCTAAACTCTGCCATTTAAACTCTGCCATTTAAACTCTGCGATTTAAACTCTGCCATTTAAACTCTGCCATTTAAACTCTGCGATTTAAACTCTGCGATTTAAACTCTGCGATTTGAACTCTGCGATTTGAACTCTGCGATTTGAACTCTGCGATTTGAACTCTGCGATTTGAACTCTGCGATTTGAACTCTGCGATTTGAACTCTACGATTTGAACTCTGCGATTTGAACTCTGCGATTTGAACACTGCGATTTAAACTCTGCAATTTAAACTCTGCCATTTGAACTCTGCCATTTGAACTCTGCGATTTAAACTCTGTGATTTAAACTCTGGCATTTAAACTCTGGCATTTAAACTCTGCTATTTGAACTCTGCGATTTGATCTCAGCGATTTGAACTCAGCGATTTGAACTCAGCGATTTGAACTCTGCAATTTGAACTCTGCAATTTGAACTCTGCGATTTGAACTCTGCGATTTGAACTCTGCGATTTGAACTCTGCGATTTGAACTCTGCGATTTGAACTCTGCGATTTAAAATCTGCGATTTAAACTCTGCGATTTAAACTCTGGCATTTAAACTCTGGCATTTAAACTCTGGCATTTAAACTCTGCTATTTGAACTCTGCGATATGAACTCAGCGATTTGAACTCTGGCATTTAAACTCTGGCATTTAAACTCTGGCATTTAAACTCTGCTATTTGAACTCTGCGATTTGAACTCTGCGATTTGAACTCTGCGATTTGAACTCTGCGATTTAAACTCTGCGATTTGAACTCTGCGATTTGAACTCTTTCATTTGAACTCTTTCATTTGAACTCTTTCATTTGAACTCTACGATTTGAACTCTACGATTTGAACTCTGCGATTTGAACTCTGCGATTTGAACTCTGCGATTTGAAATCTGCGATTTGAACTCTGCGATTTGAACTCTGCGATTTGAACTCTGCGATTTGAACTCTGCGATTTGAACTCTGCGATTTGAACTCCGCCATTTAAACCCCGCCATTTAAACCCCGCCATTTAAACCCCGCCATTTAAACCCCGCCATTTAAACGCCGCCATTTAAACGCCGCCATTTAAACGCCGCCATTTAAACGCCGCCATTTAAACGCCGCCATTTAATCTCCGCCATTTAATCTCCGCCATTTAAACTCCGCCATTTAAACTCCGCCACTTAAACTCCGCCACTTAAACTCCGCCAATTAAACTCCGCCATTTAAACTCTGCCTTTTAAACTCTGCCATTTAAACACTGCCATTTAAACTCTGCCATTTAAACTCTGCCATTTAAACTCTGCCATTTAAACACTGCCATTTAAACTCTGCCATTTAAACTCTGCGATTTAAACTCTGCGATTTAAACTCTGCGATTTAAACTCAGCGATTTAAACTCTGCCATTTAATTCTGCCATTTAAACTCTGCCATTTAAACTCTGCGATTTAAACTCTACGATTTAAACTCTGCCATTTAAACTCTGCCATATAAACTCTAAGATTTGAATTCTGCGATTTAAACTCTGCGATTTAAATTCTGCGATTTAAACTCTGCGATTTAAACTCTGCGATTTAAACTCTGCGATTTGAACTCTGCCATTTGAATCCTGCCATTTGAATTCTGCGATTTGAACTCTGCGATTTGAACTCTGCGATTTAAACTCTGCGATTTAAACTCTGCGATTTGAACTCTGTGATTTGAACTCTGCCATTTAAACTCTGCCATTTAAAGTCTGCGATTTGAACTCTGTGATTTGAACTCTGCCATTTAAACTCTGCCATTTAAACTCTGCGATTTAAACTCTGCCATTTAAACTCTGCGATTTAAACTCTGCAATTTGAACTCTGCGATTTAAACTCATTTAAACTCTGCCATTTGAACTCTGCCATTTGAACTCTGCCATTTGAACTCTGCCATTTAAACTCTGCGATTTAAACTCCGCGATTTGAACTCTGCGATTTGAACTCTTTCATTTGAACTCTGCGATTTGAACTCTGCGATTTGAACTTTGCGATTTGAACTCTGCGATTTGAACTCTGCGATTTGAACTCTACGATTTGAACTCTACGATTTAAATTCTGCGATTTGAACTCTGCGATTTGAACTATGCCATTTGAAGTCTGCGATATGAAGTCTGCGATTTGAAGTCTGAACTCCGCGATTTGAACTACGCGATTTAAACTCCGCGATTTAAACTCCGCCATTTAAACCCCGCCATTTAAACGCCGCCATTTAAACGCCGCCATTTAAACGCCGCCATTTAAACGCCGCCATTTAAACGCCGCCATTTAAACGCCGCCATTTAAACGCCGCCATTTAAACGCCGCCATTTAAACGCCGCCATTTAAACTCTGCCATTTAAACTCTGCCATTTAAACTCCGCCATTTAAACTCCGCCATTTAAACTCCGCCATTTAAACTCCGCCATTTAAACTCCGCCATTTAAACTCCGCCATTTAAACTCCGCCATTTAAACTCCGCCATTTAAACTCCGCCATTTAAACTCTGCCATTTAAACTCCGCCATTTAAACTCCGCAATTTAAACTCCGCCATTTAAACGCCGCCATTTAAACGCCGCCATTTAAACGCCGCCATTTAAACGCAGCCATTTAAACGCCGCCATTTAAACGCCGCCATTTAAACGCCGCCATTTAAACGCCGCCATTTAAACGCCGCCATTTAAACGCCGCCATTTAAACGCCGCCAGTTAAACGCCGCCAGTTAAACGCCGCCAGTTAAACTCCGCCATTTAAACTCCGCCATTTAAACGCCGCCATTTAAACGCCGCCATTTAAACGCCGCCATTTAAACGCCGCCATTTAAACGCCGCCATTTAAACGCCGCCATTAAAACGCCGCCATTAAAATGCCGCCATTTAAACGCCGCCATTTAAACGCCGCCATTTAAACGCCGCCATTTAAACTCTGCCATTTAAACTCTGCCATTAAAACTCTGCCATTTAAACTCTGCCATTTAAACACTGCCAATTAAACTCTGCCAATTAAACTCTGCCATTTAAACTCTGCCATTTAAACTCTGCCATTTAAACTCTGCCATTTAAACTCTGCCATTTAAACACTGCCATTTAAACTCTGCGATTTAAACTCTGCGATTTAAACTCTGCGATTTAAACTCAGCGATTTAAACTCTGACATTTAATTCTGCCATTTAAACTCTGCCATTTAAACTCTGCCATTTAAACTCTGCGATTTAAACTCTACAATTTAAACTCTGCCATTTAAACTCTGCAATATAAACTCTAAGATTTGAATTCTGCGATTTAAACTCTGCGATTTAAATTCTGCGATTTAAACTCTGCGATTTAAACTCTGCCATTTAAAATCTGCCATTTAAACTCTGCCATTAAAACTCTGCGATTTAAACTCTGCCATTAAAACTCTGCGATTTAAACTCTGCCATTTGAATTCTGCCATTTGAATTCTGCGATTTGAACTCTGCGATTTGAACTCTGCGATTTAAACTCTGCGATTTAAAAACTCTGCGATTTAAACTCTGCGATTTGAACTCTGTGATTTGAACTCTGCCATTTAAACTCTGCGATTTAAACTCTGCGATTTAAACTCTGCCATTTAAACTCTGCGATTTAAACTCTGCGATTTGAACTCTGCGATTTAAACTCATTTAAACTCTGCCATTTGAACTCTGCCATTTGAACTCTGCCATTTGAACTCTGCGATTTGAACTCTGCGATTTAAACTCTGCGATTTGAACTCTGCGATTTAAACTCTGGCATTTAAACTCTGGCATTTAAATTCAGCGATTTGAACTCTGCGATTTGAACTCTGCGATTTGAACTCTGCGATTTAAACTCTGCGATTTAAACTCTGCGATTTGAACTCTGCGATTTGAACTCTTTCATTTGAACTCTTTCATTTGAACTCTGCGATTTGAACTCTGCGAATTGAACTCTGCGATTTGAACTCTGCGATTTGAACTCTACGATTTGAACTCTACGATTTCAACTCTACGATTTTAATTCTGCGATTTGAACTCTGCGATTTGAACTCTGCGATTTGAACTCTGCGATTTGAAGTCTGCGATTTGAAGTCTGAACTCCGCGATTTGAACTACGCGATTTAAACTCCGCGATTTAAACTCCGCCATTTAAACTCCGCCATTTAAACTCCGCCATTTTAAACCCCGCCATTTAAACCCCGCCATTTAAACCCCGCCATTTAAACCCCGCCATTTAAACCCCGCCATTTAAACCCCGCCATTTAAATCCCGCCATTTAAACACCGCCATTTAAACGCCGCCATTTAAACGCCGCCATTTAAACTCCGCCATTTAAACTCCGCCATTTAAACTCCGCCATTTAAACTCCGCCATTTAAACTCCGCCATTTAAACACCGCCATTTAAACTTTGCCATTTAAACTCTGCCATTTAAACTCTGCCATTTAAACTCTGCCAATTAAACTCTGCCAATTAAACTCTGCCATTTAAACTCTGCCATTTAAACACTGCCATTTAAACTTTGCGATTTAAACTCTGCGATTTAAACTCTGCGATTTAAACTCAGCTATTTAAACTCTGCCATTTAATTCTGCCATTTAAACTCTGCCATTTAAACTCTGCGATTTAAACTCTGCGATTTAAACTCTACGATTTAAACTCTGCCATTTAAACTCTGCCATATAAACTCAAAGATTTGAATTCTGCGATTTAAACTCTGCGATTTAAATTCTGCGATTTAAACTCTGCGATTTAAACTCTGCCATTTAAAATCTGCCATTTAAACTCTGCCATTAAAACTCTGCGATTTAAACTCTGCGATTTAAACTCTGCGATTTAAACTCTGCCATTTGAATTCTGCCATTTGAACCCTGCCATTTAAACTCTGCGATTTAAACTCTGCGATTTAAACTCTGAGATTTAAACTCTGCGATTTAAACTCTGCGATTTGAACTCTGCGATTTAAACTCATTTAAACTCTGCCATTTGAACTCTGCCATTACAACTCTGCGATTTGAACTCTGCGATTTAAACTCTGCGATTTAAACTCTGGCATTTATACTCTGGCATTTAAACTCTGCGATTTGAACTCTGCGATTTGAACTCTTTCATTTGAACTCTGCGATTTGAACTCTGCGAATTGAACTCTGCGATTTGAACTCTGCGATTTGAACTCTACGATTTGAACTCTACGATTTGAACTCTACGATTTTAATTCTGCGATTTGAACTTTGCGATTTGAAGTCTGCGATTTGAAGTCTGCGATTTGAAGTCTGCGATTTGAAGTCTGAACTCCGCGATTTGAACTACGCGATTTAAACTCCGCGATTTAAACTCCGCCATTTAAACTCCGCCATTTAAACTCCGCCATTTAAACTCCGCCATTTAAACCCCGCCAATTAAAACCCCGCCATTTAAACCCCGCCATTTAAACCCCGCCATTTAAACCCCGCCATTTAAACCGAGCCATTTAAACCCCGCCATTTAAACGCCGCCATTTAAACTCTGCCATTTAAACTCCGCCATTTAAACTCCGCCATTTAAACTCCGCCATTTAAACTCCGCCATTTAAACTCCGCCATTTAAACTCCGCCATTCAAACTCCGCAATTCAAACTCCGCCATTCAAACTCCGCCATTCAAACGCCGCCATTCAAACGCCGCCATTCAAACGCCGCCATTCAAACGCCGCCATTTAAACTCTGCCATTTAAACTCTGCCATTTAAACTCTGCCATTTAAACTCTGCCATTTAAACTCTGCCATTTAAACTCTGCCATTTAAACTCTGCCATTTAAACTCTGCCATTTAAACTCCGCCATTTAAACTCCGCCATTTAAACTCCGCCATTTAAACTCCGCCATTTAAACTCCGCCATTTAAACTCCGCCATTTAAACTCCGCCATTCAAACTCCGCCATTCAAACTCCGCCATTCAAACTCCGCCATTCAAACCCCGCCATTCAAACGCCGCTATTTAAACGCCGCCATTTAAACGCCGCCATTTAAACGCCGCCATTTAAACGCCGCTATTTAAACGCCTCCATTTAAACTCTGCCATTTAAACTCCGCCATTTAAACTCCGCCATTTAAACTCCGCCATTTAAACTCCGCCATTTAAACTCCGCCATTTAAACACCGCCATTTAAACGCCGCCATTTAAACGCCGCCATTTAAACGCCGCCATTTAAACGCCGCCATTTAAACGCCGCCATTTAAACGCCGCCATTAAAACGCCGCCATTTAAACGCCGCCATTTAAACGCCGCCATTTAAACTCTGCCATTTAAACTCTGCCATTTAAACTCTGCCATTTAAACTCTGCCATTTAAACTCTGCCATTTAAACTCTGCCATTTAAACTCTGCCATTTAAACTCTGCCATTTAAACTCTGCCATTTAAACTCTGCCAATTAAACTCTGCCAATTAAACTCTGCCATTTAATTCTGCCATTTAAACTCTGCCATTTAAACTCTGCGATTTAAACTCTGCGATTTAAACTCTACGATTTAAACTCTGCCATTTAAACTCTGCCATATAAACTCTAAGATTTGAATTCTGCGATTTAAACTCTGCGATTTAAATTCTGCGATTTAAACTCTGCGATTTAAACTCTGCCATTTAAAATCTGTCATTTAAAATCTGCCATTTAAAATCTGCGATTTAAACTCTGCGATTTAAACTCTGCAATTTGAACTCTGCGATTTAAACTCATTTAAACTCTGCCATTTGAACTCCGCCATTCAAACTCCGCCATTCAAACTCCGCCATTCAAACTCCGCCATTCAAACTCCGCCATTCAAACCCCGCCATTCAAACGCCGCTATTTAAACGCCGCCATTTAAACGCCGCCATTTAAACGCCGCCATTTAAACGCCGCCATTTAAACGCCTCCATTTAAACTCTGCCATTTAAACTCCGCCATTTAAACTCCGCCATTTAAACTCCGCCATTTAAACTCCACCATTTAAACTCCGCCATTTAAACACCGCCATTTAAACGCCGCCATTTAAACGCCGCCATTTAAACGCCGCCATTTAAACGCCGCCATTTAAACGCCGCCATGTAAACGCCGCCATTTAAACGCCGCCATTTAAACGCCGCCATTAAAACGCCGCCATTTAAACGCCGCCATTTAAACGCCGCCATTTAAACGCCGCCATTTAAACTCTGCCATTTAAACTCTGCCATTTAAACTCTGCCATTTAAACTCTGCCATTTAAACTCTGCCATTTAAACTCTGCCATTTAAACTCTGCCATTTAAACTCTGCCATTTAAACTCTGCCAATTAAACTCTGCCAATTAAACTCTGCCATTTAATTCTGCCATTTAAACTCTGCCATTTAAACTCTGCGATTTAAACTCTGCGATTTAAACTCTACGATTTAAACTCTGCCATTTAAACTCTGCCATATAAACTCTAAGATTTGAATTCTGCGATTTAAACTCTGCGATTTAAATTCTGCGATTTAAACTCTGCGATTTAAACTCTGCCATTTAAAATCTGCCATTTAAAATCTGCCATTTAAAATCTGCGATTTAAACTCTGCGATTTAAACTCTGCGATTTAAACTCTGCAATTTGAACTCTGCGATTTAAACTCATTTAAACTCTGCCATTTGAACTCTGCCATTTGAACTTTGCGATTTGAACTCTGCGATTTGAACTCTGCGATTTGAACTCTGAGATTTAAACTCTGCGATTTAAACTCTGGCATTTAAACTCTGGCATTTGAACTCAGCGATTTGAACTCAGCGATTTGAACTCTGCGATTTGAACTCTGCGATTTGAACTCTGCGATTTGAACTCTGCGATTTGAACTCTGCGATTTGAACTCTGCGATTTAAACTCTGAGATTTAAACTCTGCGATTTGAACTCTTTCATTTAAACTCTGGCATTTAAACTCTGGCATTTGAACTCAGCGAATTGAACTCTGCGATTTGAACTCTGCGATTTGAACTCTGCGATTTGAACTCTGCGATTTGAACTCTGCGATTTAAACTCTGAGATTTAAACTCTGCGATTTGAACTCTGCGATTTGAACTCTTTCATTTGAACTCTGCGATTTGAACTCTGCGATTTGAACTCTGCGAATTGAACTCTGCGATTTGAACTCTGCGATTTGAACTCTGCGATTTGAACTCTGCGATTTGAACTCTGCGATTTGAACTCTACGATTTGAACTCTACGATTTGAACTCTGCGATTTGAACTCTGCGATTTGAAGTCTGCGATTTGAAGTCTGCGATTTGAAGTCTGAACTCCGCGATTTGAACTACGCGATTTAAACTCCGCGATTTAAACTCCGCCATTTAAACTCCGCCATTTAAACTCCGCCATTTAAACTCCGCCATTTAAACCCCGCCATTTTAAACCCCGCCTTTTAAACCCCGCCATTTAAACCCCGCCATTTAAACCCCGCCATTTAAACGCCGCCATTTAAACGCCGCCATTTAAACGCCGCCATTTAAACTCCGCCATTTAAACTCCGCCATTTAAACTCCGCCATTTAAACTCCGCCATTTAAACTCCGCCATTTAAACTCCGCCATTTAAACTCCGCCATTTAAACACCGCCATTCAAACTCCGCAATTCAAACTCCGCAATTCAAACTCCGCCATTCAAACTCCGCCATTCAAACTCCGCCATTCAAACCCCGCCATTCAAACCCCGCCATTCAAACGCCGCCATTTAAACGCCGCCATTTAAACGCCGCCATTTAAACGCCGCCATTTAAACGCCGCCATTTAAACGTCGCCATTTAAACGCCTCCATTTAAACTCTGCCATTTAAACTCCGCCATTTAAACTCCGCCATTTAAACTCCGCCATTTAAACTCCGCCATTTAAACTCCGCCATTTAAACTCCGCCATTTAAACTCCGCCATTTAAACTCCGCCATTTAAACTCCGCCATTTAAACACCGCCATTTAAACACCGCCATTCAAACTCCGCCATTTAAAATATGCCATTTAAAATATGCCATTTAAACTATGACATTTAAACTCTGCCATTTAAACTCTGCCATTTAAACTCTGCCATTTAAACTCTGCCATTTAAACTCCGCCATTTAAACTCCGCCATTTAAACTCCGCCATTTAAACACCGCCATTTAAACTCCGCCATTTAAACTCCGCCATTCAAACTCCGCCATTCAAACTCCGCCATTCAAACTCCGCCATTCAAACTCCGCCATTCAAACTACGCCATTCAAACTCCGCCATTCAAACTCCGCCATTTAAACTCCGCCATTTAATCTCCGCCATTTAATCTCCGCCTTTTAATCTCCGCCATTTAAACTCCGCCATTTAAACTCCGCCATTTAAACTCCGCCATTTAAACTCCGCCATTTAAACTCCGCCATTTAATCTCCGCCATTTAAACTCCGCCATTTAAACTCCGCCATTTAAACTCCGCCATTTAAACTCCGCCATTTAAACTCTACCATTTAAACTCTGCCATTTAAACTCTGCCATTTATACTCTGCCATTTAAACTCTGCCATTTAAACTCTGCCATTTAAACTCCGCCATTTAAACTCCGCCATTTAAACTCCGCCATTTAAACTCCGCCATTTAAACTACGCCATTCAAACTCCGCCATTCAAACTCCGCCATTCAAACTCCGCCATTCAAACTCCGCCATTCAATCTCCGCCATTCAATCTCCGCCTTTTAATCTCCGCCATTTAAACTCCGCCATTTAAACTCCGCCATTTAAACTCCGCCATTTAAACTCCGCCATTTTAACTCCGCCATTTAAACTCTGCCATTTAAACTCTGCCATTTAAACTCTGCCATTTAAACTCTGCCATTTAAACTCTGCCATTTAAACTCTGCCATTTAAACTCTGCCATTTAAACTCTGCGATTTCAACTCTACGATTTAAACTCAGCCATTTAAACTCAGCCATTTAAACTCCGCCATTTAAACTCCGCCATTTAAACTCCGCCATTTAAACTCCGCCATTTAAACGCCGCCATTTAAACGCCGCCATTTAAACGCCGCCATTTAAACGCCGCCATTTAAACGCCGCCATTTAAACGCCGCCATTAAAACGCCGCCATTAAAACGCCGCCATTTAAACGCCGCCATTTAAACGCCGCCATTTAAACGCCGCCATTTAAACTCTGCCATTTAAACTCTGCCATTTAAACTCTGCCATTTAAACTCTGCCATTTAAACTCTGCCATTTAAACTCTGCCATTTAAACTCTGCCATTTAAACTCTGCCATTTAAACTCTGCCAATTAAACTCTGCCAATTAATTCTGCCATTTAAACTCTGCCATTTAAACTCTGCGATTTAAACTCTGCGATTTAAACTCTACGATTTAAACTCTGCCATTTAAACTCTGCCATATAAACTCTAAGATTTGAATTCTGCGATTTAAACTCTGCGATTTAAATTCTGCGATTTAAACTCTGCGATTTAAACTCTGCCATTTAAAATCTGCCATTTAAAATCTGCCATTTAAAATCTGCGATTTAAACTCTGCGATTTAAACTCTGTGATTTGAACTCTGCCATTTGAATTCTGCCATTTGAATTCTGCCATTTGAATTCTGCGATTAGAACTCTGCGATTTGAACTCTGCGATTTAAACTCTGCGATTTAAACTCTGCGATTTAAACTCTGCGATTTGAACTCTGTGATTTGAACTCTGTGATTTGAACTCTGCCATTTAAACTCTGCCATTTAAACTCTGCGATTTAAACTCTGCGATTTAAACTCTGCGATTTAAACTCTGCAATTTGAACTCTGCGATTTAAACTCATTTAAACTCTGCCATTTGAACTCTGCCATTTGAACTCTGCGATTTGAACTCTGCGATTTAAACTCTGAGATTTAAACTCTGCGATTTAAACTCTGGCATTTAAACTCTGGCATTTGAACTCAGCGATTTGAACTCTGCGATTTGAACTCTGCGATTTGAACTCTGCGATTTGAACTCTGCGATTTGAACTCTGCGATTTGAACTCTGCGATTTAAACTCTGAGATTTAAACTCTGCGATTTGAACTCTGCGATTTGAACTCTTTCATTTGAACTCTGCGATTTGAACTCTGCGATTTGAACTCTGCGATTTGAACTCTGCGATTTGAACTCTGCGATTTGAACTCTGCGATTTGAACTCTACGATTTGAACTCTACGATTTAAATTCTGCGATTTGAACTCTGCGATTTGAAGTCTGCGATTTGAAGTCTGCGATTTGAAGTCTGCGATTTGAAGTCTGAACTCCGCGATTTGAACTACGCGATTTAAACTCCGCGATTTAAACTCCGCCATTTAAACTCCGCCATTTAAACTCCGCCATTTAAACTCCGCCATTTAAACCCCGCCATTTTAAACCCCGCCATTTAAACCCCGCCATTTAAACCCCGCCATTTAAACCCCGCCATTTAAACCCCGCCATTTAAACCCCGCCATTTAAACGCCGCCATTTAAACGCCGCCATTTAAACGCCGCCATTTAAACGCCGCCATTTAAACTCTGCCATTTAAACTCTGCCATTTAAACTCCGCCATTTAAACTCCGCCATTTAAACTCCGCCATTTAAACTCCGCCATTTAAACTCCGCCATTTAAACTCCGCCATTTAAACACCGCCATTCAAACTCCGCAATTCAAACTCCGCCATTCAAACTCCGCCATTCAAACTCCGCCATTCAAACTCCGCCATTCAAACCCCGCCATTCAAACCCCGCCATTTAAACGCCGCCATTTAAACGCCGCCATTTAAACGCCGCCATTTAAACGCCGCCATTTAAACGCCGCCATTTAAACGTCGCCATTTAAACGCCTCCATTTAAACTCTGCCATTTAAACTCCGCCATTTAAACTCCGCCATTTAAACTCCGCCATTTAAACTCCGCCATTTAAACTCCGCCATTTAAACTCCGCCATTTAAACACCGCCATTTAAACACCGCCATTCAAACTCCGCCATTTAAAATATGCCATTTAAAATATGCCATTTAAACTCTGCCATTTAAACTCTGCCATTTAAACTCTGCCATTTAAACTCTGCCATTTAAACTCTGCCATTTAAACTCCGCCATTTAAACTCCGCCATTTAAACTCCGCCATTTAAACTCTGCCATTCAAACTCCGCCATTCAAACTCCGCCATTCAAACTCCGCCATTCAAACTCCGCCATTCAAACTCCGCCATTCAAACTCCGCCATTCAAACTCCGCCAGTTAAACTCCGCCATTTAATCTCCGCCATTTAATCTCCGCCATTTAATCTCCGCCTTTTAATCTCCGCCATTTAAACTCCGCCATTTAAACTCCGCCATTTAAACTCCGCCATTTAAACTCCGCCATTTAATCTCCGCCATTTAAACTCCGCCATTTAAACTCCGCCATTTAAACTCCGCCATTTAAACTCCGCCATTAAAACTCCGCCATTTAAACTCCGCCATTTAAACTCTGCCATTTAAACTCTGCCATTTAAACTCTGCCATTTAAACTCTGCCATTTAAACTCTGCCATTTAAACTCCGCCATTTAAACTCCGCCATTTAAACTCCGCCATTTAAACTACGCCATTCAAACTCCGCCATTCAAACTCCGCCATTCAAACTCCGCCATTCAAACTCCGCCATTCAAACTCCGCCATTTAATCTCCGCCTTTTAATCTCCGCCATTTAAACTCCGCCATTTAAACTCCACCATTTAAACTCCGCCATTTAAACTCCGCCATTTAAACTCCGCCATTTAAACTCCGCCATTTAAACTCTGCCATTTAAACTCTGCCATTTAAACTCTGCCATTTAAACTCTGCCATTTAAACTCTGCCATTTAAACTCTGCCATTTAAACTCTGCCATTTAAACTCTGCGATTTCAACTCTACGATTTAAACTCTACGATTTAAACTCAGCCATTTAAACTCAGCCATTTAAACTCAGCCATTTAAACTCTGCCATTTAAACTCTGCCATTTAAACTCTGCCAATTAAACTCTGCCATTTAAACTCTGCCATTTAAACTCTGCCATTTAAACTCTGCCATTTAAACTCTGCCATTTAAACTCTGCCATTTAAACTCTGCCATTTAAACTCTGCCATTTAAACTCTGCCATTTAAATTCTGCCATTTAAATTCTGCGATTTAAATTCTGCCATTTAAACTCTGCCATTTAAACTCTGCCATTTAAACTCTGCGATTTAAACTCTGCGATTTAAACTCTACGATTTAAACTCTGCCATTTAAACTCTGCCATATAAACTCTAAGATTTGAATTCTGCGATTTAAACTCTGCGATTTAAATTCTGCGATTTAAACTCTGCGATTTAAACTCTGCCATTTAAAATCTGCCATTTAAAATCTGCCATTTAAAATCTGCGATTTAAACTCTGCGATTTAAACTCTGTGATTTGAACTCTGCCATTTGAAATCTGCCATTTGAATTCTGCCATTTGAATTCTGCGATTAGAACTCTGCGATTTGAACTCTGCGATTTAAACTCTGCGATTTAAACTCTGCGATTTGAACTCTGCGATTTGAACTCTGTGATTTGAACTCTGTGATTTGAACTCTGCCATTTAAACTCTGCCATTTAAACTCTGCGATTTAAACTCTGCGATTTAAACTCTGCGATTTAAACTCTGCAATTTGAACTCTGCGATTTAAACTCATTTAAACTCTGCCATTTGAACTCTGCCATTTGAACTCTGCGATTTGAACTCTGCGATTTAAACTCTGAGATTTAAACTCTGCGATTTAAACTCTGGCATTTGAACTCTGGCATTTGAACTCAGCGATTTGAACTCTGCGATTTGAACTCTGCGATTTGAACTCTGCGATTTGAACTCTGCGATTTGAACTCTGCGATTTGAACTCTGCGATTTAAACTCTGAGATTTAAACTCTGCGAATTGAACTCTGCGATTTGAACTCTTTCATTTGAACTCTGCGATTTGAACTCTGCGAATTGAACTCTGCGATTTGAACTCTGCGATTTGAACTCTGCGATTTGAACTCTGCGATTTGAACTCTACGATTTGAACTCTACGATTTAAATTCTGCGATTTGAACTCTGCGATTTGAAGTCTGCGATTTGAAGTCTGCGATTTGAAGTCTGAACTCCGCGATTTGAACTACGCGATTTAAACTCCGCCATTTAAACTCCGCCATTTAAACTCCGCCATTTAAACTCCGCCATTTAAACTCCGCCATTTAAACCCCGCCATTTTAAACCCCGCCATTTAAACCCCGCCATTTAAACCCCGCCATTTAAACCCCGCCATTTAAACGCCGCCATTTAAACGCCGCCATTTAAACGCCGCCATTTAAACGCCGCCATTTAAACTCTGCCATTTAAACTCTGCCATTTAAATTCCGCCATTTAAACTCCGCCATTTAAACTCCGCCATTTAAACTCCGCCATTTAAACTCCGCCATTTAAACTCCGCCATTTAAACTCCGCCATTTAAACTCCGCCATTTAAACACCGCCATTCAAACTCCGCAATTCAAACTCCGCAATTCAAACTCCGCCATTCAAACTCCGCCATTCAAACTCCGCCATTCAAACCCCGCCATTCAAACCCCGCCATTCAAACGCCGCCATTTAAACGCCGCCATTTAAACGCCGCCATTTAAACGCCGCCATTTAAACGCCGCCATTTAAACGTCGCCATTTAAACGCCTCCATTTAAACTCTGCCATTTAAACTCCGCCATTTAAACTCCGCCATTTAAACTCCGCCATTTAAACTCCGCCATTTAAACTCCGCCATTTAAACTCCGCCATTTAAACTCCGCCATTTAAACTCCGCCATTTAAACACCGCCATTTAAACACCGCCATTCAAACTCCGCCATTTAAAATATGCCATTTAAAATATGCCATTTAAACTATGACATTTAAACTCTGCCATTTAAACTCTGCCATTTAAACTCTGCCATTTAAACTCTGCCATTTAAACTCTACCATTTAAACTCTGCCATTTAAACTCCGCCATTTAAACTCCGCCATTTAAACTCCGCCATTTAAACTCCGCCATTCAAACTCTGCCATTCAAACTCCGCCATTCAAACTCCGCCATTCAAACTACGCCATTCAAACTCCGCCATTCAAACTCCGCCATTCAAACTCCGCCATTTAAACTCCGCCATTTAATCTCCGCCATTTAATCTCCGCCATTTAATCCCCGCCTTTTAATCTCCGCCATTTAAACTCCGCCATTTAAACTCCGCCATTTAAACTCCGCCATTTAAACTCCGCCATTTAAACTCCGCCATTTAATCTCCGCCATTTAAACTCCGCCATTTAAACTCCGCCATTTAAACTCCGCCATTTAAACTCCGCCATTTAAACTCTGCCATTTAAACTCTGCCATTTAAACTCTGCCATTTAAACTCTGCCATTTAAACTCTGCCATTTAAACTCTGCCATTTAAACTCTGTCATTTAAACTCTGCCATTTAAACTCTGCCATTTAAACTCTGCCATTTAAACTCTGCCATTTAAACTCTGCCATTTAAACTCTGCCAATTAAACTCTGCCAATTAAACTCTGCCATTTAATTCTGCCATTTAAACTCTGCCATTTAAACTCTGCGATTTAAACTCTGCGAATTAAACTCTACGATTTAAACTCTGCCATTTAAACTCTGCCATATAAACTCTAAGATTTGAATTCTGCGATTTAAACTCTGCGATTTAAATTCTGCGATTTAAACTCTGCGATTTAAACTCTGCCATTTAAAATCTGCCATTTAAAATCTGCCATTTAAAATCTGCGATTTAAACTCTGCGATTTAAACTCTGCGATTTAAACTCTGCAATTTGAACTCTGCGATTTAAACTCATTTAAACTCTGCCATTTGAACTCCGCCATTCAAACTCCGCAATTCAAACTCCGCCATTCAAACTCCGCCATTCAAACTCCGCCATTCAAACCCCGCCATTCAAACGCCGCTATTTAAACGCCGCCATTTAAACGCCGCCATTTAAACGCCGCCATTTAAACGCCGCCATTTAAACGCCTCCATTTAAACTCTGCCATTTAAACTCCGCCATTTAAACCCCGCCATTTAAACCCCGCCATTTAAACCCCGCCATTTAAACGCCGCCATTTAAACGCCGCCATTTAAACTCTGCCATTTAAACTCCGCCATTTAAACTCCGCCATTTAAACTCCGCCATTTAAACTCCGCCATTGAAACTCCGCCATTTAAACACCGCCATTCAAACACCGCCATTCAAACTCCGCCATTCAAACTCCACCATTCAAACTCCGCCATTCAAACTCCGCCATTCAAACGCCGCCATTTAAACGCCGCCATTTAAACGCCGCCATTTAAACTCTGCCATTTAAACTCTGCCATTTAAAATCTGTCATTTAAAATCTGCCATTTAAAATCTGCGATTTAAACTCTGCGATTTAAACTCTGCAATTTGAACTCTGCGATTTAAACTCATTTAAACTCTGCCATTTGAACTCCGCCATTCAAACTCCGCCATTCAAACTCCGCCATTCAAACTCCGCCATTCAAACTCCGCCATTCAAACCCCGCCATTCAAACGCCGCTATTTAAACGCCGCCATTTAAACGCCGCCATTTAAACGCCGCCATTTAAACGCCGCCATTTAAACGCCTCCATTTAAACTCTGCCATTTAAACTCCGCCATTTAAACTCCGCCATTTAAACTCCGCCATTTAAACTCCACCATTTAAACTCCGCCATTTAAACACCGCCATTTAAACGCCGCCATTTAAACGCCGCCATTTAAACGCCGCCATTTAAACGCCGCCATTTAAACGCCGCCATGTAAACGCCGCCATTTAAACGCCGCCATTTAAACGCCGCCATTAAAACGCCGCCATTTAAACGCCGCCATTTAAACGCCGCCATTTAAACGCCGCCATTTAAACTCTGCCATTTAAACTCTGCCATTTAAACTCTGCCATTTAAACTCTGCCATTTAAACTCTGCCATTTAAACTCTGCCATTTAAACTCTGCCATTTAAACTCTGCCATTTAAACTCTGCCAATTAAACTCTGCCAATTAAACTCTGCCATTTAATTCTGCCATTTAAACTCTGCCATTTAAACTCTGCGATTTAAACTCTGCGATTTAAACTCTACGATTTAAACTCTGCCATTTAAACTCTGCCATATAAACTCTAAGATTTGAATTCTGCGATTTAAACTCTGCGATTTAAATTCTGCGATTTAAACTCTGCGATTTAAACTCTGCCATTTAAAATCTGCCATTTAAAATCTGCCATTTAAAATCTGCGATTTAAACTCTGCGATTTAAACTCTGCGATTTAAACTCTGCAATTTGAACTCTGCGATTTAAACTCATTTAAACTCTGCCATTTGAACTCTGCCATTTGAACTTTGCGATTTGAACTCTGCGATTTGAACTCTGCGATTTGAACTCTGAGATTTAAACTCTGCGATTTAAACTCTGGCATTTAAACTCTGGCATTTGAACTCAGCGATTTGAACTCAGCGATTTGAACTCTGCGATTTGAACTCTGCGATTTGAACTCTGCGATTTGAACTCTGCGATTTGAACTCTGCGATTTGAACTCTGCGATTTAAACTCTGAGATTTAAACTCTGCGATTTGAACTCTTTCATTTAAACTCTGGCATTTAAACTCTGGCATTTGAACTCAGCGAATTGAACTCTGCGATTTGAACTCTGCGATTTGAACTCTGCGATTTGAACTCTGCGATTTGAACTCTGCGATTTAAACTCTGAGATTTAAACTCTGCGATTTGAACTCTGCGATTTGAACTCTTTCATTTGAACTCTGCGATTTGAACTCTGCGATTTGAACTCTGCGAATTGAACTCTGCGATTTGAACTCTGCGATTTGAACTCTGCGATTTGAACTCTGCGATTTGAACTCTGCGATTTGAACTCTACGATTTGAACTCTACGATTTGAACTCTGCGATTTGAACTCTGCGATTTGAAGTCTGCGATTTGAAGTCTGCGATTTGAAGTCTGAACTCCGCGATTTGAACTACGCGATTTAAACTCCGCGATTTAAACTCCGCCATTTAAACTCCGCCATTTAAACTCCGCCATTTAAACTCCGCCATTTAAACCCCGCCATTTTAAACCCCGCCTTTTAAACCCCGCCATTTAAACCCCGCCATTTAAACCCCGCCATTTAAACGCCGCCATTTAAACGCCGCCATTTAAACGCCGCCATTTAAACTCCGCCATTTAAACTCCGCCATTTAAACTCCGCCATTTAAACTCCGCCATTTAAACTCCGCCATTTAAACTCCGCCATTTAAACTCCGCCATTTAAACACCGCCATTCAAACTCCGCAATTCAAACTCCGCAATTCAAACTCCGCCATTCAAACTCCGCCATTCAAACTCCGCCATTCAAACCCCGCCATTCAAACCCCGCCATTCAAACGCCGCCATTTAAACGCCGCCATTTAAACGCCGCCATTTAAACGCCGCCATTTAAACGCCGCCATTTAAACGTCGCCATTTAAACGCCTCCATTTAAACTCTGCCATTTAAACTCCGCCATTTAAACTCCGCCATTTAAACTCCGCCATTTAAACTCCGCCATTTAAACTCCGCCATTTAAACTCCGCCATTTAAACTCCGCCATTTAAACTCCGCCATTTAAACTCCGCCATTTAAACACCGCCATTTAAACACCGCCATTCAAACTCCGCCATTTAAAATATGCCATTTAAAATATGCCATTTAAACTATGACATTTAAACTCTGCCATTTAAACTCTGCCATTTAAACTCTGCCATTTAAACTCTGCCATTTAAACTCCGCCATTTAAACTCCGCCATTTAAACTCCGCCATTTAAACACCGCCATTTAAACTCCGCCATTTAAACTCCGCCATTCAAACTCCGCCATTCAAACTCCGCCATTCAAACTCCGCCATTCAAACTCCGCCATTCAAACTACGCCATTCAAACTCCGCCATTCAAACTCCGCCATTTAAACTCCGCCATTTAATCTCCGCCATTTAATCTCCGCCTTTTAATCTCCGCCATTTAAACTCCGCCATTTAAACTCCGCCATTTAAACTCCGCCATTTAAACTCCGCCATTTAAACTCCGCCATTTAATCTCCGCCATTTAAACTCCGCCATTTAAACTCCGCCATTTAAACTCCGCCATTTAAACTCCGCCATTTAAACTCTACCATTTAAACTCTGCCATTTAAACTCTGCCATTTATACTCTGCCATTTAAACTCTGCCATTTAAACTCTGCCATTTAAACTCCGCCATTTAAACTCCGCCATTTAAACTCCGCCATTTAAACTCCGCCATTTAAACTACGCCATTCAAACTCCGCCATTCAAACTCCGCCATTCAAACTCCGCCATTCAAACTCCGCCATTCAATCTCCGCCATTCAATCTCCGCCTTTTAATCTCCGCCATTTAAACTCCGCCATTTAAACTCCGCCATTTAAACTCCGCCATTTAAACTCCGCCATTTTAACTCCGCCATTTAAACTCTGCCATTTAAACTCTGCCATTTAAACTCTGCCATTTAAACTCTGCCATTTAAACTCTGCCATTTAAACTCTGCCATTTAAACTCTGCCATTTAAACTCTGCGATTTCAACTCTACGATTTAAACTCAGCCATTTAAACTCAGCCATTTAAACTCCGCCATTTAAACTCCGCCATTTAAACTCCGCCATTTAAACTCCGCCATTTAAACGCCGCCATTTAAACGCCGCCATTTAAACGCCGCCATTTAAACGCCGCCATTTAAACGCCGCCATTTAAACGCCGCCATTAAAACGCCGCCATTAAAACGCCGCCATTTAAACGCCGCCATTTAAACGCCGCCATTTAAACTCTGCCATTTAAACTCTGCCATTTAAACTCTGCCATTTAAACTCTGCCATTTAAACTCTGCCATTTAAACTCTGCCATTTAAACTCTGCCATTTAAACTCTGCCATTTAAACTCTGCCAATTAAACTCTGCCAATTAATTCTGCCATTTAAACTCTGCCATTTAAACTCTGCGATTTAAACTCTGCGATTTAAACTCTACGATTTAAACTCTGCCATTTAAACTCTGCCATATAAACTCTAAGATTTGAATTCTGCGATTTAAACTCTGCGATTTAAATTCTGCGATTTAAACTCTGCGATTTAAACTCTGCCATTTAAAATCTGCCATTTAAAATCTGCCATTTAAAATCTGCGATTTAAACTCTGCGATTTAAACTCTGTGATTTGAACTCTGCCATTTGAATTCTGCCATTTGAATTCTGCCATTTGAATTCTGCGATTAGAACTCTGCGATTTGAACTCTGCGATTTAAACTCTGCGATTTAAACTCTGCGATTTAAACTCTGCGATTTGAACTCTGTGATTTGAACTCTGTGATTTGAACTCTGCCATTTAAACTCTGCCATTTAAACTCTGCGATCTAAACTCTGCGATTTAAACTCTGCGATTTAAACTCTGCAATTTGAACTCTGCGATTTAAACTCATTTAAACTCTGCCATTTGAACTCTGCCATTTGAACTCTGCGATTTGAACTCTGCGATTTAAACTCTGAGATTTAAACTCTGCGATTTAAACTCTGGCATTTAAACTCTGGCATTTGAACTCAGCGATTTGAACTCTGCGATTTGAACTCTGCGATTTGAACTCTGCGATTTGAACTCTGCGATTTGAACTCTGCGATTTGAACTCTGCGATTTAAACTCTGAGATTTAAACTCTGCGATTTGAACTCTGCGATTTGAACTCTTTCATTTGAACTCTGCGATTTGAACTCTGCGATTTGAACTCTGCGATTTGAACTCTGCGATTTGAACTCTGCGATTTGAACTCTGCGATTTGAACTCTACGATTTGAACTCTACGATTTAAATTCTGCGATTTGAACTCTGCGATTTGAAGTCTGCGATTTGAAGTCTGCGATTTGAAGTCTGCGATTTGAAGTCTGAACTCCGCGATTTGAACTACGCGATTTAAACTCCGCGATTTAAACTCCGCCATTTAAACTCCGCCATTTAAACTCCGCCATTTAAACTCCGCCATTTAAACCCCGCCATTTTAAACCCCGCCATTTAAACCCCGCCATTTAAACCCCGCCATTTAAACCCCGCCATTTAAACCCCGCCATTTAAACGCCGCCATTTAAACGCCGCCATTTAAACGCCGCCATTTAAACGCCGCCATTTAAACTCTGCCATTTAAACTCTGCCATTTAAACTCCGCCATTTAAACTCCGCCATTTAAACTCCGCCATTTAAACTCCGCCATTTAAACTCCGCCATTTAAACTCCGCCATTTAAACACCGCCATTCAAACTCCGCAATTCAAACTCCGCCATTCAAACTCCGCCATTCAAACTCCGCCATTCAAACTCCGCCATTCAAACCCCGCCATTCAAACCCCGCCATTTAAACGCCGCCATTTAAACGCCGCCATTTAAACGCCGCCATTTAAACGCCGCCATTTAAACGCCGCCATTTAAACGTCGCCATTTAAACGCCTCCATTTAAACTCTGCCATTTAAACTCCGCCATTTAAACTCCGCCATTTAAACTCCGCCATTTAAACTCCGCCATTTAAACTCCGCCATTTAAACTCCGCCATTTAAACACCGCCATTTAAACACCGCCATTCAAACTCCGCCATTTAAAATATGCCATTTAAAATATGCCATTTAAACTCTGCCATTTAAACTCTGCCATTTAAACTCTGCCATTTAAACTCTGCCATTTAAACTCTGCCATTTAAACTCCGCCATTTAAACTCCGCCATTTAAACTCCGCCATTTAAACTCTGCCATTCAAACTCCGCCATTCAAACTCCGCCATTCAAACTCCGCCATTCAAACTCCGCCATTCAAACTCCGCCATTCAAACTCCGCCAGTTAAACTCCGCCATTTAATCTCCGCCATTTAATCTCCGCCATTTAATCTCCGCCTTTTAATCTCCGCCATTTAAACTCCGCCATTTAAACTCCGCCATTTAAACTCCGCCATTTAAACTCCGCCATTTAATCTCCGCCATTTAAACTCCGCCATTTAAACTCCGCCATTTAAACTCCGCCATTTAAACTCCGCCATTAAAACTCCGCCATTTAAACTCCGCCATTTAAACTCTGCCATTTAAACTCTGCCATTTAAACTCTGCCATTTAAACTCTGCCATTTAAACTCTGCCATTTAAACTCCGCCATTTAAACTCCGCCATTTAAACTCCGCCATTTAAACTACGCCATTCAAACTCCGCCATTCAAACTCCGCCATTCAAACTCCGCCATTCAAACTCCGCCATTCAAACTCCGCCATTTAATCTCCGCCTTTTAATCTCCGCCATTTAAACTCCGCCATTTAAACTCCACCATTTAAACTCCGCCATTTAAACTCCGCCATTTAAACTCCGCCATTTAAACTCCGCCATTTAAACTCTGCCATTTAAACTCTGCCATTTAAACTCTGCCATTTAAACTCTGCCATTTAAACTCTGCCATTTAAACTCTGCCATTTAAACTCTGCCATTTAAACTCTGCGATTTCAACTCTACGATTTAAACTCTACGATTTAAACTCAGCCATTTAAACTCAGCCATTTAAACTCAGCCATTTAAACTCTGCCATTTAAACTCTGCCATTTAAACTCTGCCAATTAAACTCTGCCATTTAAACTCTGCCATTTAAACTCTGCCATTTAAACTCTGCCATTTAAACTCTGCCATTTAAACTCTGCCATTTAAACTCTGCCATTTAAACTCTGCCATTTAAACTCTGCCATTTAAATTCTGCCATTTAAATTCTGCGATTTAAATTCTGCCATTTAAACTCTGCCATTTAAACTCTGCCATTTAAACTCTGCGATTTAAACTCTGCGATTTAAACTCTACGATTTAAACTCTGCCATTTAAACTCTGCCATATAAACTCTAAGATTTGAATTCTGCGATTTAAACTCTGCGATTTAAATTCTGCGATTTAAACTCTGCGATTTAAACTCTGCCATTTAAAATCTGCCATTTAAAATCTGCCATTTAAAATCTGCGATTTAAACTCTGCGATTTAAACTCTGTGATTTGAACTCTGCCATTTGAATTCTGCCATTTGAATTCTGCCATTTGAATTCTGCGATTAGAACTCTGCGATTTGAACTCTGCGATTTAAACTCTGCGATTTAAACTCTGCGATTTGAACTCTGCGATTTGAACTCTGTGATTTGAACTCTGTGATTTGAACTCTGCCATTTAAACTCTGCCATTTAAACTCTGCGATTTAAACTCTGCGATTTAAACTCTGCGATTTAAACTCTGCAATTTGAACTCTGCGATTTAAACTCATTTAAACTCTGCCATTTGAACTCTGCCATTTGAACTCTGCGATTTGAACTCTGCGATTTAAACTCTGAGATTTAAACTCTGCGATTTAAACTCTGGCATTTGAACTCTGGCATTTGAACTCAGCGATTTGAACTCTGCGATTTGAACTCTGCGATTTGAACTCTGCGATTTGAACTCTGCGATTTGAACTCTGCGATTTGAACTCTGCGATTTAAACTCTGAGATTTAAACTCTGCGAATTGAACTCTGCGATTTGAACTCTTTCATTTGAACTCTGCGATTTGAACTCTGCGAATTGAACTCTGCGATTTGAACTCTGCGATTTGAACTCTGCGATTTGAACTCTGCGATTTGAACTCTACGATTTGAACTCTACGATTTAAATTCTGCGATTTGAACTCTGCGATTTGAAGTCTGCGATTTGAAGTCTGCGATTTGAAGTCTGAACTCCGCGATTTGAACTACGCGATTTAAACTCCGCCATTTAAACTCCGCCATTTAAACTCCGCCATTTAAACTCCGCCATTTAAACTCCGCCATTTAAACCCCGCCATTTTAAACCCCGCCATTTAAACCCCGCCATTTAAACCCCGCCATTTAAACCCCGCCATTTAAACCCCGCCATTTAAACGCCGCCATTTAAACGCCGCCATTTAAACGCCGCCATTTAAACGCCACCATTTAAACTCTGCCATTTAAACTCTGCCATTTAAATTCCGCCATTTAAACTCCGCCATTTAAACTCCGCCATTTAAACTCCGCCATTTAAACTCCGCCATTTAAACTCCGCCATTTAAACTCCGCCATTTAAACACCGCCATTCAAACTCCGCAATTCAAACTCCGCAATTCAAACTCCGCCATTCAAACTCCGCCATTCAAACTCCGCCATTCAAACCCCGCCATTCAAACCCCGCCATTCAAACGCCGCCATTTAAACGCCGCCATTTAAACGCCGCCATTTAAACGCCGCCATTTAAACGCCGCCATTTAAACGTCGCCATTTAAACGCCTCCATTTAAACTCTGCCATTTAAACTCCGCCATTTAAACTCCGCCATTTAAACTCCGCCATTTAAACTCCGCCATTTAAACTCCGCCATTTAAACTCCGCCATTTAAACTCCGCCATTTAAACTCCGCCATTTAAACACCGCCATTTAAACACCGCCATTCAAACTCCGCCATTTAAAATATGCCATTTAAAATATGCCATTTAAACTATGACATTTAAACTCTGCCATTTAAACTCTGCCATTTAAACTCTGCCATTTAAACTCTGCCATTTAAACTCTACCATTTAAACTCTGCCATTTAAACTCCGCCATTTAAACTCCGCCATTTAAACTCCGCCATTTAAACTCCGCCATTCAAACTCTGCCATTCAAACTCCGCCATTCAAACTCCGCCATTCAAACTACGCCATTCAAACTCCGCCATTCAAACTCCGCCATTCAAACTCCGCCATTTAAACTCCGCCATTTAATCTCCGCCATTTAATCTCCGCCATTTAATCCCCGCCTTTTAATCTCCGCCATTTAAACTCCGCCATTTAAACTCCGCCATTTAAACTCCGCCATTTAAACTCCGCCATTTAAACTCCGCCATTTAATCTCCGCCATTTAAACTCCGCCATTTAAACTCCGCCATTTAAACTCCGCCATTTAAACTCCGCCATTTAAACTCTGCCATTTAAACTCTGCCATTTAAACTCTGCCATTTAAACTCTGCCATTTAAACTCTGCCATTTAAACTCTGCCATTTAAACTCTGTCATTTAAACTCTGCCATTTAAACTCTGCCATTTAAACTCTGCCATTTAAACTCTGCCATTTAAACTCTGCCATTTAAACTCTGCCAATTAAACTCTGCCAATTAAACTCTGCCATTTAATTCTGCCATTTAAACTCTGCCATTTAAACTCTGCGATTTAAACTCTGCGAATTAAACTCTACGATTTAAACTCTGCCATTTAAACTCTGCCATATAAACTCTAAGATTTGAATTCTGCGATTTAAACTCTGCGATTTAAATTCTGCGATTTAAACTCTGCGATTTAAACTCTGCCATTTAAAATCTGCCATTTAAAATCTGCCATTTAAAATCTGCGATTTAAACTCTGCGATTTAAACTCTGCGATTTAAACTCTGCAATTTGAACTCTGCGATTTAAACTCATTTAAACTCTGCCATTTGAACTCCGCCATTCAAACTCCGCAATTCAAACTCCGCCATTCAAACTCCGCCATTCAAACTCCGCCATTCAAACCCCGCCATTCAAACGCCGCTATTTAAACGCCGCCATTTAAACGCCGCCATTTAAACGCCGCCATTTAAACGCCGCCATTTAAACGCCTCCATTTAAACTCTGCCATTTAAACTCCGCCATTTAAACCCCGCCATTTAAACCCCGCCATTTAAACCCCGCCATTTAAACGCCGCCATTTAAACGCCGCCATTTAAACTCTGCCATTTAAACTCCGCCATTTAAACTCCGCCATTTAAACTCCGCCATTTAAACTCCGCCATTTAAACTCCGCCATTTAAACACCGCCATTCAAACACCGCCATTCAAACTCCGCCATTCAAACTCCACCATTCAAACTCCGCCATTCAAACTCCGCCATTCAAACGCCGCCATTTAAACGCCGCCATTTAAACGCCGCCATTTAAACTCTGCCATTTAAACTCTGCCATTTAAACTCTGCCATTTAAACTCTGCCATTTAAACTCTGCCATTTAAACTCTGCCATTTAAACTCCGCCATTTAAACTCCGCCATTTAAACTCCGCCATTTAAACTCCGCCATTTAAACTCCGCCATTTAAACTCCGCCATTTAAACTCCGCCATTCAAACTCCGCCATTCAAACTCCGCCATTCAAACTCCGCCATTCAAACTCCGCCATTCAAACCCCGCCATTCAAACGCCGCTATTTAAACGCCGCCATTTAAACGCCGCCATTTAAACGCCGCCATTTAAACGCCGCCATTTAAACGCCTCCATTTAAACTCTGCCATTTAAACTCCGCCATTTAAACTCCGCCATTTAAACTCCGCCATTTAAACTCCGCCATTTAAACACCGCCATTTAAACGCCGCCATTTAAACGCCGCCATTTAAACGCCGCCATTTAAACGCCGCCATTTAAACGCCGCCATTTAAACGCCGCCATTAAAACGCCGCCATTTAAACGCCGCCATTTAAACGCCGCCATTTAAACGCCGCCATTTAAACTCTGCCATTTAAACTCTGCCATTTAAACTCTGCCATTTAAACTCTGCCATTTAAACTCTGCCATTTAAACTCTGCCATTTAAACTCTGCCATTTAAACTCTGCCATTTAAACTCTGCCAATTAAACTCTGCCAATTAAACTCTGCCATTTAATTCTGCCATTTAAACTCTGCCATTTAAACTCTGCGATTTAAACTCTGCGATTTAAACTCTACGATTTAAACTCTGCCATTTAAACTCTGCCATATAAACTCTAAGATTTGAATTCTGCGATTTAAACTCTGCGATTTAAATTCTGCGATTTAAACTCTGCGATTTAAACTCTGCCATTTAAAATCTGTCATTTAAAATCTGCCATTTAAAATCTGCGATTTAAACTCTGCGATTTAAACTCTGCGATTTAAACTCTGCAATTTGAACTCTGCGATTTAAACTCATTTAAACTCTGCCATTTGAACTCCGCCATTCAAACTCCGCAATTCAAACTCCGCCATTCAAACTCCGCCATTCAAACTCCGCCATTCAAACCCCGCCATTCAAAGGCCGCCATTTAAACGCCGCCATTTAAACGCCGCCATTTAAACGCCGCCATTTAAACGCCGCCATTTAAACGCCTCCATTTAAACTCTGCCATTTAAACTCCGCCATTTAAACTCCGCCATTTAAACTCCGCCATTTAAACTCCACCATTTAAACTCCGCCATTTAAACACCGCCATTTAAACGCCGCCATTTAAACGCCGCCATTTAAACGCCGCCATTTAAACGCCGCCATTTAAACGCCGCCATGTAAACGCCGCCATTTAAACGCCGCCATTAAAACGCCGCCATTTAAACGCCGCCATTTAAACGCCGCCATTTAAACGCCGCCATTTAAACTCTGCCATTTAAACTCTGCCATTTAAACTCTGCCATTTAAACTCTGCCATTTAAACTCTGCCATTTAAACTCTGCCATTTAAACTCTGCCATTTAAACTCTGCCATTTAAACTCTGCCATTTAAACTCTGCCATTTAAACTCTGCCAATTAAACTCTGCCATTTAATTCTGCCATTTAAACTCTGCCATTTAAACTCTGCCATTTAAACTCTGCGATTTAAACTCTACGATTTAAACTCTGCCATTTAAACTCTGCCATATAAACTCTAAGATTTGAATTCTGCGATTTAAACTCTGCGATTTAAATTCTGCGATTTAAACTCTGCGATTTAAACTCTGCCATTTAAAATCTGCCATTTAAAATCTGCCATTTAAAATCTGCGATTTAAAATCTGCGATTTAAACTCTGCGATTTAAACTCTGCAATTTGAACTCTGCGATTTAAACTCATTTAAACTCTGCCATTTGAACTCTGCCATTTGAACTTTGCGATTTGAACTCTGCGATTTGAACTCTGCGATTTAAACTCTGAGATTTAAACTCTGCGATTTAAACTCTGGCATTTAAACTCTGGCATTTGAACTCAGCGATTTGAACTCTGCGATTTGAACTCTGCGATTTGAACTCTGCGATTTGAACTCTGCGATTTGAACTCTGCGATTTGAACTCTGCGATTTAAACTCTGAGATTTGAACTCTTTCATTTAAACTCTGGCATTTAAACTCTGGCATTTAAACTCTGGCATTTGAACTCAGCGAATTGAACTCTGCGATTTGAACTCTGCGATTTGAACTCTGCGATTTGAACTCTGCGATTTGAACTCTGCGATTTAAACTCTGAGATTTAAACTCTGCGATTTGAACTCTGCGATTTGAACTCTTTCATTTGAACTCTGCGATTTGAACTCTGCGATTTGAACTCTGCGAATTGAACTCTGCGATTTGAACTCTGCGATTTGAACTCTGCGATTTGAACTCTGCGATTTGAACTCTACGATTTGAACTCTACGATTTAAATTCTGCGATTTGAACTCTGCGATTTGAACTCTGCGATTTGAAGTCTGCGATTTGAAGTCTGCGATTTGAAGTCTGAACTCCGCGATTTGAACTACGCGATTTAAACTCCGCGATTTAAACTCCGCCATTTAAACTCCGCCATTTAAACTCCGCCATTTAAACCCCGCCATTTTAAACCCCGCCTTTTAAACCCCGCCATTTAAACCCCGCCATTTAAACCCCGCCATTTAAACCCCGCCATTTAAACGCCGCCATTTAAACGCCGCCATTTAAACGCCGCCATTTAAACGCCGCCATTTAAACTCCGCCATTTAAACTCCGCCATTTAAACTCCGCCATTTAAACTCCGCCATTTAAACTCCGCCATTTAAACACCGCCATTCAAACTCCGCAATTCAAACTCAGCAATTCAAACTCCGCCATTCAAACTCCGCCATTCAAACTCCGCCATTCAAACCCCGCCATTCAAACCCCGCCATTTAAACGCCGCCATTTAAACGCCGCCATTTAAACGCCGCCATTTAAACGCCGCCATTTAAACGTCGCCATTTAAACGTCGCCATTTAAACGCCTCCATTTAAACTCTGCCATTTAAACTCCGCCATTTAAACTCCGCCATTTAAACTCCGCCATTTAAACTCCGCCATTTAAACTCCGCCATTTAAACTCCGCCATTTAAACTCCGCCATTTAAACACCGCCATTTAAACACCGCCATTCAAACTCCGCCATTTAAAATATGCCATTTAAAATATGCCATTTAAACTCTGCCATTTAAACTCTGCCATTTAAACTCTGCCATTTAAACTCTGCCATTTAAACTCTGCCATTTAAACTCCGCCATTTAAACTCCGCCATTTAAACTCCGCCATTTAAACACCGCCATTTAAACTCCGCCATTCAAACTCCGCCATTCAAACTCCGCCATTCAAACTCCGCCATTCAAACTACGCCATTCAAACTACGCCATTCAAACTCCGCCATTCAAACTCCGCCATTCAAACTCCGCCATTTAATCTCCGCCATTTAATCTCCGCCTTTTAATCTCCGCCATTTAAACTCCGCCATTTAAACTCCGCCATTTAAACTCCGCCATTCAATCTCCGCCATTTAATCTCCGCCATTTAAACTCCGCCATTTAAACTCCGCCATTTAAACTCCGCCATTTAAACTCCGCCATTTTAACTCCGCCATTTAAACTCTGCCATTTAAACTCTGCCATTTAAACTCTGCCATTTAAACTCTGCCATTTAAACTCTGCCATTTAAACTCTGCCATTTAAACTCTGCCATTTAAACTCTGCCATTTAAACTCTGCCATTTAAACTCTGCGATTTCAACTCTACGATTTAAACTCAGCCATTTAAACTCAGCCATTTAAACTCCGCCATTTAAACTCCGCCATTTAAACTCCGCCATTTAAACTCCGCCATTTAAACGCCGCCATTTAAACGCCGCCATTTAAACGCCGCCATTTAAACGCCGCCATTTAAACGCCGCCATTTAAACGCCGCCATTTAAACGCCGCCATTAAAACGCCGCCATTTAAACGCCGCCATTTAAACGCCGCCATTTAAACGCCGCCATTTAAACTCTGCCATTTAAACTCTGCCATTTAAACTCTGCCATTTAAACTCTGCCATTTAAACTCTGCCATTTAAACTCTGCCATTTAAACTCTGCCATTTAAACTCTGCCATTTAAACTCTGCCATTTAAACTCTGCCATTTAAACTCTGCCAATTAAACTCTGCCAATTAATTCTGCCATTTAAACTCTGCCATTTAAACTCTGCGATTTAAACTCTGCGATTTAAACTCTACGATTTAAACTCTGCCATTTAAACTCTGCCATATAAACTCTAAGATTTGAATTCTGCGATTTAAACTCTGCGATTTAAATTCTGCGATTTAAACTCTGCGATTTAAACTCTGCCATTTAAAATCTGCCATTTAAAATCTGCCATTTAAAATCTGCGATTTAAACTCTGCGATTTAAACTCTGTGATTTGAACTCTGCCATTTGAATTCTGCCATTTGAATTCTGCCATTTGAATTCTGCGATTAGAACTCTGCGATTTGAACTCTGCGATTTAAACTCTGCGATTTAAACTCTGCGATTTAAACTCTGCGATTTGAACTCTGTGATTTGAACTCTGTGATTTGAACTCTGCCATTTAAACTCTGCCATTTAAACTCTGCGATTTAAACTCTGCGATTTAAACTCTGCGATTTAAACTCTGCAATTTGAACTCTGCGATTTAAACTCATTTAAACTCTGCCATTTGAACTCTGCCATTTGAACTCTGCGATTTGAACTCTGCGATTTAAACTCTGAGATTTAAACTCTGCGATTTAAACTCTGGCATTTAAACTCTGGCATTTGAACTCAGCGATTTGAACTCTGCGATTTGAACTCTGCGATTTGAACTCTGCGATTTGAACTCTGCGATTTGAACTCTGCGATTTGAACTCTGCGATTTAAACTCTGAGATTTAAACTATGCGATTTGAACTCTGCGATTTGAACTCTTTCATTTGAACTCTGCGATTTGAACTCTGCGATTTGAACTCTGCGAATTGAACTCTGCGATTTGAACTCTGCGATTTGAACTCTGCGATTTGAACTCTGCGATTTGAACTCTACGATTTGAACTCTACGATTTAAATTCTGCGATTTGAACTCTGCGATTTGAAGTCTGCGATTTGAAGTCTGCGATTTGAAGTCTGCGATTTGAAGTCTGAACTCCGCGATTTGAACTACGCGATTTAAACTCCGCGATTTAAACTCCGCCATTTAAACTCCGCCATTTAAACTCCGCCATTTAAACCCCGCCATTTTAAACCCCGCCATTTAAACCCCGCCATTTAAACCCCGCCATTTAAACCCCGCCATTTAAACCCCGCCATTTAAACCCCGCCATTTAAACGCCGCCATTTAAACGCCGCCATTTAAACGCCGCCATTTAAACGCCGCCATTTAAACTCTGCCATTTAAACTCTGCCATTTAAACTCCGCCATTTAAACTCCGCCATTTAAACTCCGCCATTTAAACTCCGCCATTTAAACACCGCCATTCAAACTCCGCAATTCAAACTCCGCCATTCAAACTCCGCCATTCAAACTCCGCCATTCAAACCCCGCCATTCAAACCCCGCCATTCAAACGTCGCCATTTAAACGCCGCCATTTAAACGCCGCCATTTAAACGCCGCCATTTAAACGTCGCCATTTAAACGCCTCCATTTAAACTCTGCCATTTAAACTCCGCCATTTAAACTCCGCCATTTAAACTCCGCCATTTAAACTCCGCCATTTAAACTCCGCCATTTAAACTCCGCCATTTAAACACCGCCATTTAAACACCGCCATTCAAACTCCGCCATTTAAAATATGCCATTTAAAATATGCCATTTAAACTCTGCCATTTAAACTCTGCCATTTAAACTCTGCCATTTAAACTCTGCCATTTAAACTCTGCCATTTAAACTCCGCCATTTAAACTCCGCCATTTAAACTCCGCCATTTAAACTCCGCCATTTAAACTCTGCCATTCAAACTCTGCCATTCAAACTCCGCCATTCAAACTCCGCCATTCAAACTCCGCCATTCAAACTCCGCCATTCAAACTCCGCCATTCAAACTCCGCCATTCAAACTCCGCCATTTAATCTCCGCCATTTAATCTCCGCCATTTAATCTCCGCCATTTAATCTCCGCCTTTTAATCTCCGCCATTTAAACTCCGCCATTTAAACTCCGCCATTTAAACTCCGCCATTTAAACTCCGCCATTTAAACTCCGCCATTTAATCTCCGCCATTTAATCTCCGCCATTTAAACTCCGCCATTTAAACTCCGCCATTTAAACTCCGCCATTTAAACTCCGCCATTTAAACTCCGCCATTTAAACTCCGCCATTTAAACTCCGCCATTTAAACTCTGCCATTTAAACTCTGCCATTTAAACTCTGCCATTTAAACTCTGCCATTTAAACTCTGCCATTTAAACTCTGCCATTTAAACTCTGCCATTTAAACTCCGCCATTTAAACTCCGCCATTTAAACTCCGCCATTTAAACTACGCCATTCAAACTCCGCCATTCAAACTCCGCCATTCAAACTCCGCCATTCAAACTCCGCCATTCAAACTCCGCCATTTAATCTCCGCCATTTAATCTCCGCCTTTTAATCTCCGCCATTTAAACTCCGCCATTTAAACTCCGCCATTTAAACTCCGCCATTTAAACTCCGCCATTTAAACTCCGCCATTTAAACTCCGCCATTTAAACTCTGCCATTTAAACTCTGCCATTTAAACTCTGCCATTTAAACTCTGCCATTTAAACTCTGCCATTTAAACTCTGCCATTTAAACTCTGCCATTTAAACTCTGCCATTTAAACTCTGCCATTTAAACTCTGCGATTTCAACTCTACGATTTAAACTCTACGATTTAAACTCAGCCATTTAAACTCAGCCATTTAAACTCAGCCATTTAAACTCTGCCATTTAAACTCTGCCATTTAAACTCTGCCAATTAAACTCTGCCATTTAAACTCTGCCATTTAAACTCTGCCATTTAAACTCTGCCATTTAAACTCTGCCATTTAAACTCTGCCATTTAAACTCTGCCATTTAAACTCTGCCATTTAAACTCTGCCATTTAAACTCTGCCATTTAAATTCTGCCATTTAAATTCTGCGATTTAAATTCTGCCATTTAAACTCTGCCATTTAAACTCTGCCATTTAAACTCTGCGATTTAAACTCTGCGATTTAAACTCTACGATTTAAACTCTGCCATTTAAACTCTGCCATATAAACTCTAAGATTTGAATTCTGCGATTTAAACTCTGCGATTTAAATTCTGCGATTTAAACTCTGCGATTTAAACTCTGCCATTTAAAATCTGCCATTTAAAATCTGCCATTTAAAATCTGCGATTTAAACTCTGCGATTTAAACTCTGTGATTTGAACTCTGCCATTTGAATTCTGCCATTTGAATTCTGCCATTTGAATTCTGCGATTAGAACTCTGCGATTTGAACTCTGCGATTTAAACTCTGCGATTTAAACTCTGCGATTTAAACTCTGCGATTTGAACTCTGTGATTTGAACTCTGTGATTTGAACTCTGCCATTTAAACTCTGCCATTTAAACTCTGCGATTTAAACTCTGCGATTTAAACTCTGCGATTTAAACTCTGCAATTTGAACTCTGCGATTTAAACTCATTTAAACTCTGCCATTTGAACTCTGCCATTTGAACTCTGCGATTTGAACTCTGCGATTTAAACTCTGAGATTTAAACTCTGCGATTTAAACTCTGGCATTTGAACTCAGCCATTTAAACTCTGCCATTTAAACTCTGCCATTTAAACTCTGCCATTTAAACTCTGCCATTTAAACTCTGCCATTTAAACTCTGGCATTTAAACTCTGGCATTTGAACTCAGCGATTTGAACTCTGCGATTTGAACTCTGCGATTTGAACTCTGCGATTTGAACTCTGCGATTTGAACTCTGCGATTTGAACTCTGCGATTTAAACTCTGAGATTTAAACTCTGCGATTTGAACTCTTTCATTTAAACTCTGGCATTTAAACTCTGGCATTTGAACTCAGCGAATTGAACTCTGCGATTTGAACTCTGCGATTTGAACTCTGCGATTTGAACTCTGCGATTTGAACTCTGCGATTTAAACTCTGAGATTTAAACTCTGCGATTTGAACTCTGCGATTTGAACTCTTTCATTTGAACTCTGCGATTTGAACTCTGCGATTTGAACTCTGCGAATTGAACTCTGCGATTTGAACTCTGCGATTTGAACTCTGCGATTTGAACTCTGCGATTTGAACTCTACGATTTGAACTCTACGATTTAAATTCTGCGATTTGAACTCTGCGATTTGAACTCTGCGATTTGAAGTCTGCGATTTGAAGTCTGCGATTTGAAGTCTGAACTCCGCGATTTGAACTACGCGATTTAAACTCCGCGATTTAAACTCCGCCATTTAAACTCCGCCATTTAAACTCCGCCATTTAAACTCCGCCATTTAAACCCCGCCATTTTAAACCCCGCCTTTTAAACCCCGCCATTTAAACCCCGCCATTTAAACCCCGCCATTTAAACCCCGCCATTTAAACGCCGCCATTTAAACGCCGCCATTTAAACGCCGCCATTTAAACTCCGCCATTTAAACTCCGCCATTTAAACTCCGCCATTTAAACTCCGCCATTTAAACTCCGCCATTTAAACTCCGCCATTTAAACACCGCCATTCAAACTCCGCAATTCAAACTCCGCAATTCAAACTCCGCCATTCAAACTCCGCCATTCAAACTCCGCCATTCAAACCCCGCCATTCAAACCCCGCCATTTAAACGCCGCCATTTAAACGCCGCCATTTAAACGCCGCCATTTAAACGCCGCCATTTAAACGTCGCCATTTAAACGTCGCCATTTAAACGCCTCCATTTAAACTCTGCCATTTAAACTCCGCCATTTAAACTCCGCCATTTAAACTCCGCCATTTAAACTCCGCCATTTAAACTCCGCCATTTAAACTCCGCCATTTAAACTCCGCCATTTAAACACCGCCATTTAAACACCGCCATTTAAACACCGCCATTCAAACTCCGCCATTTAAAATATGCCATTTAAAATATGCCATTTAAACTCTGCCATTTAAACTCTGCCATTTAAACTCTGCCATTTAAACTCTGCCATTTAAACTCCGCCATTTAAACTCCGCCATTTAAACTCCGCCATTTAAACACCGCCATTTAAACTCCGCCATTTAAACTCCGCCATTCAAACTCCGCCATTCAAACTCCGCCATTCAAACTCCGCCATTCAAACTACGCCATTCAAACTCCGCCATTCAAACTCCGCCATTCAAACTCCGCCATTTAATCTCCGCCATTTAATCTCCGCCTTTTAATCTCCGCCATTTAAACTCCGCCATTTAAACTCCGCCATTTAAACTCCGCCATTTAAACTCCGCCATTTAAACTCCGCCATTTAATCTCCGCCATTTAATCTCCGCCATTTAAACTCCGCCATTTAAACTCCGCCATTTAAACTCCGCCATTTAAACTCCGCCATTTAAACTCCGCCATTTAAACTCCGCCATTTAAACTCTGCCATTTAAATTCTGCCATTTATACTCTGCCATTTAAACTCTGCCATTTAAACTCTGCCATTTAAACTCCGCCATTTAAACTCCGCCATTTAAACTCCGCCATTTAAACTCCGCCATTCAAACTCCGCCATTCAAACTCCGCCATTCAAACTCCGCCATTCAAACTCCGCCATTCAATCTCCGCCATTCAATCTCCGCCTTTTAATCTCCGCCATTTAAACTCCGCCATTTAAACTCCGCCATTTAAACTCCGCCATTTAAACTCCGCCATTTTAACTCCGCCATTTAAACTCTGCCATTTAAACTCTGCCATTTAAACTCTGCCATTTAAACTCTGCCATTTAAACTCTGCCATTTAAACTCTGCCATTTAAACTCTGCCATTTAAACTCTGCCATTTAAACTCTGCGATTTCAACTCTACGATTTAAACTCAGCCATTTAAACTCAGCCATTTAAACTCCGCCATTTAAACTCCGCCATTTAAACTCCGCCATTTAAACTCCGCCATTTAAACGCCGCCATTTAAACTCTGCCATTTAAACTCTGCGATTTAAACTCTGCGATTTAAACTCTACGATTTAAACTCTGCCATTTAAACTCTGCCATATAAACTCTAAGATTTGAATTCTGCGATTTAAACTCTGCGATTTAAATTCTGCGATTTAAACTCTGCGATTTAAACTCTGCCATTTAAAATCTGCCATTTAAAATCTGCCATTTAAAATCTGCGATTTAAACTCTGCGATTTAAACTCTGTGATTTGAACTCTGCCATTTGAATTCTGCCATTTGAATTCTGCCATTTGAATTCTGCGATTAGAACTCTGCGATTTGAACTCTGCGATTTAAACTCTGCGATTTAAACTCTGCGATTTAAACTCTGCGATTTGAACTCTGTGATTTGAACTCTGTGATTTGAACTCTGCCATTTAAACTCTGCCATTTAAACTCTGCGATTTAAACTCTGCGATTTAAACTCTGCGATTTAAACTCTGCAATTTGAACTCTGCGATTTAAACTCATTTAAACTCTGCCATTTGAACTCTGCCATTTGAACTCTGCGATTTGAACTCTGCGATTTAAACTCTGAGATTTAAACTCTGCGATTTAAACTCTGGCATTTAAACTCTGGCATTTGAACTCAGCGATTTGAACTCTGCGATTTGAACTCTGCGATTTGAACTCTGCGATTTGAACTCTGCGATTTGAACTCTGCGATTTGAACTCTGCGATTTAAACTCTGAGATTTAAACTATGCGATTTGAACTCTGCGATTTGAACTCTTTCATTTGAACTCTGCGATTTGAACTCTGCGATTTGAACTCTGCGAATTGAACTCTGCGATTTGAACTCTGCGATTTGAACTCTGCGATTTGAACTCTGCGATTTGAACTCTACGATTTGAACTCTACGATTTAAATTCTGCGATTTGAACTCTGCGATTTGAAGTCTGCGATTTGAAGTCTGCGATTTGAAGTCTGCGATTTGAAGTCTGAACTCCGCGATTTGAACTACGCGATTTAAACTCCGCGATTTAAACTCCGCCATTTAAACTCCGCCATTTAAACTCCGCCATTTAAACCCCGCCATTTTAAACCCCGCCATTTAAACCCCGCCATTTAAACCCCGCCATTTAAACCCCGCCATTTAAACCCCGCCATTTAAACCCCGCCATTTAAACGCCGCCATTTAAACGCCGCCATTTAAACGCCGCCATTTAAACGCCGCCATTTAAACTCTGCCATTTAAACTCTGCCATTTAAACTCCGCCATTTAAACTCCGCCATTTAAACTCCGCCATTTAAACTCCGCCATTTAAACACCGCCATTCAAACTCCGCAATTCAAACTCCGCCATTCAAACTCCGCCATTCAAACTCCGCCATTCAAACCCCGCCATTCAAACCCCGCCATTCAAACGTCGCCATTTAAACGCCGCCATTTAAACGCCGCCATTTAAACGCCGCCATTTAAACGTCGCCATTTAAACGCCTCCATTTAAACTCTGCCATTTAAACTCCGCCATTTAAACTCCGCCATTTAAACTCCGCCATTTAAACTCCGCCATTTAAACTCCGCCATTTAAACTCCGCCATTTAAACACCGCCATTTAAACACCGCCATTCAAACTCCGCCATTTAAAATATGCCATTTAAAATATGCCATTTAAACTCTGCCATTTAAACTCTGCCATTTAAACTCTGCCATTTAAACTCTGCCATTTAAACTCTGCCATTTAAACTCCGCCATTTAAACTCCGCCATTTAAACTCCGCCATTTAAACTCCGCCATTTAAACTCTGCCATTCAAACTCTGCCATTCAAACTCCGCCATTCAAACTCCGCCATTCAAACTCCGCCATTCAAACTCCGCCATTCAAACTCCGCCATTCAAACTCCGCCATTCAAACTCCGCCATTTAATCTCCGCCATTTAATCTCCGCCATTTAATCTCCGCCATTTAATCTCCGCCTTTTAATCTCCGCCATTTAAACTCCGCCATTTAAACTCCGCCATTTAAACTCCGCCATTTAAACTCCGCCATTTAAACTCCGCCATTTAATCTCCGCCATTTAATCTCCGCCATTTAAACTCCGCCATTTAAACTCCGCCATTTAAACTCCGCCATTTAAACTCCGCCATTTAAACTCCGCCATTTAAACTCCGCCATTTAAACTCCGCCATTTAAACTCTGCCATTTAAACTCTGCCATTTAAACTCTGCCATTTAAACTCTGCCATTTAAACTCTGCCATTTAAACTCTGCCATTTAAACTCTGCCATTTAAACTCCGCCATTTAAACTCCGCCATTTAAACTCCGCCATTTAAACTACGCCATTCAAACTCCGCCATTCAAACTCCGCCATTCAAACTCCGCCATTCAAACTCCGCCATTCAAACTCCGCCATTTAATCTCCGCCATTTAATCTCCGCCTTTTAATCTCCGCCATTTAAACTCCGCCATTTAAACTCCGCCATTTAAACTCCGCCATTTAAACTCCGCCATTTAAACTCCGCCATTTAAACTCCGCCATTTAAACTCTGCCATTTAAACTCTGCCATTTAAACTCTGCCATTTAAACTCTGCCATTTAAACTCTGCCATTTAAACTCTGCCATTTAAACTCTGCCATTTAAACTCTGCCATTTAAACTCTGCCATTTAAACTCTGCGATTTCAACTCTACGATTTAAACTCTACGATTTAAACTCAGCCATTTAAACTCAGCCATTTAAACTCAGCCATTTAAACTCTGCCATTTAAACTCTGCCATTTAAACTCTGCCAATTAAACTCTGCCATTTAAACTCTGCCATTTAAACTCTGCCATTTAAACTCTGCCATTTAAACTCTGCCATTTAAACTCTGCCATTTAAACTCTGCCATTTAAACTCTGCCATTTAAACTCTGCCATTTAAACTCTGCCATTTAAATTCTGCCATTTAAATTCTGCGATTTAAATTCTGCCATTTAAACTCTGCCATTTAAACTCTGCCATTTAAACTCTGCGATTTAAACTCTGCGATTTAAACTCTACGATTTAAACTCTGCCATTTAAACTCTGCCATATAAACTCTAAGATTTGAATTCTGCGATTTAAACTCTGCGATTTAAATTCTGCGATTTAAACTCTGCGATTTAAACTCTGCCATTTAAAATCTGCCATTTAAAATCTGCCATTTAAAATCTGCGATTTAAACTCTGCGATTTAAACTCTGTGATTTGAACTCTGCCATTTGAATTCTGCCATTTGAATTCTGCCATTTGAATTCTGCGATTAGAACTCTGCGATTTGAACTCTGCGATTTAAACTCTGCGATTTAAACTCTGCGATTTAAACTCTGCGATTTGAACTCTGTGATTTGAACTCTGTGATTTGAACTCTGCCATTTAAACTCTGCCATTTAAACTCTGCGATTTAAACTCTGCGATTTAAACTCTGCGATTTAAACTCTGCAATTTGAACTCTGCGATTTAAACTCATTTAAACTCTGCCATTTGAACTCTGCCATTTGAACTCTGCGATTTGAACTCTGCGATTTAAACTCTGAGATTTAAACTCTGCGATTTAAACTCTGGCATTTGAACTCAGCCATTTAAACTCTGCCATTTAAACTCTGCCATTTAAACTCTGCCATTTAAACTCTGCCATTTAAACTCTGCCATTTAAACTCTGGCATTTAAACTCTGGCATTTGAACTCAGCGATTTGAACTCTGCGATTTGAACTCTGCGATTTGAACTCTGCGATTTGAACTCTGCGATTTGAACTCTGCGATTTGAACTCTGCGATTTAAACTCTGAGATTTAAACTCTGCGATTTGAACTCTTTCATTTAAACTCTGGCATTTAAACTCTGGCATTTGAACTCAGCGAATTGAACTCTGCGATTTGAACTCTGCGATTTGAACTCTGCGATTTGAACTCTGCGATTTGAACTCTGCGATTTAAACTCTGAGATTTAAACTCTGCGATTTGAACTCTGCGATTTGAACTCTTTCATTTGAACTCTGCGATTTGAACTCTGCGATTTGAACTCTGCGAATTGAACTCTGCGATTTGAACTCTGCGATTTGAACTCTGCGATTTGAACTCTGCGATTTGAACTCTACGATTTGAACTCTACGATTTAAATTCTGCGATTTGAACTCTGCGATTTGAACTCTGCGATTTGAAGTCTGCGATTTGAAGTCTGCGATTTGAAGTCTGAACTCCGCGATTTGAACTACGCGATTTAAACTCCGCGATTTAAACTCCGCCATTTAAACTCCGCCATTTAAACTCCGCCATTTAAACTCCGCCATTTAAACCCCGCCATTTTAAACCCCGCCTTTTAAACCCCGCCATTTAAACCCCGCCATTTAAACCCCGCCATTTAAACCCCGCCATTTAAACGCCGCCATTTAAACGCCGCCATTTAAACGCCGCCATTTAAACTCCGCCATTTAAACTCCGCCATTTAAACTCCGCCATTTAAACTCCGCCATTTAAACTCCGCCATTTAAACTCCGCCATTTAAACACCGCCATTCAAACTCCGCAATTCAAACTCCGCAATTCAAACTCCGCCATTCAAACTCCGCCATTCAAACTCCGCCATTCAAACCCCGCCATTCAAACCCCGCCATTTAAACGCCGCCATTTAAACGCCGCCATTTAAACGCCGCCATTTAAACGCCGCCATTTAAACGTCGCCATTTAAACGTCGCCATTTAAACGCCTCCATTTAAACTCTGCCATTTAAACTCCGCCATTTAAACTCCGCCATTTAAACTCCGCCATTTAAACTCCGCCATTTAAACTCCGCCATTTAAACTCCGCCATTTAAACTCCGCCATTTAAACACCGCCATTTAAACACCGCCATTTAAACACCGCCATTCAAACTCCGCCATTTAAAATATGCCATTTAAAATATGCCATTTAAACTCTGCCATTTAAACTCTGCCATTTAAACTCTGCCATTTAAACTCTGCCATTTAAACTCCGCCATTTAAACTCCGCCATTTAAACTCCGCCATTTAAACACCGCCATTTAAACTCCGCCATTTAAACTCCGCCATTCAAACTCCGCCATTCAAACTCCGCCATTCAAACTCCGCCATTCAAACTACGCCATTCAAACTCCGCCATTCAAACTCCGCCATTCAAACTCCGCCATTTAATCTCCGCCATTTAATCTCCGCCTTTTAATCTCCGCCATTTAAACTCCGCCATTTAAACTCCGCCATTTAAACTCCGCCATTTAAACTCCGCCATTTAAACTCCGCCATTTAATCTCCGCCATTTAATCTCCGCCATTTAAACTCCGCCATTTAAACTCCGCCATTTAAACTCCGCCATTTAAACTCCGCCATTTAAACTCCGCCATTTAAACTCCGCCATTTAAACTCTGCCATTTAAATTCTGCCATTTATACTCTGCCATTTAAACTCTGCCATTTAAACTCTGCCATTTAAACTCCGCCATTTAAACTCCGCCATTTAAACTCCGCCATTTAAACTCCGCCATTCAAACTCCGCCATTCAAACTCCGCCATTCAAACTCCGCCATTCAAACTCCGCCATTCAATCTCCGCCATTCAATCTCCGCCTTTTAATCTCCGCCATTTAAACTCCGCCATTTAAACTCCGCCATTTAAACTCCGCCATTTAAACTCCGCCATTTTAACTCCGCCATTTAAACTCTGCCATTTAAACTCTGCCATTTAAACTCTGCCATTTAAACTCTGCCATTTAAACTCTGCCATTTAAACTCTGCCATTTAAACTCTGCCATTTAAACTCTGCCATTTAAACTCTGCGATTTCAACTCTACGATTTAAACTCAGCCATTTAAACTCAGCCATTTAAACTCCGCCATTTAAACTCCGCCATTTAAACTCCGCCATTTAAACTCCGCCATTTAAACGCCGCCATTTAAACGCCGCCATTTAAACGCCGCCATTTAAACGCCGCCATTTAAACGCCGCCATTTAAACGCCGCCATTAAAACGCCGCCATTTAAACGCCGCCATTTAAACGCCGCCATTTAAACGCCGCCATTTAAACTCTGCCATTTAAACTCTGCCATTTAAACTCTGCCATTTAAACTCTGCCATTTAAACTCTGCCATTTAAACTCTGCCATTTAAACTCTGCCATTTAAACTCTGCCATTTAAACTCTGCCATTTAAACTCTGCCATTTAAACTCTGCCATTTAAACTCTGCCAATTAAACTCTGCCAATTAATTCTGCCATTTAAACTCTGCCATTTAAACTCTGCGATTTAAACTCTGCGATTTAAACTCTACGATTTAAACTCTGCCATTTAAACTCTGCCATATAAACTCTAAGATTTGAATTCTGCGATTTAAACTCTGCGATTTAAATTCTGCGATTTAAACTCTGCGATTTAAACTCTGCCATTTAAAATCTGCCATTTAAAATCTGCCATTTAAAATCTGCGATTTAAACTCTGCGATTTAAACTCTGTGATTTGAACTCTGCCATTTGAATTCTGCCATTTGAATTCTGCCATTTGAATTCTGCGATTAGAACTCTGCGATTTGAACTCTGCGATTTAAACTCTGCGATTTAAACTCTGCGATTTAAACTCTGCGATTTGAACTCTGTGATTTGAACTCTGTGATTTGAACTCTGCCATTTAAACTCTGCCATTTAAACTCTGCGATTTAAACTCTGCGATTTAAACTCTGCGATTTAAACTCTGCAATTTGAACTCTGCGATTTAAACTCATTTAAACTCTGCCATTTGAACTCTGCCATTTGAACTCTGCGATTTGAACTCTGCGATTTAAACTCTGAGATTTAAACTCTGCGATTTAAACTCTGGCATTTAAACTCTGGCATTTGAACTCAGCGATTTGAACTCTGCGATTTGAACTCTGCGATTTGAACTCTGCGATTTGAACTCTGCGATTTGAACTCTGCGATTTGAACTCTGCGATTTAAACTCTGAGATTTAAACTATGCGATTTGAACTCTGCGATTTGAACTCTTTCATTTGAACTCTGCGATTTGAACTCTGCGATTTGAACTCTGCGAATTGAACTCTGCGATTTGAACTCTGCGATTTGAACTCTGCGATTTGAACTCTGCGATTTGAACTCTACGATTTGAACTCTACGATTTGAACTCTACGATTTAAATTCTGCGATTTGAACTCTGCGATTTGAAGTCTGCGATTTGAAGTCTGCGATTTGAAGTCTGCGATTTGAAGTCTGAACTCCGCGATTTGAACTACGCGATTTAAACTCCGCGATTTAAACTCCGCCATTTAAACTCCGCCATTTAAACTCCGCCATTTTAAACCCCGCCATTTTAAACCCCGCCATTTAAACCCCGCCATTTAAACCCCGCCATTTAAACCCCGCCATTTAAACCCTGCCATTTAAACCCCGCCATTTAAACGCCGCCATTTAAACGCCGCCATTTAAAAGCCGCCATTTAAACGCCGCCATTTAAACTCTGCCATTTAAACTCTGCCATTTAAACTCCGCCATTTAAACTCCGCCATTTAAACTCCGCCATTTAAACTCCGCCATTTAAACTCCGCCATTTAAACACCGCCATTCAAACTCCGCAATTCAAACTCCGCCATTCAAACTCCGCCATTCAAACTCCGCCATTCAAACTCCGCCATTCAAACCCCTACATTCAAACCCCGCCATTTAAACGTCGCCATTTAAACGCCGCCATTTAAACGCCGCCATTTAAACGCCGCCATTTAAACGTCGCCATTTAAACGCCTCCATTTAAACTCTGCCATTTAAACTCCGCCATTTAAACTCCGCCATTTAAACTCCGCCATTTAAACTCCGCCATTTAAACTCCGCCATTTAAACTCCGCCATTTAAACACCGCCATTTAAACACCGCCATTCAAACTCCGCCATTTAAAATATGCCATTTAAAATATGCCATTTAAACTCTGCCATTTAAACTCTGCCATTTAAACTCTGCCATTTAAACTCTGCCATTTAAACTCTGCCATTTAAACTCCGCCATTTAAACTCCGCCATTTAAACTCTGCCATTCAAACTCTGCCATTCAAACTCCGCCATTCAAACTCCGCCATTCAAACTCCGCCATTCAAACTCCGCCATTCAAACTCCGCCATTCAAACTCCGCCATTCAAACTCCGCCAGTTAAACTCCGCCATTTAATCTCCGCCATTTAATCTCCGCCATTTAATCTCCGCCTTTTAATCTCCGCCATTTAAACTCCGCCATTTAAACTCCGCCATTTAAACTCCGCCATTTAAACTCCGCCATTTAATCTCCGCCATTTAATCTCCGCCATTTAAACTCCGCCATTTAAACTCCGCCATTTAAACTCCGCCATTTAAACTCCGCCATTTAAACTCCGCCATTTAAACTCCGCCATTTAAACTCCGCCATTTAAACTCTGCCATTTAAACTCTGCCATTTAAACTCTGCCATTTAAACTCTGCCATTTAAACTCTGCCATTTAAACTCCGCCATTTAAACTCCGCCATTTAAACTCCGCCATTTAAACTACGCCATTCAAACTCCGCCATTCAAACTCCGCCATTCAAACTCCGCCATTCAAACTCCGCCATTTAATCTCCGCCATTTAATCTCCGCCTTTTAATCTCCGCCATTTAAACTCCGCCATTTAAACTCCGCCATTTAAACTCCGCCATTTAAACTCCGCCATTTAAACTCCGCCATTTAAACTCTGCCATTTAAACTCTGCCATTTAAACTCTGCCATTTAAACTCTGCCATTTAAACTCTGCCATTTAAACTCTGCCATTTAAACTCTGCCATTTAAACTCTGCCATTTAAACTCTGCCATTTCAACTCTACGATTTAAACTCTACGATTTAAACTCAGCCATTTAAACTCAGCCATTTAAACTCTGCCATTTAAACTCTGCCATTTAAACTCTGCCAATTAAACTCTGCCATTTAAACTCTGCCATTTAAACTCTGCCATTTAAACTCTGCCATTTAAACTCTGCCATTTAAACTCTGCCATTTAAACTCTGCCATTTAAACTCTGCCATTTAAACTCTGCCATTTAAACTCTGCCATTTAAATTCTGCCATTTAAATTCTGCGATTTAAATTCTGCCATTTAAACTCTGCGATTTAAACTCTGCGATTTAAACTCTACGATTTAAACTCTGCCATTTAAACTCTGCCATATAAACTCTAAGATTTGAATTCTGCGATTTAAACTCTGCGATTTAAATTCTGCGATTTAAACTCTGCGATTTAAACTCTGCCATTTAAAATCTGCCATTTAAAATCTGCCATTTAAAATCTGCGATTTAAACTCTGCGATTTAAACTCTGTGATTTGAACTCTGCCATTTGAATTCTGCCATTTGAATTCTGCCATTTGAATTCTGCGATTAGAACTCTGCGATTTGAACTCTGCGATTTAAACTCTGCGATTTAAACTCTGCGATTTAAACTCTGCGATTTGAACTCTGTGATTTGAACTCTGTGATTTGAACTCTGCCATTTAAACTCTGCCATTTAAACTCTGCGATTTAAACTCTGCGATTTAAACTCTGCGATTTAAACTCTGCAATTTGAACTCTGCGATTTAAACTCATTTAAACTCTGCCATTTGAACTCTGCCATTTGAACTCTGCGATTTGAACTCTGCGATTTAAACTCTGAGATTTAAACTCTGCGATTTAAACTCTGGCATTTGAACTCTGGCATTTGAACTCAGCGATTTGAACTCTGCGATTTGAACTCTGCGATTTGAACTCTGCGATTTGAACTCTGCGATTTGAACTCTGCGATTTGAACTCTGCGATTTAAACTCTGAGATTTAAACTCTGCGATTTGAACTCTGCGATTTGAACTCTTTCATTTGAACTCTGCGATTTGAACTCTGCGAATTGAACTCTGCGATTTGAACTCTGCGATTTGAACTCTGCGATTTGAACTCTGCGATTTGAACTCTACGATTTGAACTCTACGATTTAAACTCTGCGATTTGAACTCTGCGATTTGAAGTCTGCGATTTGAAGTCTGCGATTTGAAGTCTGCGATTTGAAGTCTGAACTCCGCGATTTGAACTACGCGATTTAAACTCCGCGATTTAAACTCCGCCATTTAAACTCCGCCATTTAAACTCCGCCATTTAAACTCCGCCATTTAAACTCCGCCATTTAAACCCCGCCATTTTAAACCCCGCCATTTAAACCCCGCCATTTAAACCCCGCCATTTAAACCCCGCCATTTAAACCCCGCCATTTAAACGCCGCCATTTAAACGCCGCCATTTAAACGCCGCCATTTAAACGCCGCCATTTAAACTCTGCCATTTAAACTCTGCCATTTAAATTCCGCCATTTAAACTCCGCCATTTAAACTCCGCCATTTAAACTCCGCCATTTAAACACCGCCATTCAAACACCGCCATTCAAACTCCGCAATTCAAACTCCGCCATTCAAACTCCGCCATTCAAACTCCGCCATTCAAACCCCGCCATTCAAACCCCGCCATTTAAACGCCGCCATTTAAACGCCGCCATTTAAACGCCGCCATTTAAACGCCGCCATTTAAACGCCGCCATTTAAACGTCGCCATTTAAACGCCTCCATTTAAACTCTGCCATTTAAACTCCGCCATTTAAACTCCGCCATTTAAACTCCGCCATTTAAACTCCGCCATTTAAACTCCGCCATTTAAACTCCGCCATTTAAACTCCGCCATTTAAACTCCGCCATTTAAACACCGCCATTTAAACACCGCCATTCAAACTCCGCCATTTAAAATATGCCATTTAAAATATGCCATTTAAACTATGACATTTAAACTCTGCCATTTAAACTCTGCCATTTAAACTCTGCCATTTAAACTCTGCCATTTAAACTCTGCCATTTAAACTCTGCCATTTAAACTCCGCCATTTAAACTCCGCCATTTAAACTCCGCCATTCAAACTCTGCCATTCAAACTCCGCCATTCAAACTCCGCCATTCAAACTACGCCATTCAAACTCCGCCATTCAAACTCCGCCATTCAAACTCCGCCATTTAAACTCCGCCATTTAATCTCCGCCATTTAATCTCCGCCATTTAATCCCCGCCTTTTAATCTCCGCCATTTAAACTCCGCCATTTAAACTCCGCCATTTAAACTCCGCCATTTAAACTCCGCCATTTAAACTCCGCCATTTAATCTCCGCCATTTAAACTCCGCCATTTAAACTCCGCCATTTAAACTCCGCCATTTAAACTCCGCCATTTAAACTCTGCCATTTAAACTCTGCCATTTAAACTCTGCCATTTAAACTCTGCCATTTAAACTCTGCCATTTAAACTCTGCCATTTAAACTCTGCCATTTAAACTCTGCCATTTAAACTCTGCCATTTAAACTCTGCCATTTAAACTCTGCCATTTAAACTCTGCCATTTAAACTCTGCCAATTAAACTCTGCCAATTAAACTCTGCCATTTAATTCTGCCATTTAAACTCTGCCATTTAAACTCTGCGATTTAAACTCTGCGATTTAAACTCTACGATTTAAACTCTGCCATTTAAACTCTGCCATATAAACTCTAAGATTTGAATTCTGCTATTTAAACTCTGCGATTTAAATTCTGCGATTTAAACTCTGCGATTTAAACTCTGCCATTTAAAATCTGCCATTTAAAATCTGCCATTTAAAATCTGCGATTTAAACTCTGCGATTTAAACTCTGCAATTTGAACTCTGCGATTTAAACTCATTTAAACTCTGCCATTTGAACTCCGCCATTCAAACTCCGCAATTCAAACTCCGCCATTCAAACTCCGCCATTCAAACTCCGCCATTCAAACCCCGCCATTCAAACGCCGCTATTTAAACGCCGCCATTTAAACGCCGCCATTTAAACGCCGCCATTTAAACGCCGCCATTTAAACGCCTCCATTTAAACTCTGCCATTTAAACTCCGCCATTTAAACTCCGCCATTTAAACTCCGCCATTTAAACTCCGCCATTTAAACGCCGCCATTTAAACGCCGCCATTTAAACGCCGCCATTTAAACGCCGCCATTTAAACGCCGCCATTTAAACGCCGCCATTTAAACGCCGCCATTTAAACGCCGCCATTAAAACGCCGCCATTTAAACGCCGACATTTAACCGCCGCCATTTAAACGCCGCCATTTAAACTCTGCCATTTAAACTCTGCCATTTAAACTCTGCCATTTAAACTCTGCCATTTAAACTCTGCCATTTAAACTCTGCCATTTAAACTCTGCCATTTAAACTCTGCCATTTAAACTCTGCCATTTAAACTCTGCCATTTAAAATCTGCCATTTAAAATCTGCCATTTAAAATCTGCGATTTAAACTCTGCGATTTAAACTCTGCAATTTGAACTCTGCGATTTAAACTCATTTAAACTCTGCCATTTGAACTCTGCCATTTGAACTTTGCGATTTGAACTCTGCGATTTGAACTCTGAGATTTAAACTCTGAGATTTAAACTCTGCGATTTAAACTCTGGCATTTGAACTCTGGCATTTGAACTCAGCGATTTGAACTCTGCGATTTGAACTCTGCGATTTGAACTCTGCGATTTGAACTCTGCGATTTGAACTCTGCGATTTAAACTCTGAGATTTAAACTCTGCGATTTGAACTCTTTCATTTAAACTCTGGCATTTAAACTCTGGCATTTGAACTCAGCGAATTGAACTCTGCGATTTGAACTCTGCGATTTGAACTCTGCGATTTGAACTCTGCGATTTGAACTCTGCGATTTAAACTCTGAGATTTAAACTCTGCGATTTGAACTCTGCGATTTGAACTCTTTCATTTGAACTCTGCGACTTGAACTCTGCGATTTGAACTCTGCGAATTGAACTCTGCGATTTGAACTCTGCGATTTGAACTCTGCGATTTGAACTCTGCGATTTGAACTCTACGATTTGAACTCTACGATTTAAATTCTGCGATTTGAACTCTGCGATTTGAACTCTGCGATTTGAAGTCTGCGATTTGAAGTCTGCGATTTGAAGTCTGAACTCCGCGATTTGAACTACGCGATTTAAACTCCGCGATTTAAACTCCGCCATTTAAACTCCGCCATTTAAACTCCGCCATTTAAACTCCGCCATTTAAACCCCGCCATTTTAAACCCCGCCATTTAAACCCCGCCATTTAAACCCCGCCATTTAAACCCCGCCATTTAAACCCCGCCATTTAAACGTCGCCATTTAAACGCCGCCATTTAAACGCCGCCATTTAAACGCCGCCATTTAAACTCTGCCATTTAAACTCCGCCATTTAAACTCCGCCATTTAAACTCCGCCATTTAAACTCCGCCATTTAAACTCCGCCATTTAAACACCGCCATTCAAACTCCGCAATTCAAACTCCGCAATTCAAACTCCGCCATTCAAACTCCGCCATTCAAACTCCGCCATTCAAACCCCGCCATTCAAACCCCGCCATTTAAACGCCGCCATTTAAACGCCGCCATTTAAACGCCGCCATTTAAACGCCGCCATTTAAACGCCGCCATTTAAACGTCGCCATTTAAACGCCTCCATTTAAACTCTGCCATTTAAACTCCGCCATTTAAACTCCGCCATTTAAACTCCGCCATTTAAACTCCGCCATTTAAACTCCGCCATTTAAACTCCGCCATTTAAACTCCGCCATTTAAACTCCGCCATTTAAACTCCGCCATTTAAACACCGCCATTTAAACACCGCCATTCAAACTCCGCCATTTAAAATATGCCATTTAAAATATGCCATTTAAACTCTGCCATTTAAACTCTGCCATTTAAACTCTGCCATTTAAACTCTGCCATTTAAACTCCGCCATTTAAACTCCGCCATTTAAACTCCGCCATTTAAACTCCGCCATTTAAACTCCGCCATTCAAACTCCGCCATTCAAACTCCGCCATTCAAACTCCGCCATTCAAACTCCGCCATTCAAACTACGCCATTCAAACTCCGCCATTCAAACTCCGCCATTCAAACTCCGCCATTTAAACTCCGCCATTTAATCTCCGCCATTTAATCTCCGCCATTTAATCTCCGCCTTTTAATCTCCGCCATTTAAACTCCGCCATTTAAACTCCGCCATTTAAACTCCGCCATTTAAACTCCGCCATTTAAACTCCGCCATTTAAACTCCGCCATTTAAACTCCGCCATTTAAACTCCGCCATTTAAACTCCGCCATTTAAACTCCGCCATTTAAACTCCGCCATTTAAACTCTGCCATTTAAACTCTGCCATTTAAACTCTGCCATTTAAACTCTGCCATTTAAACTCTGCCATTTATACTCTGCCATTTAAACTCTGCCATTTAAACTCTGCCATTTAAACTCCGCCATTTAAACTCCGCCATTTAAACTCCGCCATTTAAACTACGCCATTCAAACTCCGCCATTCAAACTCCGCCATTCAAACTCCGCCATTCAAACTCCGCCATTCAATCTCCGCCATTTAATCTCCGCCTTTTAATCTCCGCCATTTAAACTCCGCCATTTAAACTCCGCCATTTAAACTCCGCCATTTAAACTCCGCCATTTTAACTCTGCCATTTAAACTCTGCCATTTAAACTCTGCCATTTAAACTCTGTCATTTAAACTCTGCCATTTAAACTCTGCCATTTAAACTCTGCCATTTAAACTCTGCCATTTAAACTCTGCCATTTAAACTCTGCCATTTAAACTCTGCCATTTAAACTCTGCCATTTAAACTCTGCGATTTCAACTCTACGATTTAAACTCAGCCATTTAAACTCAGCCATTTAAACTCCGCCATTTAAACTCCGCCATTTAAACTCCGCCATTTAAACTCCGCCATTTAAACTCCGCCATTTAAACACCGCCATTTAAACGCCGCCATTTAAACGCCGCCATTTAAACGCCGCCATTTAAACGCCGCCATTTAAACGCCGCCATTTACACGCCGCCATTAAAACGCCGCCATTTAAACGCCGCCATTTAAACGCCGCCATTTAAACGCCGCCATTTAAACTCTGCCATTTAAACTCTGCCATTTAAACTCTGCCATTTAAACTCTGCCATTTAAACTCTGCCATTTAAACTCTGCCATTTAAACTCTGCCATTTAAACTCTGCCATTTAAACTCTGCCATTTAAACTCTGCCATTTAAACTCTGCCAATTAAACTCTGCCAATTAATTCTGCCATTTAAACTCTGCCATTTAAACTCTGCGATTTAAACTCTGCGATTTAAACTCTACGATTTAAACTCTGCCATTTAAACTCTGCCATATAAACTCTAAGATTTGAATTCTGCGATTTAAACTCTGCGATTTAAATTCTGCGATTTAAACTCTGCGATTTAAACTCTGCCATTTAAAATCTGCCATTTAAAATCTGCCATTTAAAATCTGCGATTTAAACTCTGCGATTTAAACTCTGTGATTTGAACTCTGCCATTTGAATTCTGCCATTTGAATTCTGCCATTTGAATTCTGCGATTAGAACTCTGCGATTTGAACTCTGCGATTTAAACTCTGCGATTTAAACTCTGCGATTTAAACTCTGCGATTTGAACTCTGTGATTTGAACTCTGTGATTTGAACTCTGCCATTTAAACTCTGCCATTTAAACTCTGCGATTTAAACTCTGCGATTTAAACTCTGCGATTTAAACTCTGCAATTTGAACTCTGCGATTTAAACTCATTTAAACTCTGCCATTTGAACTCTGCCATTTGAACTCTGCGATTTGAACTCTGCGATTTAAACTCTGAGATTTAAACTCTGCGATTTAAACTCTTGCATTTAAACTCTGGCATTTGAACTCAGCGATTTGAACTCTGCGATTTGAACTCTGCGATTTGAACTCTGCGATTTGAACTCTGCGATTTGAACTCTGCGATTTGAACTCTGCGATTTAAACTCTGAGATTTAAACTCTGCGATTTGAACTCTGCGATTTGAACTCTTTCATTTGAACTCTGCGATTTGAACTCTGCGATTTGAACTCTGCGAATTGAACTCTGCGATTTGAACTCTGCGATTTGAACTCTGCGATTTGAACTCTGCGATTTGAACTCTACGATTTGAACTCTACGATTTAAATTCTGCGATTTGAACTCTGCGATTTGAAGTCTGCGATTTGAAGTCTGCGATTTGAAGTCTGAACTCCGCGATTTGAACTACGCGATTTAAACTCCGCGATTTAAACTCCGCCATTTAAACTCCGCCATTTAAACTCCGCCATTTAAACTCCGCCATTTAAACCCCGCCATTTTAAACCCCGCCATTTAAACCCCGCCATTTAAACCCCGCCATTTAAACCCCGCCATTTAAACCCCGCCATTTAAACGCCGCCATTTAAACGCCGCCATTTAAACGCCGCCATTTAAACGCCGCCATTTAAACTCTGCCATTTAAACTCTGCCATTTAAACTCCGCCATTTAAACTCCGCCATTTAAACTCCGCCATTTAAACTCCGCCATTTAAACTCCGCCATTTAAACTCCGCCATTTAAACTCCGCCATTTAAACACCGCCATTCAAACTCCGCAATTCAAACTCCGCCATTCAAACTCCGCCATTCAAACTCCGCCATTCAAACTCCGCCATTCAAACCCCGCCATTCAAACCCCGCCATTTAAACGCCGCCATTTAAACGCCGCCATTTAAACGCCGCCATTTAAACGCCGCCATTTAAACGTCGCCATTTAAACGCCTCCATTTAAACTCTGCCATTTAAACTCCGCCATTTAAACTCCGCCATTTAAACTCCGCCATTTAAACTCCGCCATTTAAACTCCGCCATTTAATCTCCGCCATTTAAACTCCGCCATTTAAACACCGCCATTTAAACACCGCCATTCAAACTCCGCCATTTAAAATATGCCATTTAAAATATGCCATTTAAACTCTGCCATTTAAACTCTGCCATTTAAACTCTGCCATTTAAACTCTGCCATTTAAACTCTGCCATTTAAACTCTGCCATTTAAACTCCGCCATTTAAACTCCGCCATTTAAACTCTGCCATTCAAACTCTGCCATTCAAACTCCGCCATTCAAACTCCGCCATTCAAACTACGCCATTCAAACTTCGCCATTCAAACTCCGCCATTCAAACTCCGCCAGTTAAACTCCGCCATTTAATCTCCGCCATTTAATCTCCGCCATTTAATCTCCGCCTTTTAATCTCCGCCATTTAAACTCCGCCATTTAAACTCCGCCATTTAAACTCCGCCATTTAAACTCCGCCATTTAAACTCCGCCATTTAATCTCCGCCATTTAATCTCCGCCATTTAAACTCCGCCATTTAAACTCCGCCATTTAAACTCCGCCATTTAAACTCCGCCATTTAAACTCCGCCATTTAAACTCCGCCATTTAAACTCCGCCATTTAAACTCTGCCATTTAAACTCTGCCATTTAAACTCTGCCATTTAAACTCTGCCATTTAAACTCTGCCATTTAAACTCTGCCATTTAAACTCCGCCATTTAAACTCCGCCATTTAAACTCCGCCATTTAAACTACGCCATTCAAACTCCGCCATTCAAACTCCGCCATTCAAACTCCGCCATTCAAACTCCGCCATTTAATCTCCGCCATTTAATCTCCGCCTTTTAATCTCCGCCATTTAAACTCCGCCATTTAAACTCCGCCATTTAAACTCCGCCATTTAAACTCCGCCATTTAAACTCCGCCATTTAAACTCCGCCATTTTAACTCTGCCATTTAAACTCTGCCATTTAAACTCTGCCATTTAAACTCTGCCATTTAAACTCTGCCATTTAAACTCTGCCATTTAAACTCTGCCATTTAAACTCTGCCATTTAAACTCTGCCATTTAAACTCTGCCATTTAAACTCTGCGATTTCAACTCTACGATTTAAACTCAGCCATTTAAACTCAGCCATTTAAACTCAGCCATTTAAACTCTGCCATTTAAACTCTGCCATTTAAACTCTGCCAATTAAACTCTGCCATTTAAACTCTGCCATTTAAACTCTGCCATTTAAACTCTGCCATTTAAACTCTGCCATTTAAACTCTGCCATTTAAACTCTGCCATTTAAACTCTGCCATTTAAACTCTGCCATTTAAACTCTGCCATTTAAATTCTGCCATTTAAATTCTGCGATTTAAATTCTGCCATTTAAACTCTGCCATTTAAACTCTGCCATTTAAACTCTGCGATTTAAACTCTGCGATTTAAACTCTACGATTTAAACTCTGCCATTTAAACTCTGCCATATAAACTCTAAGATTTGAATTCTGCGATTTAAACTCTGCGATTTAAATTCTGCGATTTAAACTCTGCGATTTAAACTCTGCCATTTAAAATCTGCCATTTAAAATCTGCCATTTAAAATCTGCGATTTAAACTCTGCGATTTAAACTCTGTGATTTGAACTCTGCCATTTGAATTCTGCCATTTGAATTCTGCCATTTGAATTCTGCGATTAGAACTCTGCGATTTGAACTCTGCGATTTAAACTCTGCGATTTAAACTCTGCGATTTAAACTCTGCGATTTGAACTCTGTGATTTGAACTCTGTGATTTGAACTCTGCCATTTAAACTCTGCCATTTAAACTCTGCGATTTAAACTCTGCGATTTAAACTCTGCGATTTAAACTCTGCAATTTGAACTCTGCGATTTAAACTCATTTAAACTCTGCCATTTGAACTCTGCCATTTGAACTCTGCGATTTGAACTCTGCGATTTAAACTCTGAGATTTAAACTCTGCGATTTAAACTCTGGCATTTAAACTCTGGCATTTGAACTCAGCGATTTGAACTCTGCGATTTGAACTCTGCGATTTGAACTCTGCGATTTGAACTCTGCGATTTGAACTCTGCGATTTGAACTCTGAGATTTAAACTCTGCGATTTGAACTCTGCGATTTGAACTCTTTCATTTGAACTCTGCGATTTGAACTCTGCGATTTGAACTCTGCGAATTGAACTCTGCGAATTGAACTCTGCGATTTGAACTCTGCGATTTGAACTCTGCGATTTGAACTCTGCGATTTGAACTCTACGATTTGAACTCTACGATTTAAATTCTGCGATTTGAACTCTGCGATTTGAAGTCTGCGATTTGAAGTCTGCGATTTGAAGTCTGCGATTTGAAGTCTGAACTCCGCGATTTGAACTACGCGATTTAAACTCCGCGATTTAAACTCCGCCATTTAAACTCCGCCATTTAAACTCCGCCATTTAAACCCCGCCATTTTAAACCCCGCCATTTAAACCCCGCCATTTAAACCCCGCCATTTAAACCCCGCCATTTAAACCCCGCCATTTAAACGCCGCCATTTAAACGCCGTCATTTAAACGCCGCCATTTAAACGCCGCCATTTAAACTCTGCCATTTAAACTCTGCCATTTAAACTCCGCCATTTAAACTCCGCCATTTAAACTCCGCCATTTAAACTCCGCCATTTAAACTCCGCCATTTAAACTCCGCCATTTAAACTCCGCCATTTAAACACCGCCATTCAAACTCCGCAATTCAAACTCCGCAATTCAAACTCCGCCATTCAAACTCCGCCATTCAAACTCTGCCATTCAAACCCCGCCATTCAAACGCCGCCATTTAAACGCCGCCATTTAAACGCCGCCATTTAAACGCCGCCATTTAAACGCCGCCATTTAAACGCCGCCATTTAAACGTCGCCATTTAAACGCCTCCATTTAAACTCTGCCATTTAAACTCCGCCATTTAAACTCCGCCATTTAAACTCCGCCATTTAAACTCCGCCATTTAAACTCCGCCATTTAAACTCCGCCATTTAAACTCCGCCATTTAAACTCCGCCATTTAAACACCGCCATTTAAACACCGCCATTCAAACTCCGCCATTTAAAATATGCCATTAAAAATATGCCATTTAAACTATGACATTTAAACTCTGCCATTTAAACTCTGCCATTTAAACTCTGCCATTTAAACTCTGCCATTTAAACTCTGCCATTTAAACTCTGCCATTTAAACTCCGCCATTTAAACTCCGCCATTTAAACTCCGCCATTTAAACTCCGCCATTCAAACTCTGCCATTCAAACTCCGCCATTCAAACTCCGCCATTCAAACTACGCCATTCAAACTCCGCCATTCAAACTCCGCCATTCAAACTCCGCCATTTAATCTCCGCCATTTAATCTCCGCCATTTAATCTCCGCCTTTTAATCTCCGCCATTTAAACTCCGCCATTTAAACTCCGCCATTTAAACTCCGCCATTTAAACTCCGCCATTTAAACTCCGCCATTTAATCTCCGCCATTTAAACTCCGCCATTTAAACTCCGCCATTTAAACTCCGCCATTTAAACTCCGCCATTTAAACTCTGCCATTTAAACTCTGCCATTTAAACTCTGCCATTTAAACTCTGCCATTTAAACTCTGCCATTTAAACTCTGCCATTTAAACTCTGCCATTTAAACTCTGCCATTTAAACTCCGCCATTTAAACTCCGCCATTTAAACTCCGCCATTTAAACTACGCCATTCAAACTCCGCCATTCAAACTCCGCCATTCAAACTCCGCCATTCAAACTCCGCCATTTAATCTCCGCCATTTAATCTCCGCCTTTTAATCTCCGCCATTTAAACTCCGCCATTTAAACTCCGCCATTTAAACTCCGCCATTTAAACTCCGCTATTTAAACTCCGCCATTTAAACTCCGCCATTTAAACTCCGCCATTTTAACTCTGCCATTTAAACTCTGCCATTTAAACTCTGCCATTTAAACTCTGCCATTTAAACTCTGCCATTTAAACTCTGCCATTTAAACTCTGCCATTTAAACTCTGCGATTTCAACTCTGCGATTTCAACTCTACGATTTCAACTCAGCCATTTAAACTCAGCCATTTAAACTCAGCCATTTAAACTCTGCCATTTAAACTCTGCCATTTAAACTCTGCCAATTAAACTCTGCCATTTAAACTCTGCCATTTAAACTCTGCCATTTAAACTCTGCCATTTAAACTCTGCCATTTAAACTCTGCCATTTAAACTCTGCCATTTAAACTCTGCCATTTAAACTCTGCCATTTAAACTTTGCCATTTAAACTCTGCCATTTAAACTCTGCCATTTAAATTCTGCCATTTAAATTCTGCGATTTAAACTCTGCCATTTAAACTCAGCGATTTAAACTCTGCCATTTAAACTCTGCCATTTAAACTCTGCCATTTAAACTCTGCCATTTAAACTCTGCCATTTAAACTCTGCCATTTAAACTCTGCCATTTAAACTCTGCCATTTAAACTCTGCCATTTAAACTCTGCCATTTAAACTCTGCCATTTAAACTCTGCCATTTAAATTCTGCCATTTAAATTCTGCGATTTAAACTCCGCCATTTAAACTCAGCGATTTAAACTCTGCCATTTAAACTCTGCCATTTAAACTCTGCCATTTAAACTCTGCCATTTAAACTCTGCCATTTAAACTCTGCGATTTAAACTCTGCCATTTAAACTCTGCCATTTAAACTCTGCCATTTAAACTCTGCCATTTGAACTCTGCCATTTAAACTCTGCGATTTGAACTCTGCGATTTGAACTCTGCGATTTGAACTCTGCGATTTGAACTCTGCGATTTGAACTCTGCGATTTGAACTCTGCGATTTGAACTCTGCGATTTGAACTCTGCGATTTTAACTCTGCGATTTAAACTCTGCGATTTAAACTCTGCGATATAAACTCTGCGATTTAAACTCTGCGATTTAAACTCTGCGATTTAAACTCTGCGATTTAAACTCTGCCATTTAAACTCTGCAATTTAAACTCTGCGATTTAAACTCTGCAATTTAAACTAATTACATTAGGGCAAGGCAAAAAAAAACCCTTCACATTTTGATGGTAAACAGTAACAAGTCTAATATCAATTGGTCATTAGATGTAAGCATTATAAATACAACATTTAATACCTCACCTTAACTATGAGAAGAGTTGTGCAGAGTGTCGATTGGAAGACAATTTTCTAACACAACACAACACTACCTTAAGGAGTAGTTTTTCACACTAACGTTAGCTCCATTTTTCTTTAACACTTCCTCTCCCGTCGACAATAACCATCATAATTCTCTTCAGCATCCTTCAACCACTACAGTGTTCTTTCCATCACTCCACATCTGCACAATATCATCCCATTGGACCTCTTGTCTCATCATGCTGGCCACAACACACCGTCTCCTCGCTCTCGACCCCAAGTCCACACCATCTCATATCGCTCCTCCTCAAATCTCCCAAGTCCACACCGTCTTGTTCTTCCTCCAATCTTAAATCCACACAGCATTGCTTTTCCTCTTAATCTTCGGTCCACATCATTTTACTCGTCTCTAATCTTGTTGCTTTCTTTCCTTCATTTCTCTGCTGTACCCATAAGCCACTGTAACGCCCACTTCTCATTTCAGCACCACCCGCACCGATCAGACACCTGTAACCAAGAACAATATTAGTATGGAGACTGGGGAAATCCATTTATAGTACAAATATGATTAAACGGTTCCTAAACCATCCAATTATGTAAACTTCCGGCACAAAAAGTAAATAAATGTATATAAATGTATTCTAAACCAGTAATTGTGCACGAAAGGCCTTTACTAGAAAACACCTAGGCACTAAAATCTTTAAATGAAATATTTTAAATTAAAGATAAAGAAATAAGGGAATTTTAATCCTCCCAAATAGACCATAATACAGCTTGTGCAGTTCGCCTGATATGATTACGAGAGAGTACCATCCTCCCCAAACCGGACTGCCTTTATCCCAAGTATCGCACTATATAGTGATTTGTCAACCCAGGAAATTCCAGCCAATCACAGTCCGCCTTCTCCAAATCATAAGTTGCACCAGGTTATAGGTTAAATGTTGCAACACAAAAGGCTTTAACTATTTTACTTATATGACAAAAGAATCTAAGAAAAGTTCAGTGATTGACCCAAGTGTTAATTAAAGAAATAATTCATAATGCTTGTATCATTAAAGATTTTTCCATAAACTGCGACCTCATCGTGGCCGCAAATCCTGTACCGCGTCACACAGTGCAGCTCGCCTCAGTGCTAATAAGCACAATTTGTATTAATATAAGTGCATGACAATTTATTATAAGAGTAACGAAAAATACAAAAGATTTTCACGGCTCGTCTTGGACGCTTTAAATAAATTTATGTCAAATATGGTCATTAGTCATTTTAAAGGAGTGATACCAGAGGTGCGCCGGTACGGCGTGGTCGGACAAAATTGTGTTTTGACAGGACATGCGGCACGAAGCAACGCGGTGCGTCGACGCCGCAGTGTACGACCCTCGTTCGTATGTATGCATCATCGCCGCATAGTGCGAAACCGGCATAAGTTTTAAAACAAACAAATAAAAATAAACTTGTTGCTTGTGATACCAGTAGGGAACGACAATTGTTAAAAGTATGTGTTTTGTTGTGCAATCTTGGTTCCAATAACGTGGTAATACCTGCACCTTGGAAAAGACTAGTTGTGATTGGCAGTAGTATCTTCCCTTCACAATAGAGCGAGCCACTTTGGGAAAAGTCAACTGGATTACGTATATTGACGAGTAATTAATTTGACTAGACACGAGAGAAAGTCCTTGGTCCAATCTGGTTCATATACATCTAGATACAAGTTAATACAAGCTTTACACAATACGGCCAGACCACGGGCACCTCGTTACTGTTAGTCATTTACTAAACAATCAAATACCGTAATAAAATTGTGTTCATAATAAAATGCCCAAATAACATCCAAGCTAAAGTTACATGAAAGATCAGTAACCATTTTAACTTCATAGCAGCATTAAGCAGCATTAAGCAGTCAACACTTAAGAGTTATTTTATCAACCAACCGGCTCACGATCATTTAATTCTAAAATCGATGAAAATGTATCGTAATATCAAGAGTATGCAACAGTAAAACGAGTCCTGTGCAGTATGTATTCAGGCCAAGAAATCGTTCAAGTAACATTAAGTCGTCATACACTTATGCGTAGTCTGGTATGAACCAACCGGCTTCCTGTCACTTTCTTCCCAAGATCAGAAATAATAATACTATTGCACGAAACCAGACAATGAAACATAATATATAGTATTCAATAACATAATAGCGTGATGAATTATATGAAAAACAAATAATTACTCCTTATATTACCTAGTCGGGGGTAAAGATGGCAGGCTCCCAACACAAATGAACACCTTATTATCACTCACGAAGCAAGATCAGTAATGAGGGGCGGGGAGACGTCTACCTCAGTTGTGCCTTTGGTTTACCCCCCACTCCCTTCCTCCTCCTTCCCTCTCCTCCCAACACCCCCCCACCCTCTTCCTTCTCATCCTCCATCTTCTCCTCCTCCCACTCTTCTAAATCTCGTTTTCGAATGGGTTTTTTAGATTTTAATATTCTGTAATTAGATAAGGTAGAATATCTGTAAGTATTGTGGAATGGGAGGTGATAGGATAAGAGTAAGTGGGTAGAGTCAAGTAGCATCGAAGGGGAAGGAAGGAGGCACTAGGAGGGGGGTGGGGAAAGCGGGAGGTGGGGGGTATATAGAGACAAGGGAGGGAGAGGGGTGGGGGATTGTAGATGGATGGGTATAGGTAGTGAGGGGTAGGTAAGGGAGGGAGTGTGGGCGGGGGTGGGGAGACTGGATGGTAGAAGGGAGAGGGGTGGGGGATTGTAGATGGATGGGTATAGGTAGTGAGGGGTAGGTAAGGGTGGGAGTGTGGGCGGGGGTGGGGAGACTGGATGGTAGAAGGGAGAGGTGGGGGTGTGGGGAGTCACTGGGGACATAGAGACTGCATAGCAACAGTAATATTACACACCTACAACTTAACATTGTGTAGTGTTAGAAATGTCATTAGTTTATTATACAGTATTATTTAGTTTATTAGTTTATTATACAGTATTATTTAATTTATTAGTTTATTATACAGTATATTTAAGAAGGCATAAAATAAAATAAATAATCTGCAAGGCAACACGTCACGAGGGAGGACAAAGCTGCCAGATGTCAAATGTAATGGCATTTTTTTATTATTAATAATTAATGCTATAATTTATTACTAACTCCGATACATATCAAGTAATATCAATTCATAATAATAATAATACATTTAATTTGGATCACCCATTCATAATGTAATATCACACGGAAGCCGAGAAATATTTTGCCAAAAAAAATATAAAAACATGACAGGAAATGGAGGGAGGGAGGGAGGGAGAGAAGACGGGGTGAAAGCAACTACAATAACTACTACTACTACTACTGTTGATACTATTATTTGTGTTAACATTATAATGCCTCAATACCCTATAAAGAAGTGATAGGCAAAAATTTAAAAGAAAGAATAAAGAAAACGAAAGGTAAATAGAAGGTGAAGAGATGAAGCAGTAGCAGCCAAGAAGATCGAAGCCTCATATCATGTTACCTCCAAAGCTTCGAATTACAAGTGTTCGTTCTCATCCGGATAAGTAGGTAAGTAGATAAGTAATAAAGTAGGTAGGTATGTAGATGAGTAGGTAGGTGGGTAAGTAGGTAAGTATGTAGATAAGTAGGTAGGTAGGTAAGTAGGTAAGTATGTAGATAAGTAGGTAGGTAGGTAGGTAATTAAATTGGCAGGCAGATAAGTAGGTAAGTAGATACGAAGATAGGAAGGTAGGTAGGTAGGTAGGTAGGTTGTAGGAGTTAAGGTGGTGTGGGGGAGTAGGTAGGTAGGTTGGAGGTGGTGTGGTGGAGTAGGTAGATAGGTAGGTAGGTTGAAGGTGGTGTGGGGGAGTAGGTAGGTAGGTAGGTAGGTTGGAGGTGGTGTGGTGGAGTAGGTAGATAGGTAGGTAGGTTGAAGGTGGTGTGGGGGAGTAGGTAGGTAGGTAGGTTGGTTAGAGGTGGTGTGGGGGAGTAGGTAGGTAGGTAGGTAGGTTGAAGGTGGTGTGGGGGAGTAGGTAGGTAGGTAGGTTGGTTGGAGGTGGTGTGGGGGAGTAGGTAGGTAGGTAGGTAGGTTGGAGGTGGTGTGGGGGAGTAGGTAGGTAGGTAGGTAGGTTGAAGGTGGTGTGGGGGAGTAGGTAGGTAGGTAGGTAGGTTGAAGGTGGTGTGGGGGAGTAGGTAGGTAGGTAGGTAGGTTGAAGGTGGTGTGGGGGAGTAGGTAGGTAGGTAGGTAGGTTGAAGGTGGTGTGGGGGAGTAGGTAGGTAGGTTGGAGATGGAGGGGGGGAGGTACGTAGATAGGTAGGTAGGTAGGTTGGAGGTGGTGTGGTGGAGTAGGTAGATAGGTAGGTAGGTTGGTTGAAGGTGGTGTGGGGGAGTAGGTAGGTAGGTTGGAGGTGGTGTGGTGGAGTAGGTAGATAGGTAGGTAGGTTGAAGGTGGTGTGGGGGAGTAGGTAGGTAGGTTGGAGGTGGTGTGGTGGAGTAGGTAGATAGGTAGGTAGGTTGAAGGTGGTGTGGGGGAGTAGGTAGGTAGGTAGGTTGGTTGGAGGTGGTGTGGGGGAGTAGGTAGGTAGGTAGGTAGGTTGAAGGTGGTGTGGGGGAGTAGGTAGGTAGGTAGGTTGGTTAGAGGTGGTGTGGGGGAGTAGGTAGGTAGGTAGGTTGGAGATGGGGGGGGGGGAGGTACGTAGATAGGTAGGTAGGTTGGTTGGAGGTGGTGTAGGGGAGTAGGTAGATAGGTTGGAGGTGGTTTTGAAAGTCGTGTGGGAGGCGAGGACGTTTCAAATAAGATACGATAAGTTTAGAGGATAATTATCTACTGTGTGAGTTTGGGGTAAATACTGTAGGATTGATTGATTGGTTGATTTATATTAGGCACCGCAACAGCGAGGTCATATGGCGCCGGAGGAAGCAGGAACTCGAGTAGAATAATTGAAAATAGAATTATTGCAGTTTTGTTTTGTTATATTTTATTTTTTATTATATATTTTTTTGTCGGTGAACCTTTATTATTTTAATCGATAGACATTTATGAGTTTTAATTGGTTGGTCTTTATGAGTTTAATGAGTTTAATTGGTTATTCTGGAGCAACTGGTCCCTCCAAACTATTTCAAGCAACAGGACACCATTATCTTTTTTAATCTGGGCCTGTTTCCTGCCATACTTAGGAGGAGAAATCAAGGTGCTATAGTAATAAAAAATATACCAAAAGTGTATTATCCCCTGAAATAGTTATCAAGTGAATTTGAAGTATCATTTTGTGGGTTTGGGTAGTGTAAGCCTCCCATATCTGTTGAAATAAGATTTATATTTATTCTTTCCATATTTAACACTAACTCTCTCTCTCTCTCTCTCTCTCTCTCTCTGTCTCTCTCACAAAGCACCACCTAATAAGTTTGGAATCTCCCACGTGCCGCTCAAGGTCTAATTGGAACCAGCCTCACTTGATAATCACAAGGTCACTGCTTCAAAGAGATGCCCCTGATATATCCATCCATCCATCCATCCCATAATATCCACCCACTGAGTCCAGGCAGGGAGGGAGGGAGGAAGGCAAGGTGTACAAATCATAGAGGTATAGTTACATAGTGCATCAGTTAGTGGACGTGATATATATTTTTTCTAGGTAGGGTATTGATGTGAGGGGAAGAAGAGCTATACTGTATGTGGTAGTTTGTGAATGAGTTTGTTGTCCTTATGAGGGTATTGCTGTCAGGGGAAGAAGAGCTATGTGTGGTAGTTTGTGAGTGAGTTAGTTGTCCTTGTTAGAGTATTGTTGTCAGCTTATAGATAGTTAGTTTATTAGTGTATTAGTTTCCTGTCAGAGAAGGAGCTCTCATTCTCTCCTCCTCCTCTTCTTTTTCCTTCTCCTCCTCCTCCATCTCCTCTTCCTCCATCTCCCATTCTCTCCTCCTCCTCCATCTCCTCTTCCTCCATCTCCCATTCTCTCCTCCTCCTCCTTCTACTCCCCTTCTCTTCCTCCTCCTCCTCCTCCTCCTCCTGCTTTATACCCAGGCCCTTAGTAATGACACTCGTCAATAAATTATTCACAGGTGGGTAGAGGGAGAACACGACTCTTCACTCCAGACCGTCACTCACCCTTTTTATACCCAGGCACCAACTCTACTCTAACCATTCCACACTTCAATTTAATTTATAACCAACCAGAGTCTCTATCTCTCCATTATCTCTTCATCTCTTATTTATTTATTTTTATTTTTTATATCCCCCCTAACGGGAACCGCCTTGCCGAGGTGGGGGGGTTTGTGTGTCTCTGAGACCTGGCGAGCTAGACTAGAGGGGGCTCCGACCCCTGCTTTGTCCCGATATCGGGGAGAGAGGGATTCCCATGCTAGGATGGTCGCCAGTGAGAGACCAGACTAAATAGTTCCCATCTTTCAGTTCTTCAACTTTCCCTCTTTTCATTTTATTTCCTTCCTTCTTGCTGTCACACCTCTCTCTCACCTTTTTCTGGCGCTATAGGACCTCGATGTTGCGGCGCTTAATATCCATCAATCAATTATTTTTATATTGGGCGGTATATTGCGTCAATCAAAAGACAGGCAACATAGCATGAGGGTAGACGGGACCCATGAAAATTCAATGACCACACACACACACACACACACACACACTCACACACACTCACGAAAACATAACAGAATGAAACACGAGAATACAGACATATACTTACATTGTGACCTACTTAATTATTACTATTGTAGGAAATAACGCATCCCTTACTTTATTCTATCCCTTGGTTTATTCTAGTATAAAGGAAGGGGCAGGAGCCACGCAGGTCAGCGGAGTAGGAGCGTGGGTGTGTGGCGTAGCATGAGTGTAGCTATGGGCGCCAGTGAGTCTCCTGGTGGTGCTGCTGCTGCGTGGGTTACTGCTTGTAGGTTGACCAGCCAGGGAGAGATGTTCCTGGTGACTTGGTAGCTAGAGTCTGGGTGAAGAGTAGCTCATGACCAGGCACGGCCTGCCTTATATCTCGATGGTCGAGGGATTAACTCTTGCCCCAGGCGCTTTGGCCAGGGATTAAGTTAAATATAGACTGTAGGATACCTACAGCACGTGGTGAGAGGAAATAAGGAGTGGTACACTACATTACTCCCCCTCCCCCCAACAGACTGAATTTTATTAGGGGAGAGGAGAAGGAATACATAATAAAACTTACAAAGTACACAAAAAGGGATATACATAAAAATAACATACTAGATATGCGCAATTGTATCCAAGAATGAGCCCCACGGACTGAGTTTGTTATGGGGGGAACAATACACAATATACATTGTATAAAATACACACATAATAATAATAATAATAATAATAATAACACCACAAACATATACAAAGACATAATATCGTGGGCCGGCCGTCACCCGTGTTAGGACCAGGTGGGTGTCTGGATTGGTATAGGTGCGGCCTGAGTGTCCACACGAAACGTCTGGGTGGTGTGTGCAGTCGCTAGAGGCGTCGTAGTGTCGTAGCGAGGCTGCTAAGGGCACAGCCGTCAGAGGCGTCGTAGTGGCGTGACTAGGCTGCTTGGGTCGTGTGTAGTCGCAGGCGTCGTTGTCAGAGGCGTCATAGTGGCGTGACGAGTGGCGGGCACAGTCGGCCGAGGTAGGAGGGGAATGGGGTAGGGTGGGTGAGAGGGGTGGAGGTGGACGTAAGGAAGGGTGAGTAGGTTGGAGTAGGTTTTACTGGTGGGGTGTGGGTGGTAGGAGAGCGTGGGTGGGGAGGAGGTCTAGGTATGGATTTGCATACAGGTTGAGTAGGGGGAGGAGGGTATGGTGGTAGAGGTATGGGTAGAATGGGGGAGGGAAAATGTGTGGTGGATACACGTGATGAGAGGAAATAAGGAGTGGTACACTACACTATAGTGACCTATCCTTCTCCCAAACCCCCAAGCAAATGATGGTTATGTTTACTTTTTTTATTAGTGTTCTGATATTACAACGGCATACTCTGTCTTGTTTTGTTTATATTACAGAAGAATACAGAGTGTTTTTCTTTTATACCAACAAACACCAAGAAGAAGAAGAAGATTTTCTTTTATGGCTGGATAACATGGATTTCCCCAGCTGTAATGTTAATGTAGCAGACCTTATAGATCGTTTAGCTGCCTCGGAGTCAGCAAGTTACAGGTGGCCGTGCCCTTGAGGGTTATTATCAACTATTTGGGGTATTACCTTAAAAACTGGGTTGAAAATACCTTAGATGGAGCCCCGAATTTCCTTACATCCTGAACTATAGGTGATCATTTCAACATATTTTTAACCCTTGACACACGATATTTTTATGTAATTATAATAGTTTTTTACAGCAATGTATTACTCTCTTACAATAACTCATGAAATAACGGAAAAATCTAAATAAAATTACCTTAGATTGTCAAAACTTTACCTTAATTACCCCAAATTACGCTAATCTAGAGTAATTACCTTAAAATGAGATCACTGGTTAGAGTAGTAGTCACAGTGTTACAAGTGTCTCGGTGTTAGCTTACCAGTGTTACCAGGTCGGTCAGTGGCTGAATTAGCGACGATGACCTGCTCAAAAGTAGCATAAAATAAGGTATCTTTTTGCTTGTTCGATATAATTATTTTGAAGATGTTTGTACTGTACTTTCCTAAGCCTTTCACTGATTTTCAGCAAAATTATATAAAATGGAATTGTGTGGATATTCTAAGATGTTGATACTTTTTACTCATTTAACTTTAAAAAATCCCCAAATATACAATAATTATGAAACTATAGTAGGTCTACTTCCGAATATTTTAATTAAGTTGTCTAATGGTGAAGTAATAGTATTAGCTAAACAAAGAAATGGGAACATGAGAGGAATGAACTTGTGAAGGAAAAGGAGGCTGTGATGATGATGTCTCAAACAGCACAATTCCTTGCTAGAGTAGCGGATTTGGCAATCCTTGTCGTCGTCTATTCAGAGTCAAGCTCCTCACTGCACGTTGATCCACAAAATTTGGCTAATATATTTAATTTTCTATTCTTAATTTAAATTACAAAGCATCAATGGATAATAATATAATAAAGTGTACAATGGCGTATTAACAAATAATATAAGCGTTCCATGAAATGGAAACATATTTGTTTAGATCTCAGCGTCCCTATTTTTTTTTTCAATAGATTTGCGACTTGCGAGCATTTTAGCAAACCCACTGACAGATATAATAGTCATCGAAGATTTGACTCTTGGCTCTTACGCATTACAAATTTTGCATACTGTTTGATGACTGTCATTTGTCTCACTCAATTTAATGACTCAAAGAAACCGCTGCAGGTATATAGTTACTGGACAGAACTAGAATCTTTGCTTATAGTTATAGTTACTCATTATAGTAACTTATATAAACACAGAAAAGAACAGCTTTATCATCATATTTAATTAAATATATGATTATTTATCATTCTGATGCAGCTGTTGGACTCTGGACGTAATGTATAGTTAATTAATAAGATAAATTCATTCTCATTCACCTGATACAGGACTTTTGACCAAAATGGAGAGTTCGAGAAGGGTGACAGGCTGACAGCAAACACGAAGGAAATAGAAGGAATAGAGAGAAATGCTGGCTATGGAATTTCCTTTCAAGATTCAGGTCTTCATTAAATACTTTATATAGTCGGGCAGTCTCTATCTGCCTTCCACTGGATGTAGTATACTGTTCCAACAGATTTTTCCAGGGAAGTTAGTAAAGGTGGGTAAATGGAAAAGTAGCCTACCTACAGTGATGGAAGGAGTTACAGAGAGGAGTGGGAAAAGGATCACAAGTGGTTAACAAACCGTGGTGGATCGTGAAGCACAGAAAGGCTTCAGAATCAGTGCTGTGAAGTCTGACAGTGGCATCATGAAAAAATTCTGCACAAAACCTACTGCCCAACGTGATCAAGTGAAAATATTTGAAGTCAAATATGCAGTGGGCATTGCTTGCCACAGCAGTATTAGTTAATGGTGAGTAGGCCTTGTTATTTTAAGAGAGAGAGAGAGAGAGAGAGAGAGAGAGAGAGAGAGAGAGAGAGAGAGAGACTTCGAGTGCAAGTAGACCGAAAAATAGTATTTTGTAATAATATTTTCCGGTGAATTAGGTTTGACCTTAAATTTGGCCTTTATGATAAAATGTTTGACCTGTTCCAGGAAGCGAGACCTGGCAACCCTGGTCTAGTTATTAGTTAGGTCCTAGGGGTTGCCCTGGTCAGCAGGGATCTTCTTATTTGTATAAGTCAGATAATTTATGAATGTACAGCCATGGCTGATAGTGCTTGACCAGGGTCCAAGGAGTATTGGGAAGCAACTCACCAAACTGAACAAAGTTCGAAAAAGTTAATCTTCTAAACCTCTATCAACGTTGAGAATACTTTGGATAATTCATTTGTTGGAACTCTGTTCAGTTGCTCACCAACACTTCTTGGACCCTGCTGGTCCACCACTATTAGCCATCATGGCTGTACTACTGTTGGCTACATATTACCTTTCAACTAACCACATAATGTTAACTTTGATTATTTACTCTTTATTTGAATCTATATAGAGTGATCGCTGGGACCTATAACTTTTATCTGAGGTACTGAACCTACACATCCTTTATCATTTATTAAATCATATTTACACCCTAGCCAACTGCACGCCCCAGAGTTGTAAAGTCTGCAAATTTAGGATACATTTCTGTTGTTTTTCAATACTCCTCACCAAGTTTTCTGAAGTAAGATTGGATTATCTTTGGCCACCGCTACCACAGGTTGAGGCAGCTGTCCAGCTCTAGGCCTACACTACACCACTACATGTGACTGGCATGTGCTTGCCTCACATGGGGAAGCGCTTTGGGCGTACCCCATCCTATTGGTGTTGGTTTCTAGATACTAATCAACTATACACAGTTCACAACTTCACAGTTGTGGTTTGTTGAGGAGTGTTTATCTTTGCCCACTTCATATTCACCATCCTCAACGACCTTTGGCAGGTATTATCGGTACCAGAGTGTTAGGAACTATACCAACATGGCAATAGTATAGTAGCTACACTTTAATTAAGGGCTTTATTTATCTGTTGTAGTACCTGTTTCTGGCCTACCGACATGCTAGGTTATTAAATTGTTATTTCATTTATGTACTTATTTTTTATTACAGTGTATATATATTTTGCTACTTGACAGGTGGAAGCCAAGGCCAACACAATAACTAACTTCCTGGCAACTCTACCTCATTCAGAACCCACAGATCTCTCAAGTCATTATTGCAGTCAGTAATTCAGTATCTTTATTGGAGAGAGCGGGAGTGCAACTTTATAACATCATTCAGCTGCAAGGTGTTCATCGATAACCACCGTAAACATCATTATGTCATTTTACAATATGTTGGGCAAGATTGCCCTGGTCACCGGTATGTTCGCACACCTAATTAAAAGGTCTATCTCGTATATAAAATTTAGTTTGGGCTCAGCTGATGCTGCTCACCCACCCATTTCACACCCCAGCCTGCTCGCCGACAGACCTTATTATAGTCCGGGAGCCAGCAGGGGTCAGGGGGTCAGGGTCAGGGTTCATATCTATATGAACCCTGGTCAGGGTAGCTAAAAAGCGAAAGAATTTTCTCGCATACTACATTATTGTATGCATGACAGGAGTCATGAAAATGGAAGTCTGCCGGGTACCTGGTGGTGGATATGGCCATAGGACTTATGAGAAGGGACTAGAAAAATGGTCTAGATCAGGCATCAGCTCAGAAACCGAAACATTGGAAACTGGTGCCAAAATGTTCTTTATGATTCTAAGTATCAAGAATGTCCATTGCCAGACATTATTGGTGGTGGGTTACCCCCGCCAGAGTTACTTAACTGATGTACTAAAAATGGCCTAAATTAGCTGGATTGCGAAAGAAATTAATCTACTTGCAAAATTTCCACCATAATCTCAGGTATCATGAATTGGCTTTGCCAGACATTCTCATTGGTGGGGTACCCCCGCCAGACTCGCCCAAAGGACCTTGCCCTGTAGCTGACCTATAGAACAGCTGATAAGTGAAAGATCTGAAACCAATTTCAAATTGTTTAGCAGATCCCCTGGTATCATGAATTGGCTTTGCCAGACATTCTCATTGGTGGGATACCCCCGCCAGACACGCCCAAAGGACCTCGCTCTGTAGATGACCTAGATCAGCCGAAAAGTGAAAGATCTGAAACTAGCTATTTAATGTCCTCCACCTACTCTGGTACCATAAATTGGCCATACTGGACTTTTCCATGGTGGTAACCTTGGTCTACCTTGACCAGTGAACTTTGTGAAATATATGAAACCAGTTCTAAAGTGTCTTGCACAAACTGAGGTAACAAATACAGAAACAAAAAGATGCTTTCATAACATTTAATTAATTTCTCCTCTATAAGGACAACCACAATCCTTCAGTCTTAATGCTTTTATTCCACATCTTGTGAATCCGGGTCAGAATTCTCGTTCCAGGATTCATCATCAGATTGTTCATGATAAATGTGATCATCGACATCTTCTGTTGATTCTACAATGGTTGTCTCATCACTGTCACTACAAGCATCATTGCTATCATTCTTATTGTTGTCTTGGTCTGTGAATAGAGCATCAGGAAGGGCAGGTGCATCAAACCACACTGGCTGCAAGAGGTTTCCATTTGCCGACCAACCATAGTCATTAGCAGACAGCCCTTGATCCGGGCATGCGAGGTTAGCGTGCTTCCACAATATCCAAACGTATTGAGCCCTCTAATTCTCATGGGTTTCGATTTTCTCCTGCCAAGACGGTTGCTATGCACTTCTGCTGCATCCGAGGTGTCCAACCTGATCCGGACTTATTCATGTATGGTCATTGGATATGCTGTGTTGAGGTGACTCGCTTTTTGGGTCTCCTTTTTGACAAACGTTTGACTTGGGTTCCCCACTTATGTATACTTAAGGTCTCTTGCCTCAAGGCTCTTAATCTGTTGAGGGTTCTGAGCCATACTACCTGGGGGGCTGATCGGGCCACCCTCTTTCACCTATACCATGTTCTTATTAGGTCAAAACTCGACTATGGGTGTGAATTGTACTCCTCTGCCTCAGATGCCGTCTTAGAGTCTTAGACCCTGTTCATCATGCTGGGATACATCTGGCATCCGGAGCGTTCAGGTCGTCCCCAATCCCCAATCTCCTGGTGGACACTGATGATCCACCTCTAGAAATCCGTCGCCAATCATTGATGGTTCGTTGTTGGCATCGATTACATCGACTTCCCGACTCCCTTGCTTGGTGGTGTCATCTGATATCATGTCTAATTATTACCTTTCACATTCTCGTACACCTTGGCCCTTTGGCTTCCGGGTTAGGAAGGCTATGGAGGAGATGGGAATTGATGACTTCCAGATTCGTCCTGTGAGGGTCCCCATGGTGGCTCCATGGCTTCTTCCAGAAGTTTTCCCCTGCACCTGTTTTACAGACAAAAAGGAATCTCTTCCTCCTCCAGTGGCTCGTTCCCTGTTTTTAGAACATGCCTTCACTCTGTACACAGATGCGTCAAAGTCTGATGCTGGAGTTGGCTTTGGAGTTGTCTTTCCTGACTTTTGTCATGGCGGTAGGCTCCCTTCTGTCATGTCGACTTTCACTGCTGAGCTCTCGGCCATTTTATATGCCATCCAAGTAATTTAATTCTCCCTCAGACATCTTTTACTATTTTTCGTGATTCCTGTAGTGCCTTGCAGGCCTTGTACAATTTTAACTCTTCACATCCCCTGGTGTTGGCCATCCTTAAGTGGCTTGTCCTCCTGGGTCGTCGTGGCCGCAAAGTCACTATCTGTTGGGTCCCGGCCCATGTAGGTGTCGATGGCAATGAGCAGTCTGATGCCCTCGCTAAAGCCTAGGTCACACATTCCCGAACTGGAGTCCGAATGCATCCCGAAGTGACTTCGGGATGCATTCGGGCATGTTCAGAGAACTTTTTCAAGGTCAAGTTTTCATCGGTATGTATTCGGTATGTATTCGGTATGCATTCGAAACGCACTTTCGAATGCATACCGAATACATACCGAAGTCATTCCGAATCGAAACCGAAGTTTGAAATTCAAAATATAATGTGTTGTTTTCGTTCCGAAATCAAACCGAATACAAACCGAATGCAAACAGATGCCATACCGAATGCAAACCGAACCCCACCCGATTGCCAACCGAAGTCTGACAGATTGTTGGTGTACACTATATTGTTACTATTATATTATATTATATTATATTACTCTCTCTCTCTCTCTATCACTCTATTTATTTATTTATTCTGTGTGTGTGTATGAATGTATTATTCTGTGTGTGTGTGTGTATGTATGTATTATTCTCTGTGTGTGTGTATGTATTATTCTGTGTGTGTGTGTGTGTATGTATTATTCTCTGTGTGTGTGTATGTATGTATAATTCTGTGTGTGTGTGTGTATGTATGTATTATTCTCTCTCTCTGTGTGTGTATGTATGTATTATTCTGTGTGTGTGTGTATGTATGTATTATTCTGTGTGTGTGTGTGTATGTATGTATTATTCTGTGTGTGTGTGTGTGTATGTACTATTCTGTGTGTGTGTGTATGTATGTATAATTCTGTGTGTGTGTGTATGTATGTATTATTCTCTCTCTCTCTCTGTGTATGTATGTATAATTCTCTCTGTGTGTGTGTATGTATGTATAATTCTGTGTGTGTGTGTGTATGTATGTATTATTCTCTCTCTGTGTGTGTGTATGTATGTATAATTATCTGTGTGTGTGTATGTATGTATTATTCTCTGTGTGTGTGTATGTATGTATTATTCTCTGTGTGTGTAAGTATGTATTATTATCTGTGTGTGTGTATGTATGTATGTATTCTGTGTGTGTGTGTGTGTGTATGTATGTATGTATGTATGTATGTATATGTGTGTGTATGATGCTACTCCCCCTCTCTCCAACGGCCAAAATTCAAACCGAATACAAACCGAATGCAAACCGAATGCAAACAGATGCCATACCGAATGTTCCGAAGTATTCCCGAATAGTTTACGAATATATCCCGATCTCTCCCCGAATTTTTGCCCATTCCGAATTGGTTCCGAATGTTTCATGCAACACCAAACATTCGGGAAGCTTTCAGATTCAATCCCGAACTTTTGCAAATGGCCCCGAACCATTCCCGAACTCTTCCCGAACTATTCCCGAACACCCCGAATCATTGCCCGAATGCATCCCGAATACAAACCGAACACACTTCGGGATGCATTCGGACTCGAGTTCGGGTATGTGTGACCCTAGTATTAGGCTGCAGTCTCCAATTATCGGCCTCCAGCCAGACTTCATCCTGTCCCTGCAGTGGACCTTCGACCCTATGTAAATGCTGCCGTTCGTTCCTGCTGGCAGGACAGATGGGACGCCGTTGGGGCAAACAAGCTCCGCGACATCCGTCAACACCTTGGTTTGTGGAGCTACAGTGGCCTGTCCCGCCGGTGGGAGATGGCTCTTGTCTGTCTCTGCGTTGGCCACACATTATTGACTCATGGCTTTTTAATGTAGAGGGCTCACCCTCCCTACTGTGACGATTGTCTGGTCCCTCTGACAGTGCAGCATCTTATTGTTGAGTGTCCTAGTCTTAGGGACCTGCGTCGTAGATTATGTGTTTTCCAAATATATCAATCAATTACTGGTAGATTTTCCATGCTACACGGTATTGAAGTAGACAGCGAGAACTCCATGTCATAGACAACATGCGCACACGGGGCCCTCACCTGTCGGACGCCAGCTAGTTTCCCTCACCCTTGGATACCAATTAGTTTAGCAAAATCAAACTCTCTTAAGGATCACCCCCTAACGGGAACCGCCTTGACGTGGTGGGGGGCTTGTGTGTCTGTGAGACCTGGCGAGCTATACTAGAGGGGACTCCGGCCCCTGCTCTGCCCCGATTAAGGGGGGAGAGGGCTTCCCATGCTAGGAAGGCCGCCAGTGAGAGACCAGACTAAATGCTTCCCATCTTTCAGTTCTTCAACTTTCCCTCTTTTCTTTTTATTTCCTTTCTGCTTGCTGTCACACCTCTCTATCACCTTTTTCTGGCGCTATAGGACCTCGATGTTGCGGTGCCTAATATCCATCAATCAATCAATCAATCTCTTAAGGATGACTAGGTCAGTTGCTGTTTAGTGGTCCTTTGTGTTTCTTCGTATGGTAAATAGTAACAGTGTGGCCAACGTTCGGCGGGGAGGAGTTAAGGCCGATTCACATGACTCGTTTTGGTTCTGACAGGCAGGCTGTCAGCTCACCACCATTTAATGACTATGTACAGTAGTATGTATTCACACTGACCATTCATGGCCTAACCGACAATCACTGCAGTCATTCATTCGCGAGGCATTTTGTGATTTTTGTCAGTGTTCCATTAGAAAATGTGTGGGATTGTGGGTAAGCTTACTAAACTAGATGGACGGTACGGGAATGTTAACACGACTCGTCACTCATCCGCCAGGATGAGTGACATTGCCGTCAAGCAGGCCATGGATTCTCCAGAAGGAATCCGATCTGTGTCGGTCAGCCGACAGATGGCTGCCACAAGCAGCACGATGGGTCGGGTGAACAGTTACTTTAAAATGCATTTAAAAATTCTTGATGGCGTTAAGCTGGCGGCCTGCCTGTCAGAACGAAAACGGATTGTGTGAATCGGCCTTTACCAGTCTCGCCCTTAGGCCTAGCTCCAGCTCCACAGTGTTAACTCCTTCAGCTCCTGCTGGCACCTAGCCTCCTACTCTCAGTAACTACCCCTCCATGTGTATTCTCCCATCCACCCTTTTGCACATTTCGCTTTCCTCATGCAGTTCACTCATGCATTGGATTCACTACACACAATACACATAGCCTACATTAACACTTGTACATATATGTGTCTATATTTAATAAATACTAGTTAAATTACCTGGCTGGTTTTATAGAAAATACCAGTCACAGTGGTGACCCCAGGAGTGAGCCAGATCAGGTATATTTTTTTGTGCTCTATCATATTTACATGTGACCCCAGTGCAAACCCCACCTGAGTTGCCCCATGTGTTCTCCCCAGTGTTAACCCCACCTGTGTATTGCTTCACATGTTCCCCCCAGTACAAACTCCACCTGTGTGTTGCTCCAAGTATTTCCCCCAGTATTATAGAAAATACCACAGGAGTACATGCAGTTGAGCACCTTGCAGTAGAGTAGCATATCTTGAATTTAAAGCAGCCCATACAGAGACAATATATAAAAGTCCCTATATATGTATACCTCTTGGTATATATATAGGGAGTGTTCATTAATTATTGTTTTGAACAGGTGGTGGGAGTGGAATAGGACGTGCTTGCTGTGAGGTGCTGGCCAGGGAAGGAGCCAGAGTGGTGGTGGCTGATATTAATCTCCAGACAACCCAAGAAACAGTTTCTCTCCTTCCTGGCAAGTTAAGCTATTTGGTGACTAACATAAGCTTTAATTCAGGAGACCACACATTCCCTCTCCAATCAGGGACACTAAACATGGTCTGGGTGCCAAGAAAGTTTTGCTGCAGCAGAGGAATGTTCAGTTTATCAATACAGAGCCTGAATCATTGCCAGCTGAGTGGACATAATGTCATCTCCCTTCTTCTAGGCTCCCAACAGCACATGGCTGTGGGTGTGGACGTGAGTGACAAAGGCAGTGTGGAAGCAGCTTTCAAGTCATTCCATAAGAATTATGGAGAACCACCTTCCCTTCTTGTCAACAGCGCTGGTATTGCGCCAATGTCTCCATTCACCGACACCAGTGAAGAGGAATGGATGAAAGTTATTGATGTAAACTTGAAGGCAAGTATCATTATGTTTGTCACAAAACTGTATAGGCATAAAAGACAAGACAATGCCTGGTAAGAAAAAACTTGTACAAAAAAATGAGTGACAGCTAAAGAGAGGAAAGGGGTTGGCTCAATCTAAGGGGTACCCACACCCTAAGAGCATAGGGTACTGGAAGTACAGTATTGCTCAAATCCTGGCAGGCAATACTATATTATGAGGTAATGTCATGAGAGCCATCTTCATATCACTATACAGTACCTTGTTGGGTAAGATCTTGCGTACCGGGAGTAATTGTTTATTTCAACACTAATGATTTATATTGGTTGTATGTTATGGTAATATTTTTGTTAGCTGTTTCCTGATTTTATCCAAGAATATTAACCCCGATAGTAGGGGAGGGCATGAAATATATCAGGGAAAGAGAGGGGTTGAGATACGGCTATGAAGATGAACGTCGGCCATGTAAACATAATAGAGAAACAAGATGGTTTGTATCCTTGCTTGTGATTGGTTGTATGTCATGACGTCATCGGCCTAGGCAGCCATGACGTCATGACCTGCTCAGCCAATAGCATTACACCATGTATTTACACCCGCTTATTTTACACCCAAGTCCTATCACATCATATGTATGTGATGTATATTGATATTATGAAATAAGTAAAGGAAATACAAAATTGGATATAAATTAAAAATGTAGAAAAAAATAATTTGAAAGTAACAAAACAAAAGATACCCCTGTTTTGTCGTATTTTACATTTTTACACCCAGTTAAATTTAATATCCTATATACACGTACTTCCTCTTAATTACGAGAACTCCGTCTCTATGTTTTGAATTCTATATTGCATTTCATACATATATTATTTTATGAAATTGAGTAGAAATAACTGTTAATTAACATTACCTTACCTGACCTGACCTAACCGAAACTGGGAGGGGACAGACTACCGGGACCTAACCTGGGCAAACTACCGGGACCTAACCTGGGCAAACTACCGGGACCTAACCTGGGCAAACTACCGGGACCTAACCTGGGCAGACTACCGGGACCTAACCTGGGCAGACTACCGGGACCTAACATGGGCAAACTACCGGGACCTAACCTGGGCAAACTACCGGGACCTAACCTGGGCAAACTACCGGGACCTAACCGGGTGTCCTTCGGGACACCTGGTTCCTTTAAGCATAAATAGTACCAACTAATTAAAAAATGTACATTACATACCTTCTTCAAGTCCTTCTGTTTATCAAACTACGCAATATCATGAAGAAACTGGTTAGGGAATGTGTCCTTGTATTTCCATCTATACAGAAATTATTGAAGTTAACTCTCTCGTATAGTTCCTCGGAAGTATGGCGTTCACCGTTCAGGATACGTAGCTTTAGCATAGTATCCTTCAAGAAATTTCTATGATCTGGTCACTATAATCACTTAATTAACTCCTCCACAAATAATGATTTTATCACTGTCTTGTTTGTGGATTACATCGAAAATCCGATTCGTATTAGTATAATTTATATCACCAGGAGGACGAGAGTGTGAAGTAGCCTACACCACTACCACACAGACCAACAATATTATCATTACTGGCTCAGGCTCCAATTAATCAAATATACAATCCATTATTTGGCAACCACTACAAAGAATGCCAACTGCATGAATGTATTACGGAATAAATGCACCATCAATATGTCCACATAATAAAAAAATGTAAATGACGAACATGTAGTACCAAAGTAGGCTACAATATTTAACAATATCCACATATACAGGGTTTATGAACTGATTGAATAGCATTTATTTGCGTGCTTGCATATTGTATGGTAGGACAACCCTGCTTTGCTTATTTTTCAGCCAATAATAAGTGGTAAAGTACTGACGTTTTTTTATATAGGAGCCAATAAGTAATCGCAAACGTTGATGGCGACATTTTCATCAACATCCAATAAAACGGCGACAAAGTTCGATGATGTCACCTCACGTTTGGACCAATACCGTGCGACCTTACAACAAGACTTTGGGACATTCAGTCTCACCTCCGACACCTCTATAAACAGTGACCACAACAAGTGCCCAAATTGACATTTTTATTCTGTAATTACTATTTATAATGCGTAACTTCCATGTTTAATCCTATTAAACAATCTCCGACATACAACACATATTAAAACTACAAGTTAACCATAAAAGTATTGCATTATAAGTGAAATATGTATAAATACAGTTACTCCCGGTACGCAGGATTATACCCCTTGTTGCACAGAGCTCTAATCATAATCATGTTTATGATGTACAATTGCGGCAGATAGTCCTTGACCAGCCTTTGATGGAAAGGTGCGGCCAGCTGTTTCGAACTGTGAACTCGTGGATTCGTTGCTTCAGTCAGCTACCTGATGATAGTATGGATATAAATGTTTAGAGTTTTCGGATGCTCCTATGTTGGTCACGGCTATCCATTATCCATCACTGACTGTTCAAGGACTATTTGTCATGACTGTACTGCGTTGTATAGGAATATAACTGCTATAAGTTTCTGAATATGAAAAATCATTCATGATATTTACTACATTTTATATCATTCTTACCTCATTCCTTCCAGTGTATAAGTTTACCCTGTTTACAGTATACTGCAATATCTCGCATTAACTTCTCTTAGGGAACCTTCCTGATGACCCAGTCATTCACCAAGATGCTAGATGGAGGAGGTGAGGTGCAAGGATCAATAGTAAATGTGTCTAGCATATTAGCCAAGAGTGGCTTACCAAGTTTAGAGCCATATACTGCCAGCAAGGGAGGGGTCATCTCATTAACCAAAAGCTGTGCTGCTTCCCTGATCAGGTATATGAATTATTGTTTTTATGCATGAAAACTATCACTATTACACTTTACTTTTTCCCACAAGTTCTTACAATATTACAAAACTGCTAAATTGATATCCATTGCTGGCCAAGTGTGAAACACACTCACCTATACAGTATCTTTAAAAAAGTATGGTTATATAGTATACAGTATGACTTTTGACATTGAATTATGCAGATGAGGGGATGCTATTGTCTAGCAGTACAGTACAGTAAAAGGGATCTAGAAAGATTAGTGATAAGTTTTGCATAGACGCCTGAGTATGTGAGGTATTGTACTGTATATGTGAGTAAAGCAAAGTTATGATAGTGGTGGAGGAAGGGGAGTTGGTGCTTCACATACAAATGGATGGCAAGAATCTCAATTTAATTGAAGAATTAAATTACCTGGGAGCGATACTTGATGAGAGGAGAAAGCGTGAAAAAAAGTGGAATACTGAGTAACCCATGTAAGAAAAGCAGTGTGTGTAATGAAAGCTCTGGTTAGAACTAGATGGTTAAGTTTAGAGGCTTCAAAAGAATAGCATTAAGTATGATAATCACACAAGTGCCTATAATCAAGTCAGGTACAGTACAGTAAAGTGATATGGGAGGCAAATTTAATAATGGTTTCCATTCTTTACTGCATTATTGATGGCTTCACTCCCTAATGGTATCAAAGTGCAAAGTACTGTACACCACAAAGACTACAAAGGGCTTGTTTGGTGTATAAGTGATCAACAAAATTGGCCTTCATAATCTCAACACTTACATTGCATAATGATCAATATGATTGACCGATAAGACTGTCAGTCTTTCCACTTCTTCAGAAAAAAGTACAGTAGTGCAATCTTACTTACATCTAGGAAAGGTATTCGGGTGAACTGTGTGCTGCCCGGAATGATCACTACTCCAATGATTCAACCCTTGAATGAAGTTTACCAGAAGAAGGTCATGAAAATCATCCCCCAGGGCAGAGCAGGTCATCCTCATGGTTGGTACAGTACTGAACTCGTGTCAAATTTTGTATTACATAGATAAGACAAAGCTTTCGTATACAGTACAGTACACTATGAGACCCTCTACAATAAGAGATGTGCCATTGCCATCCTGTGAACTTTGAGGTTGACAGTTCATTCTTTGCTAGATACTTTAAAATCACAGCTCAGATGCTATTGGCAACTGACATTGATATCTGTATGAAAAACAAATTTTTGGCACTTCATCAACCTTCAATTTAATAGTACAGTACTAGAAATTGTTGATATTCTTTAAAGTACTAAAAAGACATACATTACAATACTTATTATAGATGCTTGGGGAGCTGTTACCATAACTCCTATAATTATACAGTATTTGTAAACAATGAAGTACCGGATAGTTTTCAGAATTGGAATATATCAGTTTATGAATTAAAACTCGCCCACTTCCCATTTCTGGCAGTAAAATATATAAGGTAATATTGTAATCTAATAAAAGCAAATAGGAAGAACAAGATTTATCAATCTTATTCTTAAAAATAATATTATATGACCACAGTGAGGATATGTACTTTGAAAAATACCCCAATCTTAATAAACTTTTGATCCAAGTAATGATGCCATTGACAGTAACTGCATTACTGTACTGTATATTTTCTCCTGCAGAAGTGGCTGAAGCGATTGCCTTCCTGCTTAGTGATAGGAGCAGCTACATGGTCGGGAGTTGTATTGAGGTCACCGGGGGATACATGATGTAAATTTTGTTTTACATGATAACTCTGTTACATTGGCTCAATCCTGTAATGAGGACCAAGTCATATTAATCACACCTGACAAACTGTCATTAACACAGAGAGAAAGACATGAAGGAATTCCCCAAATACAACTACTGTATATGGATGAATACTACAGTATATGAGAGAACTGTCTGAACAGAACTGAAGAGAGGGACCTAATGGAACTTCCTGAACACTACTACAGAACTAATAACAATAGTGTAATGGACCTATGTTCGGATACCTGTTAATAAAATTAATGATATCTTTCTCTACTGGGTTTCCTTAAAATGTTCATAAAAGAATGAAATATGATTAACCAAGACATGAATATATTGACGGACAATGGAGTTAATAGGGTTACAAAAATTATATATTTATATTTATATACAGTATCAGTAGCCTATACATATACATACCCTTATACAATGGGAAAGGTAAGGGCTAAAAGCAAAATCACATTTAATGTTCCCACCTGTGAAATATAAACAGTGGTCCAATTTCATATAAGATGCCTAGGCACATTGCATTTGAAGAACCACATATCTAAGTAAAGAGGAAAGATGGAACACTTTGAACCCTGAAACCTTTAATGCCCTGACTCCTCTCAGCTCACTACTGATGTTTGTGTGTTACTTCATAACATGTGTAAAGAAGCCTGGCCACAGATTAAACAAGAGATAATGTGAGAGATTTAAATTATACCCTAGTTATTATTTATTGTTACTGTGTGGTCCGTGACTCTTTATGACCATATAGAGTACTGTACTTGTGTTTAGGCTGCGTTTACACCAAGCAAGTCGAGTCAAGATGATTCATGATACTTCTTGAATCGCCACATTATTTCAAATGGGAGAGTTTACACCAAGTGATTCGAGTCATGCCAAGTGAAGGTGATGTTGTTAGTTGTAAGGTGAAAGGGTGAGTGGAATATGGTAGCCTGGACTAAGATTTGAATAAAATGGAATGATTTATACAGTGCAAATACACTGGAACCTTTGATTATAACAACTCAGACAGAGGAATGTCTGAGTTTGGGAATAGTATGATTAAAAGAATATCCATTAGGACATAAAAATACCAGTTACAGTACTAAAAATTGTTCTACATATTTCCACTCCTGAATAATTTTAAGGTCTTAAGACACCAGGCAATATTTCCAGATTACACTACAAAAGTTTGTATTTGAGAAAACATGACCATTTTAACTTTTGGATAAAACCATACCATTACTGTGTGGAGAAGGAGGGAGCCAAGTATGAGATGGGGACAATGTGGCGGCCCTCAGGTGCTTCTCTCACTGATAACAAATCCACTTTTAATTTCTTAACCCCTTCTCCCAGCTGATGGTATGTTTGAGATGATGAGTCAAAACTTGAAGATGATGATAATGCTGATGTTGTCTGTTCAACAACCAGACTAGGCTCGGTGTTATTCGAGTTCTCATTCTGGGGTTGATTAGGTTCGGGGAAGAAGGGCACAGGTGGCTGCAGAGGACTCCTGGTTTGTGAGTTGGAGTTGTTTGTTGAAGGGGTTTCTGGGTGTTTACTGTTGTCTGCCAGGGACTGGTTGTCCAGGGAGCTGCTGGTGTCTCGGTCATGGAAAGTTTCGTTGTGTACCTGTTGGAGTAAATAAAATGTTTTGTTCATCGTTTTGTATCTGTGAGTGCAAATTGTGTCTTAAGTAAATAAATTCCTTAAAGTGAGTGACATTACAATTTAAGGGAAGACATTGTTACTAAGAATTTATGTCGATAGTTGTTGTCTACAACATAATATCATCATCTACAGCTTGTCTGAAATAATGTATATAATTGTACTGACACTTAAAAATGGTTCTTCTCCAAATGCAGACAGACCTGTAGCCCTTTTGTCTGAATTGATATCTGAATCACTAAGCAATTAATAGATCTCAAGATTTGTAAACAGGCACCCAGTAGGATAGAGGAGGTTAGAAGGCAATATCAAAAATACAGTACAACAATAAGTAGAACTAGTGATATTATTTTCTGCAGTTAGGTAGCTTTTCAAATTGCTGCACTGTAGTATGCTTTATTTAGAAGTAAAAAGAACTTTAGCCCCAATAACAATAGGGTTTTAAACCTCCATTACTTGGTGTATGAGTCTGAAGAATTGACTGTTATTGTACTGAAATCTGTGAAAGGTGTGGTGTGAACAAATCCCCAGAGTAAAAAGTAGAGGAATGTTTCTGAGATGGTATGGGTATGTGAAAAAAATTTATGGATATAACAAGAGTTGTGAAAAGAGTGTATGAGAGTGATTTCGAGAGGCAAGGAATGGGGAAAGTCTTTGAAGATGCTATGATACGCGAAGTGATTGTGTAAGATAGCATGGAATGAAGCAAAAGAACGTACACAATAGGCAAGGGTGGACGAGATTCACTAGGAGGAATGTACAGTATGTTAGGGCTGGTAACCCTGTTTAACTTGACAAACCATGGAGTGGCTCCTTTCATTAAGACAGAGGTGAAGGGTCTTTGGTCATGGATAAAAGAACTTGTGGAAGGAAGCTAAGATTTTTGTATGTTTGAAAGGGAGAGTGGATATAAGTGTGACCCGTTTTACTGGGTATTGTTATCCCTCTTTTCTATATTCTGATTTCAATTTCCACCCCTGATTCTGAAGCCTCCAACCTCTTGAAAGAATGGAAATGGGGTACAGTATTGATGAGGAGGATCACAACAATGATCTCGGTACCATCAACACTCAGCCACCTCCCCTGCATGGATTCCTTGAACATCATAACTATAACATCTACACCAACATCAAAAACAACCAGCCACCTCAGCCTCAGCCTCAGCACAGTACTGTACCCACCTTCAGGGTCCTTTCGGAAGTGAACATACGGGGGCACTTGGAGCAGCGGATGTAGTCGGCCCGACGTGAGTGTGTGCGCATGTGGGAGGTGAGGTAGCGGGCCCGGGCAAAGGTCTTACCACAGGTGCGACACAGATGGGTCTCACCACTATTTTCACGGTGGCTGTTGGAAGTTGTTGCATATGTTGTCATTGTCTTATGCTTCTGTCCAGCCTGAAACAAACAGATCATCATCATAATAATTACAAGTACTGTACTATTAGGCAAATATATTATCCCCTTTTTTTAAATCAATACATGGTCCAAACTCCCATTATACAGTGAAAGCCCTTTTATCCGGCACCAGTGGGACCGAGAACGTTCCGGATACCAGAAATTTCCGGATACAAGAAAGTGTACTTTAAAATTACGTTACTCTACATTCTTTCACAAGTACAGTTAAACCTCTATTTAATAGACTCCGATGCAAAGGATTTCGGTAGGTACATTATTTACATATCATTACATACCTATTTATGTATATATACAGGTGACTCTCAAATAAATCCGAGATGTTCATATATATAACGAGCGAAATTATAATAAACAAGTCAGGAAATTAGATCACTGTCGTCCATGAAGTGTGTGTGTGTATGCGTGTTGCCACCACTTCCCCCGTGCTCCTTCCCCCCCCCCCCCCTACCCTCAGTCTCCATTCACCCTGGCTCAAGGTCAAAGGAATATAGGCCCAGCATGCCTTGTGTGTGACTCGATTTTAGTAATTACGAGTTATTAACCACCAGCTTCAACACTCATCAGTCATGTCAGGTGGTGCATTTACAAAACGGAAGGTCATATCCTTCCATATCAAGATGGAAGGTTTTTCTCGAACAGAGAAAGGAGAAGGAAAACCAGAGTATGCATATTAATAAAATGTAAACAAACGATATCACACGCTATCTCCCCCCTTCCCCTTACTCTCCCACTACCACACACACTATCTCCCCCCTTCCCCCTACTCTCCCACTACCACACACACTATCTCCCCGCTTCCCCCTACTCTCCCCCCTACCACCTCCACCACTACCACACATGACGACGACTCATTTCAGTCATGAGTTGTCTGCGAATTGTTATATGCATTTAATATGCTTAATACGAATTGTAATACTGTATTTACATTTGTAAAGTAACAGTACAGTACACTTCTCTTCACTTTTAATACTCGTCACTCCCTCCTCACTCTGCGCTCTGAGCGGGTGAGAGCGTGACAGCTCTTTTTGGCGAAATTTATCTTTATGAAAAAAATGCCGGATACGGGAAGTTTCCGGTTACCAGAATGACGGATAAAGGAGCTTTCACTGTATTTCAATTTGCCATTTATTTTTCTCATAGTAACACCCATTGATCATGGATCAGCTTTTACCAGACACCTCTGTTTTTATTCACTTGTTCAATCATGAGTTTGTTTACATAGGGCAAAATATTGATGAAAGTGGAAATTTAAATTCAATTCCATGCTGCATCGTATTTGTTTATAATACAAATTTATTCTTACTCCTTAAAGTTCTATAGGCCATTCAAGTCATTGCACAGACTTTGTTTATCTCATCCTATAAACCTCTCAAATGGTCAGGTTTTCACAGGCTACCAGAAATGCTTTAGGCAATTTTAGCCGTGAATTTGATGTAAATGGGCTTTATTCAGTGTTTATACACTCCTCCTGTGGAGATATATTACTCTGTCTGCCCAGAAAGATGACCCTCCCACCTATCACTCATAAGTTATATCTCACCCACTTGATCAAGGTGGTGGTGAATGGCCTTAAAACAAGTGAGATTGACCATAAAGTACATGTTTTTAATAAGTATGAAGATAAATATGAGTAAATGTAAGCCTCATAAAGGTCTTACTGTTTCCGTGGTGGGGTGGTGTGTCCGCATGTGAACCATCTCTAGGTACATGCGACGCTTGAAGGATGCACCACACACCTTGCACTGGTGACGCTCGTTACAGTGCTGCTCCTGAAACCATGACAAAAAAAAACCTTGTGACTATGCACTAAAGTATATAATAGACAGTACATATATTATAATTTTCTTTGATGGTAAATGTTCAAAGGTAAATGGTGTATGTAGCAGATGAGAATGTGTGGTGGTGAAACTTATTGATAGCAGGATTAATGATGGTATGAATTATTGGTGACAGGAATAAATGATGGCATGAATTGCTGGAGAGAGGATTTTATAATGGCATAAAACACTGGTGGCATGAGTTACTACTATAAAAAGTCTGTTCAAAACTTGTGTTCCGCTGGACTCTTATGCTTAGATAGATAGAAATAGATAGATAGATAGATAGACAGATAAGAGGTAGATAGAAATAGAGACAGATAGAAAGATATAGATAGAAATAGAGACAGATAGATAGAGGAAAATGGAACACAAGTTTTGAACAGACTATAGGAGCAGGACTGACCCGATAGTGGCGTGTGTAGTCCCGACGTCGGATGAATCTGTGGTTGCATACGGAGCAGATGTGAGGACGGGAACCCTCATGGATCCTCTTGTGTTCTGTCAGGTCTCGCATGTACCTGATGGATTTGATATTTGGTTAACACAGTATATGTCTGTTGAAATGGCGAAGAGAATGCCTGTTATATTGTACATTACAGTACAGTACAGTACTGTACTTGGCAAATAAAGGATGTCTGCATGAGGAAGAAAAACAAATACAGTACTGTATCTTTTTTAATCTTGGCAAAATACACTATTCCATTCCAACTCAAATGAAATATTTAGTACCGGTACATGTTTTCAATAAAAATAGGTTTTGTCAGCACACTACTCAAGTATCAAGACGTAAAAATACTAGCATGCTGTCTTTATGTATTATAGTAGTGTACTTTTAGACTAACCTGAAATCTTTGTGACACAGTGTGCAAGTGTGGGGTCGTTCCTGCGTGTGTGTGAGCATGTGTGTCTTGAGGTTGTAGCGTTCGGTGAATGCCTTACTGCACACGGTACAAGTGTGTCTGTTTGGGTCGTGGGTGCGCATGTGGCGTTCCAGGTGGGCAGAGGACTGGAACTTCTTGCTACAAGTGGGACACTCACTCCTCTCCCTCTCTGAGCTGCTCTTGCCTGCTCCAGAACTAGTCATACAACAAGAAAATATTATTATCTAGTGCAGTACAGTCATAAATATTTAGCAAACAAAACTTCTAGCTATGGAGATCAAGGCTCCATGGTGTTGACTGACGTGTCTGAAGCAATTACCAGGGAAAGAGGAAGAGAAGGTAGTGTGGTGGTATATGGAATGAGTGAAGGTTGTTTGGTGGTTCAATAGCATAAAATTAATGCTCTAGAGTCAACATTTCAAAACATAAAACATAGAAAGTGACGAACTAGCAATGTAAAAATGTACCATTAAATTGCATTCACAAACAATGAAACAAGTCACTCCATCAAAATGAGTGAGTAGCAAGTGTAATAACTCACCAGGGTGGTCGTGGTGGTGCTGCTGCTGTTTTGGCTCTACGTGGTCGAGGCTGGATGATCTCAAAACTCACTTCCTGGGGCGGCCCACGAGGGTAAGACACATCCTCACCTTTAACATCCTGTAAAAGGTATAGTATAGTTACAGGAGAGGTACCACAAGTTTCATTAGTACAGTGCTCTTATACCAATATAATATTTTAAATGTAAATATGCAAAGCCTGCAATAGCAATGATCATAAGGTGTTGGAGAAACGAGAAAGGATGAATAGCAAAGCCTGAAAGTGAACAGAGAGAGCCGAGTTAGTTGAGAAGTTAAACGTGATCGACTCGGGTCTCAAGTAGTGTCTAATCCCTTAAGGTGGTAGTTCTTTTATGGTACATTGGAGTGCCATGATTCCTCCAAAGTATGCTAGGAAACAGGACCAGAAGAGCAAAAATAATGGCATTCTGTTGCTTGAAATAGTTTGGAGGATTCAGTTGCTCCAGATTTACCAACACAAAACTTTCCCCTTAAATAATGGCTGCAAACACCATACAGTACCTGGGCCTTTTGTGTAGGTGGTGGGGTGGATGAGTCTAGGTGAGTGTGGGGTTGATGTAACACAGGTGGTGGGTCATCAGGGTTGTCACTACCATCACCACTACCACCACCATCAGCCTCCCTGTCAGCCACTTCATCTGTGCATAGTCAGTCGGTATAAAACATGTACGGTATATCTTGCTCCCCTCCATCTCTGTACAATCTTCCCCAAATCTATCAATACCCTATAATCCAACAGGAATAGAAATAATGAATAATTGTGATGAAGAGATGATATGATAGAATGAATTTCAGACGCTTCATTAGCTTTGCACAAAATCACATTCTTCATGAAACTTTATATATATTTTTTTTTTTAGCCTCTACTTGCTGCACCTTTCTAGTTTGAAGATAACATTATCTTTTCAGCATTATACTGGAACATCTATTTAAGGTACTGGGTAGCTCTCCTTTTGGTGTGAATGATGCATATAGTCAAACAAAGGATTGTAAATAAAAGTAGAATAATTAAATTTGTGTTACCTGGTTGGTTTCTATGCCCTGAGAGTCCAGCCACAAGGAGGGATGAAGGAGAGTGTGGAGGAGGGTGAATGGGGCTGGCTGGGACATCTTGGTGGGAGGGTGTGGCTAGGGTCAGCAGAACACTGGCCATGGAGGCACTAACTGCTGTTGGCTGTTCAACACTTTCCTGTAATACCACAAACCTTTTATGAGATCAGCACAACAAACTATCCATCACAACACTACAGTACTTCAACACAGTACAATATAGCAAATTATTCAGTCATAACTCTTGAGCAACACAACTGCATCCACTTTGTTGATGTCTTTCTTCCTTCTGGTTGAGCCCTATTATGAGACTGGCCATGGCAGAAGCCATATTTAGTGAGACTTATTATGTTGAGGTAGCTGACCCATTGTCATGAGGCCACTCCTGTCCTTGTTCCAAAGGAAACCAGATGATGGAGAAGCTGTACTTAAACACCAGGGGAAGTTTTGTATACCGGTACTGTGTATTGATGTGACGAAAGGTACAACATTCTTAAGCTTAAGTATAATTAGTAAAGGTGATTAATATCCATGTATTACTGCTATAATGTAAAAATACTTGAGGACTTCAAAAATGCGGTTGAGTGCTTAATACTATAGTCAGTAGAGTGAAAGTATATGAAAGAAATACCTACTCTGGTATGAGGAAGGACTGGAGGTGAAGCAGAAATGGGCCCTGCCTGAGGTAAGGAGCTCACTAGTAACATAGAGCCACTAGCAGTACCCTGAGAACCATTCCCAGGGCTATCTAGGACCAATGTAGAGGCGTTGTTTGTACACCCAGGATGTGATGTCACTCCCACTATCCCCTGTTCTGCTGTAGTGAAACTGGTCAGGGGTCCATCTTCTAAAGGCAACACCAATTGTTGCCTCCTACTACTGGAAGGGACAGTCACCACACAAACAGGTTCTCTTTCACTGTTGTTGCTGCTTTGTATGAAACTCTGTCCCTCTTTCCTGTCTTCTTTGGAGGATAGGGCAGAGGGGTTTTGGGCTGAGGTTGTGGGATGATGTGGCACAGCTGATGAACTGTGTACTTGAGGTGGTGGGTTGAGTGACAGATAGTCTGTCATGGTGATCACAGTCTGTTTGTCATGATATTTACTAGGATTTTGAAGTGTGGTCTGGGGTAAGAGAGAAAGAGTTGGAGGGAGGACAGTACCACCACCACCACCACTGCTGCCACTGGGACACTGAAGAACAACTCCAGTAGGTGCTACTGGCTGCTGGGTTAAAACTAATGGCACTTGTTGCACAGAGCCTCCTGCTACTGACCCAACCTGCATCAGTGGTTGTGAGTGGAGAACTGGTACTCCAACATGTTGACTGGTACTGCCAACATGGAGTGAGAGTGGAGGATGAGGGTTCAGGTAAGTGGAACCATCCCTATTTATAGGCAGTATAGAGTGTGGCTGAGGAATAGCCACAGTGTTCTCTCCCTGTCCTCCATATCCTAGTACACAGAGGGAGCATTGGTAGAAGACACGGTGGTTGGCGGCCACATGCTGGTCCAGGTGTGTCTGTGAACACACAAATGCTCCACAAGGTCCACACTGCAGTCCAGCCTCTGTATCTGTCCCACACTGTACACATGCTACCCTTACCATACCTTGCACCACACTGTCCCGTATGGCCACACTCTGCAACACACCCTCCCTCACCAGGCCTTCCTTCACCGACACACCTTCCAATACACCTAGAGCTGAGACTACATTGTCCTGAGTCTTGTAAACCACTTTGTTTCTGGTTGAGTCGAGTGTTGGGAGTGCAGGCATGGGTGCAAGGGGTGGGAGGGTGAGTGTGCGTCCCGTGCTGGACCCATGAGACTGCATTGTACCCAAGTTTACCCTATCATTGGCTCCTATCCTACTACAGTAGGTTCATCAGGGTCATCCAAGTCTCTGGTGGTGGCAGAGGCATTGGTGCCACTACAACTCTGAGGAGGAGGATTCTTGAGTCCATTACATGTAGAGGCAAGAACTTGCTCCACTTTGCTGCGCTCCGCCTCACAAACTCTCTCCACTGCTGCTCGTAGTGACTCACTCACTCCATTGCTCCCCAATTCTGGCACCACATATACCTGTCCAGATAAAAGTACTGTAGTACGGTAATAGTCATTCACACTTCATCTACTATTTTTATATATACAGTATAAAGGAATGAAGTATTAGTAAATTAACAGTACTTATTTCTTCAACACTTTTGAATATAACCTTAAAGTTGAGTATTTGCACTTCCTTTTGTTACGCCCCTAGCCGATTACCCTGATTTTTGTGGAATCTAGGGGATAGAGAGCAACCAACTAAGAAGCCACAACAACAATGTTCAGTATTTATAAGGAACTGAACAATATAGCAAATTTTTAAAGTTTAATTAATTCCTTTAACCCAATACATAATACATATTATATATGACAAAATATAAACCCCGAGCCCCAACAAAGATAGGAAGTATCCACTTCTGCACACAATATTAATTAATATTTAACCTTAAACCTAACACACAAATACAACATAAATAAAAACCTGACAGGCAGCAAGATGGTAACAGCTGTTCAAATCCACTATTATGGTTTACCACTACATCCTCCGTTACCTCCAGGAGTAAGCACACCCAATGGTTGCCAAGATGAGACTGACTCCTCCACCTCTCTCCCTGTTTTAAGTCACCTCGGTTGGGACTAAATGAACCAATTTGAACCGTCTTCACTTGTGTTGGTTGGTTTCACAGGTGTTTCACTGGGTTGGTGAGGTGGAGTGCTTTGTCGATGGTTTGGGTTGTTGTATAGTTTTTTAAAGAAGTACATAGAATAATTTAGTGGATATTCTAGTAGGTCTGTCACCACCACTACTACTGCACAGGCCAACAAACAGGGTCGTAACACTTTCCATTTTTTCTTGCATCAACAGGAATCAGTGGTATAAACACCTCTTAAAAGTAAACTTTACAGCTACCTTCAGAATATTCCCGAAATGGTGAAATAACTGAAGTGCTATTGCATTACTGAACTCTTCATAGAATAGTGTAAATTTTGAAGGGAGTACAACATTTACTGGATCATAACTCTTACTGCTACCGGTAGCTAAAAATCACACCCAAAGCTGAGATGTATGATGATGAGTTCGTGGCATTCCCTAAATGGCAAGTGAGTTGGACATACAAAAGGGTGGATGGATGAATTGACAATAATAGTAAGATACAGTCAGGCAGATAGACAAACTGAAGCATAACCAAACACACAGACATGCAAACTGGGGAAGAGCGTACTTCATGCCTGGTCTTGCGAGTGGCGGGGTTGAAGAAGCCATATTAGATATCATAGCTATAACAATCATAGTAACAAAAAGGATCCCAAGCAGTTGTGAAACAATTGAAATAAGGGTTGAATTGAAAAGTTAGTTGGGTAGTGGGAATTGTCAACTACTTTGTTGTGATTAACACAGTACCTGTATATGACAATAACTGATACAGCAGACAAAGAATTATTAATATGTACTGTACTATAATTATTATTCTATACAAAGATATTTCCTCAAGGTAAGTTATTCACAGCAGGTCATATGCGACCTTTTTCACAACAGCAGCTTCAAATGTGCGGAGTGTTTAGTTGTACAGTATACATAAACTGGAAATACCCATCAACTGATACATTTGTTTTGTTACTGCATCATCTTTGCTACCTTACTCAATGAAAGTACTGTATTGATTTATTGGTAACATCAGTGCCATTTCCTTTAAATATATCACATAACAAAAAGTACCCAGCGCTTGAGATGATGGTGGACCATTAGTCGGTGACGGAGCAGGTTGGTCTTACCTCCAAAGGTCTTGCCACATTCCACACAGGCCTCACGCTGTGTCTCATGGATCATCCGTTGGTGGGCTCGGCATTGCTAAAAGGGGGGACACCAAGATATAAAATTATTACTCTCTAGCCCAACGACTAAGAAGTAGATTATTAGGCAAGGGTTAACAGAACAATACACTTTCTTTCTCTTCATTGTTCTTAACCACCCTAAATCCATGTTAAATCTCCTCTCTATCTCCTTCTCAGGTGGAACATAACCTATCAATAATGCTGACTTTACTGTAGTTATTTTTATCCAATCAATGATTTATTGATTCAGAACTGCAATGTAAATATAGTATATATCACAAATATGGTGTTACAGTATTGTATATCTTTCTGTAGCTGATGGCAAATATATCACAACTGATATCATAAATACTAAGGTTGACTGATTGAAGCTTGTTCCTCTGTTATTAGATATCACTCTTAGACAATAGGGAAATAAAACAATGGAATTGTACTCTAGGTTACAGAAGAAGAGCTGTCTACAATATGGCCTTGATAAAACACAAACTCAATTCACTTAGTCTATAAGGTATTACAAACCTGAAAGCGTTTGAAAGGCTTGCCACATGTCTCACACTGGTAAGGTCTCTCCCCAGTGTGAACTCGTCTGTGGATAGCAAGCTGACTCTTGTATGCAAACTGCTGGGGACACTCTGGACATGACAGCCTGTGGAGACACACACAGTTTGCAATTTGTTTCTTATGTTCTTACAGTATTCCTTTTGCCCTGAGAGAGATTTTCAAGTCAATAAGCACATGTGCATGAACATTTGTAGGCATGTGCAATGATTCACAAATGGATGCACACATGCAATTAGGTTTGCACATTTGTGTAGAGATAAACACAAAGTATCCCAATTATTACAATAACCGTAGTAACAGTTATGGCCTTCTATAATGCTGCATTATCCTAAACTCTGCTACTTCTAATTTCATTTATGGCTACAAATAACTTTATCCACAAATGATGCAAACTAACAGTGACTGAATCATGCATTCAGAACTCTAGAAACATGGCTCATGATATCAATACAATCTATTCAGCAGAAGAATACACCAAATTACAGTAGTATGGTACATTTTGTACACAAATTCAATAGGAACAGTGAGGTGTGCTATGATGCTTGGAGAAATTGGCAGTGTGGATTTCTTTTATCAAATTTAACCCTTTATCTATGGCTTGCATACACTTATATGCTTATAGTTTTTCAATGAAAATAAAAATACATAGGGATGATCATTCTGTACATAAACCATTATCATCAACTCCAATGCTTCAAAAAGTACCGTACAGTACTGTACTGTATTTACAATCACCAGAATTGTACACAACTGGAAAAAAAAACACAATGATAGGAAGATCTCTAACCTGGTGGCATGAGTAGGGTCATGAGTACGGGTGTGTGTGTTGAGGGTACGGGCAGAGGGGAAGGTCTGGGAGCAGGTGGGGCAAGTGAAGATGCGTCGGTGTACAGCCAAGTGACGCTGCAAGCTGCGGGGTCGGACAAACTTGCGGCCACACTCACTACACCACAGTCCGCCGCTCCTCTCACCATGAGACACCAAATGGCTAAAGGGGCATCAAGGTGGAGGTAGGAAGAGGGAAACTGTATTATCAACATAGCTACAATGGAGGATAAAATGCATGACAATTCTACATGCAAGATATAAAATGGAGATAACACAAAAGTGATGTTTACAACAGAAAAAAGTATAGGCCTCATTATCTAGCCAACGACTGTCTTAGATACAACCCTAACACAGGTGAGGGAATCATACATACATATCTAGGTGAGTCTTGGAGGTGAAGTGGCGGTCACACATGGGGCAGGGAAAGACCTTTGACTCTGCATTGATCTGTGTAGAAAAGGAGTGATGTATGAGTGAGAAAATGGAGGAGGAATAATGTGTGAGTGAGAGAGTGGAAAAGGAATAATGTGTGAGTGAGAGAGTGGAACAGGAATGATGTGTGAGTGAGTGAATGGAGGAGGGGCTGAAATTTCTGTGGGTTTGAGAGAGGAAGTGAATGTGAGTGTGGGCTATTTCACTGGGTATGTTTAATATTAATGTTAACATAGTGCCCATGTGTGTGACTCAACAGAAACACATACATATAATCAGACAAACAGAAATGTCAATATCATTATTATTTCTCAAGAACTATCCATGATAAACCTTCTGTGTCAAACTAAATTTGTGACAGAAAGGGACACATATACAATCAGACAAACAGAAATGTCAATATTAATTTGTTTTTTGTTTTTACTCCACAAGAACCACCCACAGTAAACCCTTCAGTGGAAAACCAACCTTGTGAACCCGTGCCATATGTTCGGTGAGGTGGTGTCATGTGCGAACCCGCCGCTGACACACCTGGCACTCGTATCGGCCTCTTGAACGGTTGTGTGTGCCCTGATGGCGGCTCAGCGCTGACTCGGAACCGCACACTTTACCGCACTCCACACACTGATGCTCCCAATCTGCTGTACAAACTTATACCAACCAAATCATTCCACACACCTTACTGTACTCAACATACTGGTGCTCCCAATCTGCTGTGAGGCTACACTTGAGGTACCGTAACACAAACTGGCTTATACACTTTAGTCCTCACTGAACCTCCTAACAACTATTTTCCAAGGCTCTTGTGATCCATTACCTTTAACACCAAATCTTGTAATGGTCAAAAGTTCTATGTTATATAAAAAAAATCATATATTAAATTCGTGTTTTACCACGAGGTTCCTCTATTCCATGATTACTATTTGATGTATCTATATTCAGATGCCATAATTCCTGAGTACCGATATATTACAACATATGATAAGTGTTATTAGTGTCCTGAATGTACCAAGATTAAGATACAGTATATACCTGTGTGTTGCTGCTCTGTGGTACCCTGTGATGCATCCTGTGTGCATGTGTCGCTTCAGCTGCTTCACACTCAGGAAAGACTTCTCACATTTTATACAGATTACTGTCTGAAAATTTCATAAAACATGCAATATTTAAAAAAAAATCACTTCATTGTACCTACTTCTATTTTCAAGAGGTTTAATAATTGATTTTTTGTGTAATTTAATTAAATGTGAATAACTGATTTCCAGTAAACTATTAATGATGGCTATAGAATTATTTTATATTATACTATACAGGTACAGTATTAGGAACCATGAGATAATAAACTGGTGCTGCAAATAAATCAGAGTACAGTATTATCAACTATAGTAGTGCAGCAATAAAGCAAAAAACTGAGGCCTGGTATCTATATTTGCTCAAGTTACTGCATCAGGAAACAACGTTATAGTCTTGTATGTGATTGTATAACAGTTTGAACTCAAGACATTGTACAGTAACTAAAATGATACAATAGGCATAGTCTTACCAGTAACTAAATGATACAATAGGCAGTCTTACCCGTAAATTAAATTGATACAATAGGCATAGTCTTACCAGTAACTAAAATGATACAATAGGCAGTCTTACCCGTAAATTAAATTGATACAATAGGCATAGTCTTACCAGTAACTAAAATTATACAATAGGCACAGTCTTACCTGATTATGTCCAGCCTTGTGAGTGGCCAGTTCCTGTGGGTAGGGGAGGTATACATTACAGAGTCCACAGCGGTAAGGGCCAGGCTGCTGCTCTAGTGCCTTCAGTAGTAGCTGTACCTTGCCTGTAACACCTTTCTCCATTTTGTTATGTTTTCCTTCCTCCTCTTCCTTCTTCACCTTCACCACAGCCTCCACCAGGTTCTGCATGATGCCTTTACATACTTCACTGTTGTTGTCCTCATTGGTGTCAGATGGCCAGAGGTTCAGCTCATTCCCTTCTTTTGATGTGGAAAGTTTCAGCAGCTGGCTCCTATAGCTTGAACTACTGATACCCGTGTTCTCTATAGTCTGGTGTGAAGGAGAAGGGGTTGTCAAGGCAGAGTAATTGATTAGTAATTTGTCCAACCTACAATCTTTGGCATCCTCTATGCTAGCAAGATCAGTCAAGTGAGGGTGTGACTGGGAATGATGTTGTAACAGGTGAGCAACGAGCCAGCTTTCATTTTGAGCAGTGTGATGGCAGGCAGAGACAGGGCACGAGTGAGGAGTGTGACGTCGCTTGTGGACGGTGAGTGTGGTGGGATGAGAGAAAGACGCACCACACAATACACATGAGTGAGGCTGAAGGAGGCTGAGGTGTTCCTGGACGTGTGCTGCCAGCTGGTGGTATGATCGGAACTTTTGAGAACAGGTGGGGCAAGTGGTGACATGCATGGGGATGGAGGCAGGTTGTAGACGACAGGATGCTCAGGGAGAATTAGGAAGGGAAGAGATTAGGAAAGCAATAGGCAAGTTGAAGATGGGAAAGGCACCGGGGGTAGATGGGATAACGGCTGAAATGTTAAAGTATGGGGGGGAGGTAGTGGTGGAGTGGATGTTGCTTATATGTACATTGGCATGGAGGCAGGGAGAGGTGCCAGAGGATTGGAGGAGGGCTATTATTGTACCGTTGTATAAGGGGAAGGGGAGTAGGGAGGAGTGTGGTAGTTATAGGGGAATAAGCCTTCTTAGTGTACCAGGGAAGGTGTATGGAAAGGTTCTAACTGAGAGACTGATGGAAGTGACAGGGAATAAAGTTAGTGAGGAACAGGGAGGGTTCAGAAAGGGTAGAGGATGTGTGGACCAGATATTTGCGCTAAAATCGATAGTGGAGAAATATATAGGGAAGGGTAAGAAGTTGTATGCTGCCTTCATGGACTTGGAGAAGGCATACGATAGGGTTGATAGGAGAGCTATGTCAGAGGTGTTGAGAATATATGGTGTTGGGGGATCTCTACTGAAAGGTATCGAGGCTTTTTATACAGAGGCAAAAGCATGTGTGCGGGTGGAGGGTGATCTGAGTGAGAGTTTTAATATTAGTGTAGGGCTGAGGCAGGGATGTGTTATGTCACCATGGTTGTTCAATATATATATGGATGGGTGTATGAGAGAGATGAAAGCCAAAGTGAATGGTCTGGGGGTGAAGTTGAGGCTGAATGAAGTAAATTGGTCCTTGGCGGCAAGTTTGTTTGCAGATGACACTGTGCTGATGGCTGAGAGTGAAAGGGAGTTGCAGAGAGTGGTGGACGAATTTCAGTCTGTATGTAAACGAAGGAAACTGAAGGTGAATGTGGGTAAAAGTAAAGTGATGGTGTTTGAGAGAGCAGAAACGGAAGTGATTGACTTTGCTACACCTTACAGAGTGGAAGTACCAACTGGGACGAAGTGTGAGATAACCCTAAGGGGTGAGAGGATGGAGGAAGTGAAGGAGTTTAAGTACCTGGGGACAGTTATGTGTAAACATGGAAGTATGGAAGGAGAAATTAGGGAGAGAGCAGTGAAGGGTAGACAGGTCATAGGATCACTGGGGAGGATAATGAAAGGTAGAAGTGTGAGTATGGAAGTGAAAAGGGGACTGCGAAATAGTATAATCTTGCCAACACTGACGTATGCGTCGGAGACATGGACATGGAGTAGGGCTCATCAGTCAAGAATAGGTGCTGTGGAAATGAGTTATTTGAGAGGTGCATGTGGACTGACAAGGTGGGATGGAGAAAGTAATGAGAGTGTGTATAGGAGATGTGGTATGAGTGAGAAGGCAATTGGTATTGAGTGTGGAGTGGTTGAGAGAGTGAAACGTAATACTTTGAGGTGGTTCGGACATGTGGAGAGAATGCAAGGTGAGGAGTTTGTAAAAAAGGTGTATGTAAGTGAAGTTGTGGGACGTGGTGTGAGAGGCAGACCACCAGTTAGATGGCAGAACAGAGTGGAAGAGTATGTAAAGGAGAGAAACATGAGGGGGAGGGGAGGGATTGAACAAGTAAGGAGGGAGTGTGAGAACAGGGAAGACTGGAGATTTTTCTGCCGTGGCCACCCCCTTCGGGGGAGTTCCCGGAGGGAACGAGGCGTCAGAGCTATAGAATAGAATAGAATAGTGGGGCAAGGGAGAGTGAGTGGGTGCTTACGAAGGTGGGCACGGCATTCAGCAGGCGTGGCAAGCTGGGCACCACACACCTGACATGCCACACTGGGGTTTTTGATGCTATGGTGGACCCTCAAGTGCCACTCCTGCTGTCTCTCACTCCAACACTCTTGCTGACACAGGAAACACTGTTAAAACAAATAAACGGTTAAAAAATGTTAACAGGATAGAATATTTATTGGAAATCAATATGAGCGAGACAGTTCTGACATAGCTATCAAAATATGTCCTCATGTCAGCCTATGAAGGGAAGAAATATTTGAGACTATAATTCCTGTACAGTGTGACAAAAGGTTTGAGAATTCAGGAGAGTAACCAGCAGAAGACAGGAAGCAGTGATGAGATTCAGAAGTGATTAAAATGCTCAAAATCAATAAACAGTACCCAGCTTTGTCAGTAGTGCTTGCTTTCAACAATGTAATATGGTACCCTACCAGATTAAACTTTCAACAATAAAAGTCCATTACCACAAGAGGTCAGTGCAATCATTTGGCTTGTGGTACAATGTGCCCTATGCAAGAACATCCATGGTGTTGATAATGATGTGGTACCGGGATGACGGCTTTGTTGTTTGTCCATGGTACCATTGTATCTGTACCACACCATTTTAATATGCACCATGATTGTCCTTGAATATGGATCAATATCTCATTGGTTTTTATCATATATAGCCTACATAAATAATAAACTATAAGCCCAATATGAGTCATATTACACAAGCCATATTAGTGCTAAAGAAATCACCTCTGTAAGTAAGAAGCATGACTTTTCTTGCTGGCTGTATCAGTAGAATTCACAAAGGCTACAAAACATAGAAAATGAAACTCGCTTTGTATGATCTGATGTCCGTCTGGTTATGGGTGACAACAAGGTGATGTCTGAGTGTAAGCAGAGAAGGCATGGTGTTAGAGCAGAGGTGACAGCACAGACAGTAACTCCCACTTTGTTCCTCCCCTTCCCCTCCCCCACTCTTCACCTTTTGTGGTGCTAGTGCATATATTGTTGCATGGGTAACCTTCATGTCATTTTCTCCACTCACTTCACTTACTGTAGGGACTGTCTTTGGTTTTCTTTGCCTGCCAGATGAAGTGTCATCATGACACTCCAAGCTGTCTTGCTGTGAGGTGGCTGTGGTATCAAAATCAATGTGACTGACTAAAGAGATTTGAGGTAACCCAGATGACTGTGATACTTCTGGTGTGCTACAAGGAGGAAGGCTTCCAGCATTCTCAATTATGCCAGCTGAAGATAAAATAATGGAAAATGGGTCACATCGCTGATTGGATATTTCTGACACTGACGGCAGCTTGAGTACACTATCCTCCTTCACAGAAATTATACTTTCATATTTGGAGGTGGTAGCACTGGAGGCTGAATCAGAAGTAGTGATGTGAGTACCGAGGGAGTCATTCATTAGTAATTGGTTGTCATTAACACTCATTATGATCATTTCCTTTTCAGAGATAGGAAAACATTGGAACAGAACTCCTTCTTCACTTACTAAGAATGGTACAGAATTCAGTAATTCCATTTTGGCCTCTTTTGGCTCAGCACTATCTTCTGTGCCCTCAGGCAGGGTATCTATCTTGAGACGACCTTGAGGTGATTCTGGAGACTCGGAAATCTCCTGGCAGTCAGGATCAAGACCTGTCTGGTGTGCCTGGGCATCAAAGCCAGCAGACCCCATGCCTGTTGGCTCCAAAATGGGTATTCTCTCAGTCAGATCTATGTTGGTGGCTGGGATGTGTGTGTGGTGTGCCTCATCACCATCATCAATACCAAATATAGGAACTCCATCAAGGTACCTGTCAGGTTGAGTCAATACAGACTCACAGAGCTCTGAGTGCAGGAGGGCAGTGCCATGTCCAGTGTCACCTGCCTGGGAGCTGCAAGACACCAGACTACCAGACATGGTGGTGGTGTTGTGTGGAGAGGACTCAACATTACAGCTGAGATCCCTTGGTGTTGGGTTCTGCTCAAGGTGCAGCTCTTTTGTCTTCACCTCCATCATAGCTCTCTCATTGCTAACACAGCAGATTCAACACAGAAACTATCATTCTTGTTGTTTATGAATCCCATACCACCTGAAAAAAAATAACATTAATATCCAGTAGAAAATAATATACCAGTACTATACATATCTATAGGGTACAGTATCTACAGTTATAATACATGCTGCATACTAGCTATATGTTGCTGAAGTTACTGGCTAAACAGACCCATGTACAGTTGGCTCCACTCCTACATTACCAATGTTGGGCCAGTCAGAAAGGGGGTGTGGGAGTTAGGGGAGAGGCTTGGGGGGGGTTAGTGGGTGGGGGGTTAGGGGGTGCGGGAGTAGGGGGACAGGCTTTCTACACCCCCCCCACCACCAAGCCTGTCCCCCTACTCCCGCACATACACACACCCTCACCCAAGCCTGTCCCCTAACTCCCACACCCCCTTAAACTACATCTACAGTTGGCTAAAAATGTATTGGAACCACCATCCTTACATTGAATTTAATTATACTTATCCATTGGGAGGTTCCAGTACTTATTTGGACACCTTGCTAATTTTTTCGGTAATTCTGCATAAGAGGTCCACCTGGATTTTTCCCACATTTTATACATTTTCATGCCTATTTTTACTCAACTAACACCCTTCTTACAGACCTCACACAAAGAATTTTTTATGGCATCAACTCAGATAGGCCCCCACACAGAACACTCTTAGTTACACTAGACATTAGTAAAGCATTTGATGCCATCCCCCGCCACATCCTCACAAACAAAATATACAACACAAACATGCATAACAACACCAAAAGATGGCTGGCCAACTTTTTGGGAGGTAGAATAGCCCATGTTACATTTGCTGGTCAGACATCTAACATTAAAAACTTCACCAATGGTGTACCTCAAGGATCTGTACTTTCACCCACCCTTTTCAACTTATACATGCATGACATACCAACACCCCAGGCACCACAAATACACGTAACCTCTAACGCAGACGACATAACACTCACATGTAAACGCAGACGCAGACGCAGACACAGCCACTCTCATCCTCCAGCCTTACCTCAACATACTTAATACCTGTTTCACCACTAATAGACTTAAAATAGCACCCACCAAGTCAACTGTCACCCTTCTCACCAACTGGAATGCAGAACACCGCAACACACCACACCTCACCATAAACAACACACCTATACCACACACACACACACACACACCCAAAATACTTGGCATAACCTTCAATACATCCATGACATTCAAACAACACATCTCGACCATCAAAAACAAATGCATGAACAGACTTAAAGCCCTCAGATCACTTGCCAGCACAACATTTGGACATAAAGAATCTACAATCACAGTATACAAACAATATATTCGATCAGTGATGGACTATGCAAGCCCTGCCTGGGCTTCAAACCTTGCTGAGACTCACCACAACACCCTACAGACCATACAGAACAGAGCCCTAAAGACAATCACAGGCTGCACAGCTACCACACCTACAGACCACTTACACCATGAAACCAAAGTCCTTAAAATCAAGGACCATCTTGACATGGTTAGTGTTCTGGACTCATACCCTAGAGGTCGGGAGATCGATCCTCTCAGGTGAGGGCCTAAGAATATTTACTCTTCCGATTTGAGTATCAGGCACTAACTATAAGGCCACCGAATGTCGTAAAACACCCTCGCTGGTACCATAACAGCTGCAGTATTTGGGAATCACCCTCACTTCCCTCTCTCTGTGGCTGGGTACCAGTTCGGAAGTCGTGACGTGTGTGTGTGTGAACATTAGTTGACCTGGGCCACGATAACGGGCTTGATTAAACCTATGTCCAGTGTCGGATCATATATAAAAAAAAAAAAAAAAAAAAAAAAAAAAAAAAAAACACTTGCTGCAGCCTCCACAAACACACACCATCCACTACACTACATGGCACAACACCCACACATGCCAAGGAACATCAAAACAACACCTAGCACACGATACCACACACAAATACTATCATCTCTTACACCATGCCCACCCCAAACCAATCTCCAAAAACACATCCATACTCAAATCACTCATCAGTCCATCCAAACACTCAAAAACAACACACAGCTGCATGCACGACCTCCTGACATCCATCCATCTGAATCCTCCCTTCCCTGTGAGGACAGAGTCCACCTGGCCAGGCTGCGTTGTGGCCACCACCCGGCCCTTCTGACATATCAGAAGAGGCTGGATGAAGCCACTGCAGATGCCTGTCCAGGATGCAACACAGCACCCCATACTATTAAACACATTATTGAAGACTGCAATACACACAACCACACTCGCCAACAACACAACATACACTCTCTGAGGGCACTGTGGGAAAGCCCGGTTCAGGCCATGGCCTTCCTCAGGAGCTCGGGGCTGCTCGGCCAGACAGCTTGAGGAACTTCAACAACAACAACACAGATCTAATTATTCTAAATTATTCCAAGCAAAAGGCCATCATCATTATTGTAATTCATCTGGTGTCGTTTCCTGACATACTCTGAATCAAAGCACTTCAATGAACCAAAATATATACCATCCCCTTAATGGTGTTAACAATGTGTGGCCAACTACACCCTATGGTATATATTTTTGGGATGTTATGCAAGAACATCTGTGGTGTTTACTATGGCATGGTACCGATGCGATGGCTCCATAAACAAACGGAACCATTGTATTGCTACTAATTGTCTGCACCATGAATGTTCTTAAATATAACCCTTTCAGTCATATGCTAACACTAATTGTGAAGACCCCATTTTTTTTTTCATGATACATGTATTAATAAGGTTTATCCCGCTTTCAAACTGTTTTTATAAAACAATTAAATATTCTCCCAATCCAAATCAAAGTTTTTAATCATAATTATTAGGTTTTAGAAAATTGGAATATGTAAATGCTTTAAAACATAAGGGGAGATTTCTTTTGTTGGTAAATTGGGAGGCAACTGATTCCTCCTAACTATACCAGACAACAGACACCCCCAATGGTATTAATAGAGGATCTGTTTCTTAGCATAGTTTGAAGGAATCACAGATCTTCCAACTCAAATGAAGCAGTTAAATAAAGCCAGAATTAAAAGGATGCAAACTAAAATATATAACCTATTTATTGGCCCCGTAAGGGAAGTATTGCCTGTGGTGACGTGGGCAGTACTTTAAGGGTTATGGCATCCCTTCGGCCCCAGCCAATCCTTTTCAGTTCTTCAAGTATCCCTCTGTTCCTTCTCTTTCCTTCGTACTTGCTGTCCCACCCCTCCCACTGGTGAGGGCTGGTTCTATCCAGAAATGAGGAATTTGGCATCCTCTACCACACCCTGGCCTGTTCTGTCCGTGTCTCTCACTATTTCTCATTCCTTCTGGGTAACCGACGAGATCGCCCGATTGGGTGGCACAACAAGGAAGACTACAGACGGTGGGAATGTTGGCTCGGGGGTATATACCTGTGAACCAGCAGTCCCCTCATCTGTTGCCTTCGAAGAAACAGATCTCACTATCACCCTGACTCCCATTTGGGGGTCCGAGCATCTGCGCGGCTTCAGTCAACCAAACTCGGGACTTCTTGGCTAGACAGTCCAGGGAACTACAACAACAACCTATTTATTGGTCTTTACGTAAATATGGCTGTTTATACCACAGTTTGGAGTCACTAGAAGCCTCTAATGAACAGAAATCTTTATAATGTTGTTGAAAAATACTACTGACTGACACAGGGGTACATGGCTGTGAGCCAGTAGTTTCCTCTACTGTTGCCTTGTAAGAACCAAATCTCACTATCTGAGCAACTTCAGACAACCTGACCCAGGACTGCTCCACCAGACAGTCTGAGTCAGGTTGACTGAATGTACCCTTGTGGAAAGTCTCTGATTCCTCCAAACTATGCCAGGAAACAGACTCCCTCAATGATACTAATAGGGAATGTTTCGTGGCATAATTTGTAAGAATCAGACCTTTCTATTCACCAAAAAGGGAATCTCCCCTAACCATACAGTCACAGATAAATGTTCCACACCATTTTGTAACCATTCCAAACTTTTTCTGTTATTATTATTATTATTAAAGTTTGTATGTTACTTTATGTTGTACAATGTCAACAATTTACCACACAGCAAAACAATAGTAGAGTAGGCCTTTGATATTATGATGATTGAATGTATTACTACCCTTATAACACAGGAAGATTGAATGATAGTGAGTATAAAAAGGTATATAAGAGGAGGGTGGGTGAGGTGCTTGAGGATGGATGCAAGGTTGAATATAGGGGAGGGAGTGGGAGTGAATGAGATGTATGAAGTGTTTAAGGAAATAGTAATGAGAACAGTAGCAGAGGTAGTGGGGTATAAGAAGAAGAAGAGGGGCAAGAAAGGGAGTGCATGGTGGACCGAGGAAGTGAAAAATGCAATAGTGATGAAAAGGAAGGCATTTAGGAGAATGTTACAGAGGAATGTGCCAGAGGAAGTGAAAGAGAGAATACAATGTTTGTAAGAGGCAAGTGAAGAGGTTGGTTAATGAGAGTGGATGAGGAGTTTGGTAGGAAATTAAGTGAGAAGTTTAGGGAAAATAAGAAACTGTAAAAAGAGAAAGAGGAGAAGGAAAGTCTGGTAGTGTGAAGTGAGGAAGTTAAAGAAGTGTGGAAGAGGCATTTTGATCATTTGATGAATGAAGGGACGGGAGGGGAGGCGGTGGTGACATGCATGGGGATGGAGGCAGGTGGTAGACGACAGGATGTGCAGGGAGAATTAGGAAGGGAAGAGATTAGGAAAGCAATAGGAAAGTTGAAGATGGGAAAGAAAGGCACCGGGGGTAGATGGGATAACGGCTGAAATGTTAAAGTATGGGGGGGAGGTAGTGGTGGAGTGGATGTTGCATATATGCACATTGGCTTGGAAGCAAGGAGAGGTGCCAGAGGATTGGAGGAGAGCTATAATTGTACCGTTGTATAAGGGGAAGGGGAGTAGGGAGGAGTGTGGTAGTTAAGGGGAATAAGCCTTCTTAGTGTACCAGGGAAGGTGTATGGGAAGGTTCTAACTGAAAGACTGATGGAAGTAACAGAGAATAAAGTTAGTGAGGAACAGGGAGGGTTCAGAAAGGGTAGAGGATGTGTGGATCAGATATTTGCATTAAAATCAATAGTGGAGAAATATATTGGGAAAGGTAGGAAGTTGTATGCTGCCTTCATGGACTTGGAGAAGGCATACGATAGGGTGGATAGGAGAGCTATGTCCAAGGTGTTGAGAGTATATGGTGTTGGGGGATCTCTGCTGGAAGGCATTGAGGCTTTTTATGCAGATGCAAAAGCATGTGTGCAGGTAGAGGGTGATCTGAGTGAGTTTTAATATTAGTGTAGGGCTGAGACAGGGATGTGTTATGTCACCGTGGCTGTTCAATATATATATATGGATGGTTGTATGAGAGATGAAAGCCAAAGTGAATGGTCTGGGGGTGAAGTTGAGGCTGAATGAAGTAAATTGGTCCTTGGCGGCAAGTTTGTTTGCGGATGACACTGTGCTGATGGCTGAGAGTGAAAGGAATTTACAGAGAGTGGTGGACGAATTTCAGTCTGTATGTAAACGAAGGAAACTGAAGGTGAATGTGGGAAAAAGTAAAGTAATGGTATTTGAAAGAGCAGAAACTGAAGTGATTGACTTTGCTACACCTTACAGAGTGGAAGTACCAACTGGGACGAAGTGTGAGATAACCCTAAGGGGTGAGAGGATGGAGGAAGTGAAGGAGTTTAAGTACCTGGGGACAGTTCTGTGTAAACATGGAAGTATGGAAGGAGAAATTAGGGAGAGAGTAGTGAAAGGAATACAAGTCATGGGATTACTGGGGAGGATAATGAAAGGTAGAAGTGTGAGTATGGAAGTGAAAAGGGGACTACGAAATAGTATAATTCTGCCAACACTGACATATGCGTCGGAGACATGGAGTAAGGTTCACCAGTCAAGAATAGGTGCTGTGGAAACGAGTTACTTGAGAGGTACATGTGGACTTACTAGATGGGATGGAGAAAGTAATGAGAGTGTGTATAAGAGATGTGGTATGAGTGAGAAGGCAATTGGTATTGAGTGTGGAGTGGTTGACAGAGTGAAGCGTAATACTCTGAGGTGGTTTGGACATGTAGAGAGAATGCAAGGTGAGGAGTTTGTAAAGGAGGTGTATGGAAGTGAAGTTATGGGACGTGGTGTGAGAGGCAGACCACCAGTAAGATGGCAGAACAGAGTGGAAGAGTATGTAAAGGAGAGAAACATGAGGGGGAGGGGAGGGCTTGACCAAGTAAGGAGGGAGTGTTGGAACAGGGAAGACTGGAGACTTTTCTGCCGTGGCCACCCCCTTGGGGGAAGTTCCCGGAGGGAACGAGGCGTCAGAGCTATAGATAGATAGATATAACACAGGCTCAGTAAATCACTTAGGCTGCTTTCACACGGACGTTTTTGTACGCGCGTTTGAGAACGCGTCAGAATTTTGTACCCGCGTTCGACACGCGCTTGCTACGCGTCCGCGTTTTAATTTTGACAGGCCACTACCACCTCCCTGCTGCACCACCAAGTTCATTAATGTTAGTTCATTAATTTTATTATAAGGCTACGTGATGTATGCATGCATGTACAGTTGCCCAAGAAAAGACTGCAACCAAATTTTCTGGTGTGTGGCAATATCTGGCAGCTACTCCAAAGTAAACACTCGTATTTTATCAATGGATCACACAGAACCTATAACCTTTGTATGGATGAATGTAATTAGCTGAAGCCAATAATATCCATCCATACAAAGACTGTAGGTTCTGAGTGATCCATTAATAAAATACGAGTGTTTACTTTGGAGCAGCTGCCAGATAGATATTGCCACACACCAGCAAATTTAGTTGCAGTCTTTTCTTGGGCAACTGTACCTTATAACAATTATTATGATGAAATATACTGTATATGCATATTTACCATCAATGACTATATATCATACTTGAATGTACTACACACCGGAAGTAATTGCTGCCAGTGTACTGTACACAAATGTAGTACCCACAAGCGTCATACATCCATCTGTGTGTAAGGTTTGAGCAGGACTAGCAGAGACCTCTGGGCTGTCACCCACCTGAGAGAGAAGGTCAACGGTAGTGTGGCCTGCTTGTACAGTGTCGGCAAAAAAGACGCTACCTCCCACCAACATCGACGCTACCTACGACATCGTGACATAAAATTATGGGAAATTTCATTAAAAAAAAATATATATGTATTGTTCTGGTACTCACCAATTAGTACTTTGTCATTTCTCCTTTGATATTAATAACCTCTTGCAGACGTCTAGGCATAGACCTAGCTAATTTTTCAAAATAGGATCTCTCCAGTAAAGCAAGAAGGATATGCGTTATGGTTGTGGTATGCCTTACAGTTCGCCTGTATATTTCTTTAATTGGCACTTTTCCTTCCCTTAGTGCCAAAATATGGACCCTTTCCTTCTTGCTAGTTGTTGTAGCACCCATGGCAATGCACTAGTTTAAATCTAAGGGCCACCAGAATCACGGGGTAAAGATTCCATTTGAAAACAATCAGGGCACAAAAAAAAGTCAGTGCACTGAATCCACCCAGGCAGACATAACTACTAAATTTTGACAATTTTCAGCCAGTGGCCGGCAGCAATAGGTTGTTAGGATACCGCCCTCTGCCAGACAGATTTCAAAATTTAGTACAGTAGTTATGTCTGCCTGGGTGGAATCAGTGCACTGACTTTTTTTTGTGCCCTGATTGTTTTCAAATGGAATCTTTACCCCGTGATTCTGGTGGCCCTTAGATTTAAACTAGTGCATTGCCATGGGTGCTACAACAACTAGCAAGAAGGAAAGGGTCCATATTTTGGCACTAAGGGAAGGAAAAGTGCCAATTATGCGTAGGTAGCGTCGATGTTGGTGGGAGGTAGCGTCTTTTTTTGCTGACACTGTATGTGTCATGTCACTCGTACCTAGACGCTCGTGTGGAAGCTCCCATTGCCACCAGTAGCCAGTGACGACGCGCACGTCCTTGCTGGCTTGGACGTCTGCGCCGCGTTCGACTCGCATGTAACGCGTCGTGTGAAAGGTTCCATTTAACTCCATTGAATGTTAAAACGTCGTGTTCCCGAACGCACGTGTGAAAACAGCCTTAGTCTGTACAGTATGGTAATGAATAACAGAAACCTGGGAAAACATTTTATGGTCTTCAATGAGTGACTGAATGTAAAATGAAGTGGTGGATATAAGTACTTATTAATTGTTTATCGTGGGTCTACAGTAAATTGGGAAGTGCTCTTAATACTAAAATAACAATACAATACTTGGGACTTGGGACAACCCTAGACATTTTGACCAGCACTAGAAAAAGCTTCTGGTCTAACAAGTAAATTTTCAGACTGGTGTATGGGTGACTAACTTATGTCTACAACTGTACCAACAAACCCTACTGTCCAACTTGTTCTTAACCTGTCACCTCAAACTTCTTATTCCATTATTTTGTAGAAAATAAAAACTTTCGCCAATTATACTCTACTTGGATGCTTCTCTGACCTCTGGGTTAAAACACCATAATCCCTTTAACACGAAAACTAATTAATTATTTGACACTATGTCTGTAGAGTGTGAAGTGACAGTGTGTGGGAAACATTCCAAAGTAGTGAAGGTCGACTGTAGAAGACTTGATAACTTGGGTCTTGTAGTGGTGGTGATGGTAGATGAGGTGGTGATGATGAGTGGTGGTGATGGTAAATGAGGTGAGGATGATGAGTGGTGGTGATGGTGGTGGTTGTTGTTCCCTAGATTGTCTGCCCGAGCAGTTCCGAGTCTGGTTGACCGAAGCATAGCAGATGCTCAGACCCTCAAAGGGAACCAGGGAGGTAATGAGATCTGTTTCTTCGAAGGCAACAGACGAGGGGACTACTTGCTCATGGATATATACAGATGATATACCCCAGAGCCAACAAACCCACTGTCTGTAGTCTTCCTTGTTGTGCCACCCAATCAGGCGATCTCGTCAGCTACCCAGAAGGAATGAGAAATAGTAAGAGACAGATAGAACAGGCCAGGGTGTGGTAGAGGATATGCCAGATTCCTCATTTCTGAATAAGAACCAGCCCTCACCAGTGTGTGCTGGGTAGTTTACATCAACACATCTTCTCCCAGCCTACAAGGTTGCTATCCTTGCTCTTACATCTTCTCTCAGCCTACAAGGTTGCTATCCTTGCTCTTATAGCCGGGTACCTATTTACTGCTAGGTGACATAGGGGGCTGGGATCTCTTACATGCTGGGCAAGTGTGCTAACCGTTACACCATCAGCATACCCCAGTGATGGTGGTAGTAATAGGTAGGTGAGGAGGAGGTGGTGGTGGTGATTCAGTTGTCCCTCATGGTAACATCACACTGCCTGCAAGTAACTAAATAAGGTCGATACATTTCTATTCCTACATTACAATCAACCAATTACAAAAATTATACTGGGAGGCAGAAGAAAACTAAAAAAAATAAAAAACAAACCTTGTTAATACTTATTCCTTCATTTCAATCATACTATAATACTACAGTATATTACGAAAGTTATACAGGGGGAGGAAGAGAACTTAAAAATATATATATATGTATACTGTACATGTATAAATAAAAAAAATGTATACTGTCCCAAATATTCCAAGCTACAGTATGCTCGAGATGTCCTAAAGTACAATGATGGTCTCATTCTCTATCACTTATTTCAAGGCCTCACAAATACAAAACAAATATAGAATTACAACTGTGGTAAAGTCATGGTCTAATGTACTGCAACCTGGTGAATAAAAGCGAGCTATTTGAGTTAATTTTATGAACCAAAATTGCACACACCAACAGCTATAGTTTCGGATCATTTTTCGAAGCCATCTCATTGGAAGGTGTTGCAGTACATTAGACCATGACTTTACCAAGATTTAAGGGGATAGCATATATTTGGTACTGTACACTGGAGGCTACTGATTCCTCCATACTATGTCAAGAAACAGACCATCATCATCATCATTTTCGTTTAACGTCCGTATTTTCCCATTTAGAATGGGGTTGGACGGGCGATGACTGATCTCCACATCTGTCTATCTTGTACCATATGTTCCTTTATTCCCATTAAATTCATATCCTTCCGACACTATTGTTGCATCATCCAACGTACCCCAGAAGGCTTCTTTTTCTTCCTCCGGCTTACCTACTTGTGGTGCATATACTGAAAATATGTTTGTAACTTTCCTTCCCATGACAATCTCTATCAGTATTATGTTAGCATTTATTCTTTCAACCTTTATCACATCCACCGCTAGCTCCTCCTACTTTCATCTCTTCTCTAGACCACTAGAGCTTGTAGCGTTCCTCTCCACATCCCAACATTTTACTTCCCTCTCCTTTATATTGTACTTCCTGTACACAACAAATGTCTATTTTCCTCCTTTTCAACATTTCCACCACCTCTCTGCTGCTCCCCACCATCGACGCAACGTTCATTGTACCCACTCTGATTTATTTTCAGAGGAATGAATAGAGGAAATGACTAATGTACTGTATTGAGGACACGTTAATAATGAACATATGTATACTATACAGTAATCCATTGTTATTACTGTATGTAATGTACTGTATTGAGGACACATTAATAATGAACATATGTATACTATACAGTAATCCATTGTTATTACTGTATGTAATGTACTGTATTGAGGACACATTAATAATGAACATATATTATACACAATACAGTAATCCATTGTTTTCCACTGTTGTTAAGAGTGTGTACTGTATTTTTTTTTTTAATATACTCTGACACTGGACATAGGCTTCATGAAGCCCGTTACCGTGGCTCAGGTCAACTGCTGCTCACACACACACACACACGTCATAACTTCCGAACTGGTACCCAGCCACAGAGAGAGGGAAGTGAGGGTTATTCCCAAATACTGCAGCTGTTATGGTACCAGCGAGGGTGTTTTACGACATTCAGTGGCCTTATAGTTAGTGCCTGAAACTCAAATCAGAAGAGTAAATATTCTCTGGCCCTCACCTGAGAGGATTGATCTCCCGACCTCTAGGTTATGAGTCCAGAGCACTAACCACTCGGCCACCTCCCCTAATGTTTGTAATGAGTATGTACAGTTATCCTTTTTTGTATAGCTGCACACACAAATTTGTAGTATTTCAGCTTTGTCAATACAGAGACAGTGTTTTGCATTAGCGAATAGCAATCAGGGAAGGAAGGGGAGAGCACGATGGATGGGATAAGTGGTAAGGTAAATGACTTAGCAAAATTATTAAGTTTGAGGCCATGATGCATCGTGTTTCACAAATATCTTCCAACAGTTTGATCCGTACGGCAATTTGGCACAGCTTGTTTTACACCCAGCCCAAATTTTTGACACTATAGTGTACTGTATTGCCAGCCATAGGAGTTGCAACCCAACAACAGGGGGTGCAAGCTAGCCCAATTCTATGTTGGTCCCAAGTCTGGATAAATATGGAGGGTTGGCATCAGAAAGGGTAGTCAGCCAATAAAAACCAAGCCCAAACCATGATGAACCACAACCAATGAACAGTGAGTCATACCAGGGTCTACCCCACTATAAGTAATGCAAAGAGGCATCATCTGATCTCTGCCAATATACAAGGGCTACCCCACCATCAGCGAGTGCAACTAAAGAAGTGATGGTATTGCCCGGGTGACCGAAGCCGTTCCCAGGGACTCGTGCCCCCTTGTGGGGATCGGGGGGGGTGGGGGTGTTGTGACAGTTTGGCCCCCATAGCTTCCTTCCTTGGCAGCTTTGGGGGTTGGTCCCATGACGTAGACACCGCCACTCCAGGACCTTCCGACATACCAGAAGAGGCTGGATGGAGCCATTGCAGATGCCTGTCCAGGATGGAACACAGCACCCCATACTATTAAACACATTGTTGAAGACTGCAATACACACAACCACACTCGCCAACAACACAACATACACTCTCTGAGGGCACTGTGGGAAAGCCCGGTTTAGACCATGGCCTTCCTCAGGAGCTCGGGACTGCTCGGCCAGACAGCTTGAGGAACTTCAACAACAACTAAAGAAGTAAGCTCCTATTGTTCTGAGGATGGCAACGGTGAATGTTGGAAGCTTGATGGGCCGAGGAAGGGAGGTGGTGAAGCTGATAAAGATGAGGAGGGTGAGCATAGTTTGTGTGCAGGGGTAACAAAGCAAAGGAATTATTTGATGGGTATAAACTTTACTATATTAATGCAACAGTAGAAGAAAAGGAGTTGGAATAGTGGTGTTGCAGGAAATGAAAGAATGTGTGAAGGAAGTAAGAAGAGATCAGTTGATAACAAAAAGGCTATTAGCCTATATGGAGAAAGTGCATTAAATATGGTGAGTGCATATGTACCAGAGGCAGGATCAACGAACAAAGAAAAGGATGAGCTTTGGAGAAACATAGAATATGAGATGGAGAGAATTGCTGGCCTTGGATCTGAATGGTGGTGATGGAGCAGAAAATGATGGAAATGTAGATGGCAAACTAATAATGGATCTTTTGACCTGACAATTGCTAATACTTTCTTTTGTAAGAGGGACGAGCACATCATCACCTATAAGAGGTAATGCCACCCAGATAGACTATCTTATGTATAGGAGATCAAATTTGGTGGAGATAAAAGTTATACAAGACCAAGTGACACCACAACACTGGTTGCTAGTGATGGATGTGTGGCTAGGAAAGAGGAGGTATTGAGAAGAGGTCCAATGAACACCACTGAAAGAGGAAGTGAAGAGTCAGGAGTTCAAGACCAAGGTGCTAGACAGGTGAATGTAAATATAGAGGGAATTCAAGACTAGTAGAGAGAGAATGCAGAGACTTTGAGAGGAGTGGCCAGAGAAGTATTAGCAGTAATATCTGGAATGCCACATACAACTAGAGATGAATGGTGGTAGAAAGAGGATATAAGGGATGTTATAAAAAGGGAAAAGGAAACAAAGAAGTTGGAACTTAGCAGAACATATGAGGATAAGATGGATCACAGAAAGCAAAGAAGTTAGGCAGAAAGTAGTAGCAGTGGCAATGGCTTAGGCTGAGGCCTGTCGTGATCTGTATGAAGAACTAAAAACACCTGAAGGAGAAAAGAGAATATACAGGATAGTAAGGAGTCGGAAAAAATCAACTAAAAATATAAATCATGTGAATCAGATGAAGGATGCAAATGGTGTTGTAATAATGGATGTGATGAAGATACAACAGAGATGAAAAGAGTACTTTTGGGACCTGTTAAACAAGGAAAACCCACAGGATCAGTATGATGATGGAATATTGTACTACAGTATATCCAGGGTCCATGAGATGTGTAAGAAGAGAAGTGGTGAGAGCACTTACAAAATGAAAACCAATAAGACACCTGATCCAAATGAGATCCTAGTGGAGGTGTTGAGGGCCCTGGGTGAAGTAGAAGGGGATTTGTTGTGGAACCTAATGTGCAAAATAAAAGAGGAAAAAGAGATAACAGATGAGTGGAGGAAGAGTGTGCTGATACCTGTCTTCTAGGAGAAAAAGAGATGTACAGATTGTGGAAATTATAACGGCATCAAACTACCATCACACATAATGAAGCTCTGGGAAAGGATAATGGATGAGAGACTGAGACAGGTGGTGGAGGTGGCCAGAGGTCAGTTTGGAATCATCCCTGGAAGAGGAACAACAAATCCAACTTCATACCGAGATAAATGGTGGTAAAATACAGAGAGAAACAGGAAGAACTCCACATGGTACTTATAGATCTAGATAAGGCCTATGATAGAATACCAAGGCAGGAATTGTGGAGATGTTTGAGAGAGGAAGGTACAGAAAAATATGTAAGACTGGTAAAGGAAATGTACAGGAATGCCAAGACACGAGTGAGCTTGATGGACAGTTTTAAAGTGGAGGTGGGTCTGCATCAGAGTTCTGTGCTGAGCCATCTCATTTTCAACATAGTATTTGACGTGCTGACAGAGAATGTAAGAGAAGGGACACCCTGGGACATAATGTATGCTGATAAGTGAGACAAGAGAAGGGGTAGAGCTCAGACTGGAGGAGTGGAGATTAGCACTGGAAAGTAGAGGAATGAATATAAATAGATCAAAGATGGAATATATGATGTGCACTTCTAGAACAGGAGTGTCATGGATAGATCCGTGACCATAACGTAACGTACGTAAGTAGTAGAATGCTATATATTATATATATATTAATAAAGGAATACCACGTGTGGGGAATGTTCTAGAAGGTATAGAACAGTGGAATTTTCCTCAGCCAGGAATGTGAAATAGAGGAGTGCTAGGTACCTGGTAATTAAGCAAAGGTCATGTCATGTCAGGTCAGGTGAGGTCGAGTACCCACTCACTCCATCCCGTGTCTGGAGTCATTGCTACAAATTTTTGCATTAATAATTATGCTATGGGGGCATCTATTACTTATTAAAATTGATTTTGAAGTGGAAGGGAATCATTTGCAAGCAGTTGCATGTTATGGGAAAAGTGATTTGCATGTATAACTAGGTATGAGTGACAACATGTAAACGTAGTCAAGGACTAGGCCATACGAACACGTAGATATTGGACAGTCTTTGATGAGTCACTCGCCAGGTAGAGAAAAGGTAGAAATGGGGAGGGTCAGAAGGATAATTATCCCACCACCCTTGTCTTGATTTTGAGAAATATATTCAGTTGGTAGCTACACACTCGACGAAGAACACACCTCGTATCCAGCCCTCGTTGCTTTGCCTAGGGGCCTATAGTTTTAACGTAACGTCGAAATTGTTTAATTACTTTTTCACAAGACTTATTGTTAATTAACTCACTATTCATTCGCTAGACGAGAATCAGTAAGGTGTCATTTATAGGTGAGGAGAGGGCTGGCAGGAATTTACGAGTGTGTGTGTGTGTGTACGAGGGACAGCAAACGAGTGTGGAATTGACATTGAAATATACCAACTGGGTTGCTTGATTTCCATTACTATTACGATAACGTAATTACCGTCTCCTGTGTGTGCGAGGGGAAGTGCTTGCTCGTGATAAGTATATTAAAGTAAAGTAATATTACTGTCCACGTGGACTACGAGCGACTGAGGGAAGCACGTGTGGAGAGGAACGAAGCGACGAGGAGTAAGTACCGTACGTATATAGCTATCTATTGGAGCGTGAACGGAAGTGTGTGTGTGTGATTTTCTGATTGAATTTAATTATTCATTTTGTTGGCTTGGAATTTATTAATAAATAGAGAAAATTGTCATTTTGTGTTGTAATTGACCATTATTGCATGCTCTATAATCATACATATATAGCAGGACGAACCCAGAAATAAATTTATTGTGTTGGAGGGAAGGATACAGGGATTAACTCTGGGTAACTCGCTGCAGCCAACCAACGAGATTACATATTTCCAGCAAGGTAAGCTTTGGTAATTATTATAAAGCTACATTCATTGATATCTGTTCAGTCCACCCCCACATAATTGGCGCCCGAACATGGGGCCTGCTCTTTGTATTAATTCCAGTCACACACGCGCACACCTTCACGAGTAGATAGATTACGGTTGTCCAGGAATTAAGGCAAAGGAAACAATAGAAAATATTTTAATATGTATACCGTAGCCGAATTAATGGAGGAAGCCCGAAGCTTGGGATATACAGATACGGTCGAGATTCGGCAGTACGTAGAGCGTCGTCAAGAGGATGACAGGCTCGAAAGGTTGAGTCAGAGAGAGGCTGAAAAGGAACAGAGAGAGGCTGAAAAGGAACAGAGAGAGGCAGAAGAGAGAGAGAGAGCGCATGAAAGAGAAAGATGGGCACACGAGCAGAAAATGGTGGAACTGCAAGCACAGGCGAATAGTAGTCAAAGCAGTATTGCAAGCCCGACTACAGTAACCCCGAGACTACAACTGGCGAAGTATGTAGAGGGAGACGAAATTGAACCGTTTATTGAGCGATTCGAGATGCTTGCAGACACATACGTCTTTGGTGACGATGTGAAGAAAATAGAGTTCCTTAACCTGTTCGATGGTAAAGCCCTTAGTATCCTCTACCGACTCGATCCTGACACCAGGAATTATGCGAGCATGAAAAAAGCTCTGTTACAAGCATATGGGGTGACGGTCGATGATGCACGGAAGCAGTTTTTGAGTGCTTCCTTGCAAGATAAAGAGACCGTTGCACAGTTTAGTGCACGTCTCGCTAGCCACCTGGATCAGTGGTTTGATAAGGCCGAAACACCCAAGACGTTGGAGGGGATAAAGGATTTGTTGCTTCGCACGCAACTGGAGAAGTCGTGTCCTCCAGAATTGTCGGCCCAGATTAAAACCCATAAGATTAATTGCCTCAAGGAGATGGTGGAAATGTCGGATGCACATTTTACTGCATACGGTTACCACACGCGGGTTCAGTCGTGTGAGAATTTAACCCAGTTAAATAAGCCTTCCCAAGACTCTGCTGGGTCATATAATAAGTCGAGTAATAATGATTATTCACAGCAGCAGAGTCAGGTTGTACGTCAACAACCTAATCCTCTCTTTAATCACGCCAAGAAACAAGGCAATAATTATTATTCTCAGCAGTCAAGTCAGTACCGTTACCAGGGGAGAAGTAACGGGAAGAGTTATAATAATAACCACGGTGGTAATAAGGGTTATTATCAGCGATCGGCTGCTGCTACATATACATATAGTGAACCACAGTACCCAGCTGTAGGTACGTTAGCTACGGCTAGCGCTGCTGGGGAAACTCCCGAGGGTGGAGAAGGATATACCCAGCAGACGACGGAAGCTCGCCAGGGTGAGAAGGATGAAGGGTTACGTATTCACGGGGATCATCGGTGGTTTAAAGGGAAGTGCTAGCGTTGTGGCAGACCTTATGTCACGGTTGCCTGAGGAAAATCGAGCGAGTAACTGATTATGGGTTATGATTAGGATTCAAATTACTCGTTTTATTGTTATTTCCGAGTGCAACGAGCACAAACCCTTTATCCAAACTCAGATTTGGGGTTCACCTCGGTCTGATGTTTGGATATTGCATTGGGTCTTCCAAGACTTGGGTTCCAGCGGTTATCCCTGACTCTAGTCTTGGATGATTAATTAATATATATATTGCCTTACAGGAACTGATGGCAGTTGGATGGTCTCCAGAATAATTTTTTTGCATTTTTATTATTACATATTATGTAACAATGACACAATGTATTACATACACCACACTTATATATTGTTTAAATGTGTACTATTGGTACTAGACATTACCAGGTATAATTATTCTTGCCACGGAGTTTCTCCTTAGATTTTCAAAGTTAAGTAACTGTTAGGAGTTTTTCACTCATTGGCAAAAATAAACACTTAACTGGTATTAAGTCATGACACATACAAGAATGAGTGAAGTGTGAGTGAGTTATTATTGTAATAGTTATACATGCAAAGACGTCATTACCACTTCATTATTTTATTAAACATTGCATAGAGCAATGTCTCTTCTGTGTGTGCGAATGTCATGGATAGATCCGTGACCATAACGTAACGTACGTAAGTAGTAGAATGCTATATATTATATATATATTAATAAAGGAATACCACGTGTGGGGAATGTTCTAGAAGGTATAGAACAGTGGAATTTTCCTCAGCCAGGAATGTGAAATAGAGGAGTGCTAGGTACCTGGTAATTAAGCAAAGGTCATGTCATGTCAGGTCAGGTGAGGTCGAGTACCCACTCACTCCATCCCGTGTCTGGAGTCATTGCTACAAATTTTTGCATTAATAATTATGCTATGGGGGCATCTATTACTTATTAAAATTGATTTTGAAGTGGAAGGGAATCATTTGCAAGCAGTTGCATGTTATGGGAAAAGTGATTTGCATGTATAACTAGGTATGAGTGACAACATGTAAACGTAGTCAAGGACTAGGCCATACGAACACGTAGATATTGGACAGTCTTTGATGAGTCACTCGCCAGGTAGAGAAAAGGTAGAAATGGGGAGGGTCAGAAGGATAATTATCCCACCACCCTTGTCTTGATTTTGAGAAATATATTCAGTTGGTAGCTACACACTCGACGAAGAACACACCTCGTATCCAGCCCTCGTTGCTTTGCCTAGGGGCCTATAGTTTTAACGTAACGTCGAAATTGTTTAATTACTTTTTCACAAGACTTATTGTTAATTAACTCACTATTCATTCGCTAGACGAGAATCAGTAAGGTGTCATTTATAGGTGAGGAGAGGGCTGGCAGGAATTTACGAGTGTGTGTGTGTGTACGAGGGACAGCAAACGAGTGTGGAATTGACATTGAAATATACCAACTGGGTTGCTTGATTTCCATTACTATTACGATAACGTAATTACCGTCTCCTGTGTGTGCGAGGGGAAGTGCTTGCTCGTGATAAGTATATTAAAGTAAAGTAATATTACTGTCCACGTGGACTACGAGCGACTGAGGGAAGCACGTGTGGAGAGGAACGAAGCGACGAGGAGTAAGTACCGTACGTATATAGCTATCTATTGGAGCGTGAACGGAAGTGTGTGTGTGTGATTTTCTGATTGAATTTAATTATTCATTTTGTTGGCTTGGAATTTATTAATAAATAGAGAAAATTGTCATTTTGTGTTGTAATTGACCATTATTGCATGCTCTATAATCATACATATATAGCAGGACGAACCCAGAAATAAATTTATTGTGTTGGAGGGAAGGATACAGGGATTAACTCTGGGTAACTCGCTGCAGCCAACCAACGAGATTACATATTTCCAGCAAGGTAAGCTTTGGTAATTATTATAAAGCTACATTCATTGATATCTGTTCAGTCCACCCCCACAAGGAGCAAGATAGACGTGAAAGTATCAGGCAGGATGGGGAGGAGTTGAGGTGGGTAGAGGCCTTTAAATACTTGGGATCCACTCTGTCAGCAGATGGTAATGAAGATAAGGAAATAACTGGAAGAATTCAAGCTGGTGCCACAGCTAAGGTCATATACCTCTCTATCACCCCTTCCCACTGGTGAGGGCTGGTTATCCAAAAAGGACGAATTTGGATCCTCTACCACACCCTTGCCTGGGCCCAGTGGGGCTGACTTTATTCTCTGTGAATATTAGTTATCCCCCACAGGGCTAGAATAAAGATTGTTGTAGGATCTGGTCACTTTCCAGTGGATTTGACGAGATCTGTCCACATGGACTAAAAATCCATTTTTTTTTCTATATATTAAAATAGATGAGGACTAAAGGCTATGAGCCCGCTCATTGTCCTCATCTGTGTAGTATTTAGTTAAGAGTGTCCAAAATCATGTCCAATTTCGTTCGAGATGCCCTGACACATTGCGTTTGAAGGAACATAAGTCGTAGTAAGGTGGAAAGATGGATGAAGGTAGAGTGTTCCAGAGTTGACCAGTTGTGTACAGTATATGAAAGACTGAGAGTACCGGTTAACTCTTGCATGAGGGAGTTGGACAGAAAAGGGATGAGAACGAGAGACTTGACGAGTGTTGCATGTTCTCCTGAGGGGAGGAAGCATACATTGAGAGAGTTCAGAAGAGCAATGTCCAGTGTAATAGCGATAGAAGAGAAAAAGTGATGCAACACTGCGGTGAAGAGAGAGAGGTTGTAGTGAATCAGTAAGAGGAGGAGAGTTGATGAGACGAAAGGCCTTTGATTCCACCTTGTCCAGTAGTGTTGTGAAGGTTGATCCCCCCCACACATGAGAGCCATACTCCATACAGGGGCGGATGAGACCCCTGTACAGACAGTAACTGCGTGGGGGTGAAGTATTCACGGAATCTGCGCAGCACACCTAACTTCTTTGAGGCGATTTTAGTAAGAGAGGTAATGTGATCTCTCCAGGAGAGATTATGAGAGAAAGAGACTCCAAGAATATTAAGAGAAGAGGAAAGGTCAAGTTGTGTATCGTTAAAGGAGAGGGGATAGACATCAGGAAGATTAGTACGAGTTGAAAGATGAAGGAACTGTGTTTTTGAGGCATTGAAAACAACAAGGTTCTCTCTGCCCCAGTTAGAGATGAGGGAAAGATCAGAAGTCAGGCGTGCTACTGCATCATCACGTGATGTGGAGAGGATCTGCTGGGATGGACGGTTGTCAAAATGAGTGGAGTAGTGTAGGGTGGAATCATCAGCATAGGAGTGGATAGGGGAAGAGGTACAATTAAGAAGGTCATTAATGAACAAAAGAAAGAGGGTGGGTGATAGAACAGAACCCTGAGGAACACCACTATTGATAGTCTTGGAAGAAGAACAGTGACCATCTACAACAGCAGCTATAGAAAGGTCAGAAAGGAAATCAGAGATAAAGGTGCAGAGAGAGGGATAGAAACCGAATGAGGGCAGTTTGGAGATTAAAGCTTTGTGCCAGACTCTATCAAAAGCTTTGGATATGTCGAGGGCAACAGTGAAAGTTTCACCAAAGTTCTGAAAGGAGGATGACCATGAATCAGAGAGAAGGGATAGAAGATCGCCAGTAGATCGTCCCCGACGGAAACCATACTGGCGATCTGAAAGAAGGTCATGACAAATAAGGTGCTTATGAATTTTGAGGTTAAGAATAGATTCGAAGACTTTAGATAGACATGAGGTCAGAGCAATAGGGCGATAGTTGGAGGGTTGGGAACGGTCTCCTTTTTTCGGAACAGGTTGGATCAGAGCAAACTTCCAGCAAGAAGGAAAAGTGTTAAATGATAGACATAGACGGAACAGTTTGCCTAGGCAGGGTGTCAGCACAGAAGCACAGTTCTTGAGAACAACAGGAGGAATCCCATCAGGTCCGTACGCCTTCCGAGTGTTAAGGCCAGAGAGGGCAGAAAATACTTTCTTTGAAGAGATTCTAATGGCAGGCATAAGTAAGTCAGAGGGGGATGGAGTTGGAGGAACAGAGCCGGAATCGTCCAGTGTAGAGTTAGAGGCAAAGGTTTGAGAGAAGAGTTCAGCTTTATCAGTTGCAGAGATGCTGAGGTGTGGGGGGGAGGAAATGGTGGAGTGGATGCTGCTTATATGCACTTTGGCTTGGAGGCAGCGAGGTGCCAGAGGACTGGAGGAGAGCCATAATTTTGCCTCTGTACAAGGGTATGGGAAGTAAGGATGAGTGTGGTAGCTATAGGGGAATAAGCCTTCTTAGTGTACCAGGGAAGGTTCGTACTGAGAGACTGATAGAAGTAACTGGGAATAAAGTTAGTGAGGAGTAGGGAGGGTTCAGGAAGGGTAGAGGGTGTGTGGACCAGATCTTTGCAATATAATCAGAAATGGAGAAATATATTGGGAAGGGTAGGAAGTTGTATGCTGCCTTCATAGATTTGGAGAAAGCATATGATAGGGTTGATAGGAGAGCTATGACAGATGTATTAGGGATTTACAGAGTTGGTGGGCGCTTTCTGGAGGGGATTGAGGCTTTCTACAGAGAGGCAAAAGCTTGCATGAGGGTCGAGGGCAATTTGAGTGAGAACTTTATGGATGGTTGCACGAGAGAGATGATGGCAAAGGTGGTGGGCCTGGGTGCAAAACTGAGATTGAATGGAGTAGATTTGTCCTTGATTGCAAGCTTATTTGTGGATGACACTGTGCTGCTGACTGAGAGTGAAAGAGAGTTACAGAGGGTGGTGGATGAGTTTCAGTCTGTGTACAGGACTAAGCGAAGAAAATTGAAGGTGAATGTTGTTAAGAGTAAGGTGATGGTATTTGAGAGGACCAAAATAGAAGTAATTGAGTTTGTTACACCCTATAGAGTGGCTGTGCCAACTGGGATGGAATGTGAGATAACTTTAGAGGGTGAGAGGATGGAGGAGGTGAGGGAATTCAAGTATCTAGTAACAGTATTGTGTAAACATGAAGTATAGAAGGAAAAATATCAGAGAGAGAGCAGTGAGGGGCAGGCAAGTCATAGGATCACTGGGGAGGATAATGAAGGGTAGGAGTGTGAGTATGGAAGTGAAAAAGGGACTGAGAAATAGTATAATCCTGCCAACACTGACATATGCATCAGAGACATGGACATGGAGTAAGGCTCATCAGTCTAGAATAGGTGCTGTGGAAATGAGTTATCTGAAAGGAGCATGTGGACTTACTAGGTGGGATGAAGAAATTAATGAGTGTGTATGAGAGATGTGTTATGAGTGAGAAGGCAATTGGTATTGAGTGTGGAGTGGTTGAGAGAGTGAAGCGTAATACATTGAGGTGGTTTGGACATGTGGAGAGAATGCAAGGACTTTTTAAAGAAGGTGTACAATAGTGAAGTTCTGGGACCTGGAGTGAGAGGCAGACCTCCAGTTAGATGGCAGAACAGAGTGGAAGAGTGTGTGAGAGAGAAGTGTGAAGGAGGTAGGGGGATGGAGCAAGTGAGGAGGAAGTGTTGGAACAGGGAAAACTGGACTTCTGCCATGGCCATCCCGTTGGTGGGAGTTCCCGGAGGGAACGAGGCATCGGAGCTATAGATAAATAGAGAGAGATAATACTGACCACACCCACCACTATTGAAAATTAACACTACCGTACCCATTTTCAATGATCTTCAAGGTACACCCTTTTCAATACAAGCAACAAAATATCTGGCACTTTCATAAAAATAAATGCCCCTTATCTCTTGGACTAATCATGGCAAAGATACTACTGGAAAATAAATGAGAAAATACATATTCAAGATACAGTAAACTGTACCTGAAAAAGGTTGAAAAAAAATAATGTACTTTGAGACACCAGTGAACAAGAAAGAAGGCACAGTTCTAAAATATAATCATTATTACCCTTCCATTGGACAGAGCTCCTTACTCTGCCTATCTGTACTTCCTCCTTTTCATTACTGAAACTCCAACACCATACCATGGTCCTGGTACAAGTGGTGTTGATGGTCCTGGTACAAGTGGTGTTGATGGTCCTGGCCTGGTACACAGTCTTCAAGGTGATGGTAGTGTTGATATTATTTCCAGTGTAGTGGAAGGACTGGTAACTCTAATGGTGTTTATCATCACTCCAACCTGGAAATGAAATATAAGGATCAGTATATCTGGTAACCATAATACAACTCTCATTAAAACTAATAAAATATTTATTGATAAATGTCATATGCTTCCTTCCAGGTCTTGCAGCCTCTCTCTTCTTCAACTTGTCTTGTTTAATATTCTGGATTTAGTTTCCTTATTTTCACACTTCTTTTCATTATCACTTCACTGGACAATTCTCAAGAAAAAAAATCCAGAATAATTATAACTTCATTGGGTTGTTTAATAATGAGTTAATTATTTCTTGTGGTATAATCCTGCAGACCAGTGGTAACTGTATTTACACATTCACTTATAATGCAACACTATTATGGTTAACTTGTATTTTTAATATATGTTGTACGTCTGAGATAGTTAAATAGGATTAAACATGGAAGGTATATATAGTACATTGTTTTTGGTGGTAATTCTGGAGCAAATGTTTCCTCCAACCAATTCCAAGCAACAGGTTATCATTATACAGTATTTGTAACATTCATTCAACAACAACATTGTTACATTAATTCCTACACATAATATCCCATACATTTATTGCTGTTATTATATTATTACATTAACCTTTGATTGATGGTACATAATATTTGTACTATAAACTGTAAAGAGAGCATTAAATCCTCCCTCTTCCATAGCTGCCTTCACACTGAACTGACTTATACCGTACTGTAATGAGAACTTGAGAAGTGAAAACTGTTGAAACTGTTGCCACTATATAGCCATGGGCGGGATACTCAAAACCTGTAGTCTATCCTGGTCCTCATCAGGTTTGGCCAATCCTGAAATAATAAAGTGTCATTAATATACAGTAGTGGGTCAGGTTAAGTCATAATAACTTGATTTAATTAGGTCTACATAATCTACCCTGGTCCTGGTTACAGTTCAGGTTATATATTACAGTATTACAATGAACACAGAGGAATTATTTGACATTAAGGCAAGCATGGAAATGGTAGAAATGAAAACAGAAAAAGGGGAAAGATCAATTTACTGTACAAAATAAAATTACAGTATATAGTATTTGAGGTAAAAGGCAGGAATGGGACACACTGGACACAAGGAGTAGGAGAGGGAACATAGGGGATTAGTTTTAACAATTTGTAAAACATAAATATAGTAAATATAGTATAGGCCTATATCTATAATATATATAATTGTTGTTTTATCTTTCATTTTCTGCTAACCTTCCATCCCTGTTCTCAATGTATGAGATATTCAGCCTCTAGAGCAGGGGTTCTCAACGTGGGGTGTGTTCACAAGAAGTTTTCCAGGATGGCTGAAAAAATGTTTTATATATAGTTAACAGTAAATCGTTTTGCTTGATACAATCATTATATCCTACTGCTTTGTGTTTGAGTAATTTGACAATATCCCTTTAAGTACGGTACCAGTATATAATGAATATATATTATGTATTTAAGTGTCATATTAATAAGGATATAGGAAGATGACTATATGTATAACTCTGGGGGTTAAAATGTTAACAATACCTTCATTAGAGGATTAAACTTGGACATAATATACTCACACTCATTATTTCAACTGATTAAAACAAGGAACAATGTAAAGATAAATTAATATGCAATTTTACTTTGTGGGGATCTGACTTCAACTTTACCCAACAGTTTATAACATGTAAAACACCAATACAAATTAAATATAACTTGATAATAGTAAATACCGGTAGGCCTACTCAAATACAGTAATACAAACCACAAGTTAATTTGTACAATACTTATTACTGTAATTTATGCAGGTAACATGCAAGTAAAATAGGCAAGTAACATATAAAATATCAATAGAAACAGAATATTACTTAATAATACTGTAGGGTAAATTTACAGAAGTACTGGGTTCACTACTATAGGGTGTCCGGAATTTTTTACCCTTAAATTTGGCATATGCATGCTTTATTAATTCTGGAAAGAAAATACTCTATTGATGTGATTTTTTTTTTTCTTAGTTTAGCGGTAATTGAGACATTTAATTAAGGGGTGGGTGGGAGTAGGGGACAGGCTTGGGGGGGGTGCGGGAATATGGGGACAGGCTTGAGGTGGGTAGAAAGCCTGTCCCCCTATTCCTGCACCCCCCTAACCCCACAAGCCTGTCCCCCTACTCCTGCAACCCCCCCCCCCGTTCAAATGTCACATTTACAGTGGTGTAGGAATAGGGGGACAGGCTTGGGGGGGGGGGGGGAGTTGGGGGGGGGGGGGAGTTGCAGGAGTAGGGGGACAGGCTTTGGGGGTTAAGGGGGTGCAGGAATAGGGGGACAGGCTTTCTACCCACCTCAAGCCTGTCCCCATATTCCCGCACCCCCCCCAAGCCTGTCCCCTACTCCCACCCCCCCTTAATTAAATGTCTCAATTACCGCTAAACTAAGAAAAAATATCACATCAATAGAGTATTTTCTTTTCAGAATTAATAAAGCATGCATATGCCAAAGTTTCGGGTAAAAAATTTCGGACACCCTGTATATTGTATATTTTTGTATCATTACCCACTATTTTGACCATTCTATGACACTTTCGAAATTAGTCTGACCTAACCTGACCTATTCCACAGCAACCAACCGGGACCTAACCTGGGTAAACTACCGGGATATAACCGGTGTAAACAATAAAGTGACTGGGCAAATTTCCGGGACCTAGCCGGATGTGGTAACACTGCAATCCTAGCCAAGAACCCTGTAATAATACCAATAATAGTACTGTAGATACAGTACTCAAATAATACCATACACAGCTCAATTTGTGCAATACTGGTACTTATTACAGTAATTTAATACCGTACTGTATGCAGGTAACATGAGTATAATAGACAAGTAACATGTAAAACACCAATAGAAATAAAGTATAACTTGATAATAGTAAATACTCTAATAATACCATACACAGGTTAATTTGTACAATATTTATAGTTACGTCTAGCCTATATCAATAACAAAATATCATGGCTATAACACCAATAGCCTAATATTGAAAAAGTGAAAATCACAGTTACGTGTTGGTGTGAAACTTGCAGAGGGAGTTTCATTACCGCCATTACTCACACACACACAAACTGCCTCAACCTGACCGGAGCCGGACCACTCAAAATGTCATCGACAGATCTACCGGCGACCGTTCAGGCCGCCTGCTCAGTCCTGTCTTTCCTATATAGTTAAAGCCTACATATTATAAGTATCAACATACGCTTACGTTTGCCTGAACTTCTGGTGGTGGTGGTGGTGGATGTGAAGCAGGAACTGGTGTTGGTCACAGTCAGTGTTTTCCTTCATTACAGGGTTTTGTTGTGAAGGGTCATGTAGTGAGGTAGTGCCTATATAGTGGTAATAATGGTAGTGGTGCCTTGACACTGTTCTCCTGCAGAGGTGGAGTGAACAAGGCAACATTGACCGGTGACAGATCTGAGAGTCAGGGATGATGACGGACACTCTGCTACTATAATACCTCGGCGTGCCGGCTTGCTGCCTCGTTTCTTGGTGGTGGACTGGTCACTGGTGCCTGCCACTGCCTGGTGGTGGTGGTGGTGGCTCACGTGGGTGTCTGGAACACTCAGGGTGAATGACTGAATGGTGATGGTGGAAGGGTTGCCAAATCAGCGGAAAAGTCGCTAGATCTAGAGACTTTATTAGTGCTCACACTGCGACAAAATTTTCCATCTAGCTGCTATATAGCGATATTTTCAGGAGGTAAAACGTTTTATCACAATAAGTTCGGGTGACAGTTATTTATCACACAGTCTAGGTATATTTGAAGTATATGAGGGAAATAACTTATAGTAGCAACATATTGTGGCAAGTAGCAATGGATATTTTGTCCCTCCCACACTCTAATGATGCAGATGTAGATCATCTGTTGACTCTGTTTAGTCAGCTGAACTTATAGTAAAATACAAAGTCCGAAACATACTGCATACTGACACAGTCAATTGAATTTTGCGTGTTCGCTCTGTCGTGCAAAGAAGTGAGAAATGTTGTTACACTTATGAATTTCCAAGAAGTGTCACAAGCAAGATTAGCACTATATAGACATACTGATTGGATTCTTACAAAGAAGGAACATCATCTTCGGCTTCAAGAAATTATATCCTTTCCTTCTACTAGTTCAAATGTGAAATCCGAGGCCTATTTTAAAATATAATAGTATTATCATTTGGCCTGGGAATAATCTAGCGATATTTTACTAATTTTAGCGGAATTTTGATGCATATCTAGCGACATTCTGTCAGAGACATTTGGCAACCCTGGATGATGGTGGTGGTGGTGGTGGGTGAATGGTGATAGTGGTAGGTGGTTGTAGATCAGGATAAAATGGCTATGGAGGCAAACCATTTTTCTCGATGATGTCTTGGAGGAGGTTAAAAAGACAACCATCCCTTCTTCAGTTCATCAGACAACAACAGTCTTGATGCACAACACACAAACACTTCTCACCTTTTAAGGTCAGGGTTATAAAAGAAGGGATAGTCAACTATATCCCTTGAGGTGGTTGTATGACTAGAAAGTTTGGACAATATTAATCTTTATTGTAGAAAGATATAGAGGTGAATGTATAGCTATATAAACTGGACAATATTAATCCATCCTTATTGTAAAGGGATATAGAGGTCAATGTATGGACAACATTAATATAGAGGTCAATGTATATGTTGACACTATTAATCCTTATTGTAGAGGGATATAAAGGTCAATGTATATGTTGACACTATTAATCCTTATTGTAGAGGGATATAAAGGTGTGTATTGCCAAAAGGACACATGTAACTCTGAGAGTTATGTTATGATCAGTTATCTTCATCAGGCTTCATAATATTATACTGTACTGTACTATATACAGTTAAGCCTCGTTTTAACGGACTAACATGGGGAAGGTTGTGTCCGTTAAAGCCGTTTGATCGTTACAGCGACGAATTTTTACGAGGGGTACGAAATTAAAAAAAAAAAGTGTATGTACAAAAATTAACACAAAATACAGATATATCTACATAAATAGGTACTGTAATTTAAACTTGCCTAAAAAGAGCGGAGAGTGTATATAATATTTTGTGTTACCATTAAAGGATTTACACAAGGGAGGAAGTCTGCTGCATTGGGTCAAGACTCGAGAACTCACTGACCTCTTTTTTTCTGCCTTGACCTCAGGTGTGATCCTGACCTCATTAACTCACTCGACCAGACACCCCTCCATGTCCTGGTAAGTTATACACACACGCATGCATGCACACACACACACACACAAACACATGTATGCTCGTTCACGCACACACACACACACACTCGACCAGACACCCCTTCATGTCCTGGTAAGTCATACACACACACGCACGCACACACACACGCCTTTCTTTCCCTCTCTGTCTGTCTGTCTGTTTCTATTTCTCTGTCCCTCCCTCTGTCAGTTTCTCTGTCCCTCCCTCTGTCTGTTTCTCTGTCTGTATGTGTGTTTATCTGTCCCTCCCTCTGTCTGTCTATTTCTGTCTCTCTGTCAGATTGTGGCAATACAAATAATGGTCGATAATTCCATAATATTTTTTGTTTTTTAGATAAAGTACAGGCATGAATTATTATTATTGTTATTGCATATTATTAGTGATAGGACAACTAATGCTAAATACCGTATATGTATGTGAGAGAGAGAGAGAGAGAGAGAGAGAGAGAGAGAGAGAGAGAGAGAGAGAGAGAGAGTTGTGCTAATCAGTCAATATGTATGTATGTGTGTGAGAGAGAGAGAGAGAGAGAGAGAGAGAGAGAGAGAGAGAGAGAGAGAGAGAGAGAGAGAGAGAGAGAGAGAGAGAGAGAGAGAGAGAGAGAGTTGTCCTAATCAATCAATCAAGAACTTTATACAGTAATAAGAATTTGTGTGTATGCGTACAGTTGCCAAAAAAGGTATTGCGGCAAATCTTGATAGAACTTTAACCATTGTAATATCCACAACTAGGCCTATTTGTTGGAACTATAAACATGTATAACAGAAGGAAATATACATATCCTTCTGTAATACATATTTATAAGCATGTATAACAGAAGGAAATATACATATCCTTCTGTAATACATACTTATAAGCATGTATAACAGAAGGAAATATACAAATCCTTCTGTAATACATACTTATAAGCATGTATAACAGAAGGAAATATACATATCCTTCTGTAATACATACTGTATATAATTTATTGAGTATACTAACACAAGGTCTGTATAACCACAACACAATAATTATCACCATAACCAATGTAATTCAGTGGTATTGGTTAAGATTGGTTTGGTAGGCATATAATAAATCCCCTATACCGTACTATACCAATGATGTAATCTGTACCGTAGTGAGAATAACAATAAGTAGTTATCATATCCTAACTGAATATAACATAGATTGATTTATATTATTAAGGTAACATGTACTGGACTGTAGTAATAGTAACATTATGTAACCAATAGTCTAGTTTAGTAACACGGCTTGATAAATATTCTCTCTCTCTCTCTCTCTCTCTCTCTCTCTCTCTCTCTCTCTCTTACACCACTTTGTGAAAACATTTATACACTTGTCTCGTTAATATTTGATAAACTCAGTTACCTAAATCGGACACAGAGCGTTTTAGAGATTAATCAAATCGAATAAACCTCCACCATTAAATCCAGCCTAACCAAACAAACGAATTACAGTATAACCTAACATTGATTATAATAGTATGTTTGGCAAGATTTCTATTCCCGTTGTGAACTTATTTACTTAATAATTAGTCTAACAAAGACAAAATATCTTATAGACCTATCTTAGAGCAGATAATGTGTTACTGTGCTGTGATCTTATTCAATTATCAAATCTAACAAATTAAATATATGTTAAGAGCAGCTTATATCTTAGAGCAGATAATGTGAGTTACTGTAGTCATTAAACAGTACTGTACCTGGTGGTAATAATAATTTCGTTTTTCACGTTTCCTTAATCTGGATATAATATTTACATTGGTAGTAACTTAGGGATGATTAGTATATAATATTAATAACATTACATTTTACTTGGCTAATTTACAGACAATAAAATTTATTGTCATATAGGCTACACTATCATATATTATAAGTAATCATATGAAATTAGTTTTATGTTCTATTTTAATATAACAGACTGTAATTATGTATAGTTTTAAACATTGGTTTAATGTCATTTTATAATAATTACCGTAGGCTATTGTTATTGTTATGGAATAATTATGTATAGTTACAGACATTGGTTTAATGTCATATTATAATAATTATAGTAATCTTCCTTGTTAATGTTATGGAATAATTATTTGGTTTTTTTTTGGAAGAAGTCAATCCGTAGTGAGGCAGACAGCAACCACCGGACGCATAAAACACTTTCCAACCGGGTACATACACGCACCTCTTTTAGGCTAGGCTACTGCTGGGCCAAAATCTAGCGGTTGGAAGGAAAATAACGCGTGCATGTATAGCCTACTAGGTTGGAAAGTGTTTCTATGCATCCTGGTTTCCGTCTCCATTCCCATCTCCTGTAGTGGTGGTGGTGGAGATCCTGGTATCCGTGTCCAGTCAGGAAAAATGGCCATCGCTGGCAAGCCATTTCTCCTGAAGATGTCCATTCCTTCAGCTGTCTTGGTGCAGACGGTGATGATGTCTGCCTGCTGCTGCTGTCCCTACAATGGTTGAGCGTCGGTTGTCTTCCTTCCACGGGCATGGAGTGAGCCCCAGCCAGGACTTTACCGCCAATTACACGCCCTTCCTACCTTCCTCCACAGTAAAGGGCGTCTCCTCTCCATCCCTCAGTGATGGTGGTGAGGATGTCCTTCCTGTGGACGAAGTAGTCGTTGCTGTCAGCTGTCACAAGAGGTTGAACCACTACACCCTGCCAGCGAGACAAGTGGCAGAGGAAGTGGTGTTGTCAGGTGGTGGTGGTGTTGCTGGACTCATGGTTTGCGATGGAATGTGTCTGACGTCTCTCATCTAGCCTAATCTAATAGAAACATATTCGCAGTTCATAGCCTTTTTTATAGTCCACACCAGTGGTACCAACATTATTCTGGTGTTGACATGACCCTGAGTGACCTGACACACGTGCTTTGAGTAGCCTATAGGCGTCTTCTATTTATGCCACTTGATCAACCCGGGTTGGCAACCTGGGTTGGTGGGAAAGACCCGGGTTGGATGGTGTAAATAGAACACACTGACCACCAACCCGGATTGATCTTCCTTTGTTTGTAAACATTAATAAACATTTCCCTCAAATTCTACTGATTAGGGTACTCATGCCACTTCAAAATCATATTTCCTTTATGTATTTTGAAGATTATGTCTCGTGTTATGCTAAAATGTCATATATTTCTGTAAGAGGGCTTACCAGTGTTTGTTTTTGGCGCGTCAGGTGTGAGCAACCTGTACAAGTTGCCAGATACCACCACCATTACGTTTGCAGCAATAATTCCTGTCTTATCTACAATCTTATACCACCATGACATGCAGGAGGATTTTATCTACATCATCCATCCATTTTTAATCATGGTAGCATAATATTTATAAATAAATATCGGCATATAAAAAAAGTTGTATAAACATTTTTAGCTACTTGTTTCACTTCAACTCGTATTTAATCGTATATTTTTTAATGATATGGATATTTTTTTAAGATAAAAGTAATCCTCTATCATTATTCTGTCAGGTTACCAAAGTGCGAAGTAGATATTAAGCGAAATAAGTGAGGCACCAAGAAAAAACAAAAAATGTTTACCTCGGAGAAATGCAATGTTTTGGTATGGGAAAGGTAAGCGTGAACGGAGGTTGCCTGGAGATATTGACCAATCACAGACGAGCATTAAAAATACACCTAGGCTCCAATTGCAAGCTAGGATTGGATAGAGTATAGGATGGGATAGAGTATAGCTCACCGTATAAAATTATAAATAAGGACAAAACACTATACACTGTTGTACAGTTGGCGGCAAAAGTCCTGTCGCCTCACCTGCTTTACCGAGACGCACAGTGTTCATGGACTCGAGAAATACCAAGTTTACTACATCAAATAATCGGTGAAGCAAGTGAGGCGACAGGACTTTTGCCGCCGACTGTACCTACAACCCACAAATCACAGACTGTGCCGTTTGTCCTCCGCCTACTTAACCCTCAAAATACAGGGTTTTTTTTGCATACTTTACCAAAGATATCTGTGGTTAAAACAATGTGACATTCCTACGAACAAGATATTTTAACACGTTATGTCTACAGTTGTACTTAACTATATCTTACATTAAAGTACAGTTGCCAAAAAAGGTAGGTATTGCGACAAATATTGATATAAATTTAACCCCAGTAATATCCACAACTATTTGTAGGGACTATAAGCATGTATAACAGAAGGAAATATACACATCATTCTGTAATACATACTTATATATATCCCTACAAACAACTATGGACATTAATATATTTAATGTTGTATCAATAGTTGTCGCAATACCTTCTTTGGCAACTGTACATACATTTACGATATTTTCTACGGTATAGGCTATTCCCTCCTCTACAGATTTCCTCAGATACATACAGTATGTTTGTCGAGTTCTTCTATTTGCTTCAGGGCTTTATTGTACTAACAGCAATGATGGCAGAATCTGTAACATAAAGAAATCAAAATTACACATTGTAAATGTTAGAGTATTTATACTCTAACATTTACAATGTGTAATTTTGTATAAATGTATAGTACTATTTGAATAAATGTATAGTACTATTATAGGCTTAGACAAACATATTCCTCTAAATACCATGACATTAAAATATCGCTATTATAGGTGTTAATACTGACAGGCAGAATACGATAGAATTAAATTTGAGAGAAAAACATTAACCATTTAGGGAATATTTACTGAGGCAGTTTAAAGCTGAACTTATAGAAATCTGATATCATTAATCATTTAGGATAATATGCAACAATTTTATGTAATACAGTACATACTTTGTCCAGTTGTACTCTATACCTATTGTATTAAATGATTCTGTATTCATATACCGGTATATTTCTACTTTGAGTATATATTAAGTTTATAAGATAATAATTGTGTATAGCCATATAGATAAAATCTGTATAAATAGAAGTAATAACATGCAACTACTGTATATTATATGTGCAGTTGGCTATAATAATATAAAATAAGGTTATAGTATATGAATAATAACTTAATGCAAATTTACTGCATACACTATAACATCCAAGTAATATTTTAAAAATCAGAATACCTTCAACTGAAATAAAATAAAATATATTCAAGTACCCGGTAATATATATTAAAAGTCAGAATACCTTCAACTGAAATAAAATAAAATATATCCAAGTACAGTAATAAATTAAAAGTCAGAATACCTTCAACTGAAATAAAATAAAATATATTCAAGTACCGTACCCGGTAATATATTAAAAGTCAGAATACCTTCAACTGAAATAAAATAAAATAAATATATATACTCCTTTTTTATATATTCTCTAATGAACAAAAAGAAAAGAAAAAAATTACTATGTTTAACTTAACAATAATGTATACGTACTCCTCATAAATTATGATTATTAAATGAAACTGAACAAAATAATACATAAAATTTACTTCCATATAATAATGTATACTCATAAATTATGGTCATTAAATTAAACTGAACAAAAATAATATAGGCCTATACAATTTACTTCCATATAATAAACAAAATCCTCATGAATATTTACAAACTACAATAAATAATAACAAGCTTGGGGGTTTGGGGGCAGTGCGGGAATAGGGGGACAGGCTTGGGGGTGTTGGGGGGTGCGGGAGTAGGGGGACAGGCATGGGGGGGTTAGGGGGGATGCGGGAATAGGGGACAGGCTTAGGGAGGGTTAGAGGGGTGCGGGACTAGAGGACAGGCTTTCTACCCACCCCAAGCCTGTCCCCCTATTCTCGCACCCCCCAAGCCTGTCCCCTACTCCCGCACCCTCTTAATTAAGCCTATTTGTCATATTAATTTACAGTATATTATTATAACAAAACCATTAATAATTCCGATAATAAAATGAGTGACCTTTTTCCCAGTGAGTTTGAAGGTCGGCGGAGGTGATAGCAATGTGTTTACTTTATTATGATCACTCCAACTCCTTCACAAACTATTTATATTTCTCCACATAGCAAACCAATTACACAACATAGACAAATTTAGTTCACATCATTGGATTAAAGTGATTTTACAATTATAACTCATTAATCATAACTCGATACGATAATAAACCATGTAATTACGGCGAGTATAATTAAGAGAATACAATTTAATGTTTATACCATTTACTAATAATAGATATTTACAGTAATTACGGAATCAATATTATAATAAAAAAAATTGTAATTGTGCATAAGTTTCTCATTAACATGATAGTGATGTCAAACTTTACAATAAAAAGCGATATAGTAGAGAAAAAGAAAGGATTTGTGTGAATAAATTTCATTACGGTAGGCCTATGTGTTGACAGAGAGGCGACCCTAACCTGTCTGATCACGTGGTGGGTCACGTGGGTGTTCATGTGATATGGTGCTCTATTGGGAGAAATATAATGATTTAATGAAGGTTTGGAGTGTTCATGTGATATGGTGCTCTATTGGGAGAAATATAATGATTTAATGAAGGTTTGGAGTGTTCATGTGATATGGTGCTCTATTGGGAGAAATATAATGATTTAATGAAGGTTTGGAGTGTTCATGTGATATGGTGCTCTAAGTGGAGAAATATAATGATTTAATGAAGGTTTGGAGTGTTCATGTGATATGGTGCTCTATTGAGAGAAATATAATGATTTAATGAAGGTTTGGAGTGTTCATGTGATATGGTGCTCTATTGGGAGAAATATAATGATTTAATGAAGGTTTGGAGTGTTCATGTGATATGGTGCTCTAAGTGGAGAAATATAATTAGTTTTTATTAACAAAGTATTGATATTATGGGCATGACAATTAATAATTGACCAATAATAATGTCACGTGTCAAGTGGAGGTAGGTGGCGTATTATTAGTATCAGTAAATTATTGGTGATTATATATTATTCCGTATTGATATAATTTAATTTACCATATAAATATCTAACATCGATAAATAGACCTTAAAATTGACAAGTGATAATATCGAGGGTCAACAAAAGCAGAAGTCTTTGGGACAACAGAAAATATTGGTAATGATTCTTTGACACATTCAAAGAATACATTTGCCATTATTTCTATTGACTCATTTCGTTCCTTAATTTCCCTGAGAATGAAAATGTGATTTACTACTTCACTAACCCCCTCTGAGCTGCCCTCTAACTCCAAACACGCCGATACTTCATCATATGAGATAAAGCATCGGTGTGTCCTAGCTAAATAGATTAGTCTCTCTCTTAAATCCCTTATAAAATCCCCAGGAAGGCAAATCTCAACACACACGGTCATTGTCGTCAGGTATATAGATGCTGTAATGTGGAATTAGTATGTATTAATGACAAGCAAGGAGCTCCCTCTTTTATGTGTGTCTGTAACCAAGTGTGAGTTTGGTCTGACCCTGTGACCAAACACAACCCTTTATATAGTATTCACTGACCAATCACAGGTCACGGAGTATTTACCCAATCATATGGCAGTATTTGAAAATTTGAATATTTAAAGATACTCACCTAGCCAATCAAATGGTAGGATATTAAAATTCAAATATTTGAAATTATTCGCCTAGCCAATCAGGTGGCAGTATTTGAACATTTAAATATTTGACGAAATTCGTCCAGTCAATCAGCTGTCACTATTTGAAAATTTAAAGATTTGAAATCTTTCTTTCAACCAATCAGAAAACGTTATTAGAAATTTGAATTTTCAATTTCACTTGTTCAGCCAATCAGGAGACGGCATTAATTTGTTATTATTTTTCTAAACTAACATATTTATTTCCGTTTTACCAATGTATGGCTGTGATTAAAAGGTTAAAATAAACTATATTAATTACAATTATAATAAATTAATCGTAAGTTTGTATAGAAAAGTTAAATATAAGCATAATGGCGTTATCCAAAAAGTTCGTTCACACACACAAACATTGTTATTATTAATCATTATGCCAATATTTTCATTATATAAATATTTACGAGTACTAAAAATTTACATAATTACTTTACTAATATAATTGACACTTGTAATTAAAGTAAAAATGACGTTGTTCATTTGTTTACAATGTTTACAACGGGATAGCTAATTGTTTGTTTGTTGATGCGGCCACATAAACAGAAGAGGGAATCTCAAACAGGATGAAGATTTATTTACAGGTATTTTTCCAATAAAAACTGCACATTATTATTATTACGGACAAAACCCCGTAATGGGAATAGCCTATTGCCTGTAGTTAAGTGATCACTACTTAATTAAGGGTTTGGGCGCTCTTTCGGCCCCAGCCACTCCATTTTATTTCTTCAACTATCCCTCTTTCTTTCAATTTCCTTCCTGCTTGTTGTCTCATCTCTCTATCACCTTTTCCTGACGGCCGGCAAAACCCTTAAAGTGTTGCCCATATCACATAATATCAAATAATCTCGAAACTATGACCATTGTGTGCCTCGGTGAAGCAAGTGAAGCGACAGGACTTTTGCCGCCGACTGTACCTACAACCCACAAATCACAGACTGTGCCGTTTGTCCTCCGCCTACTTAACCCTCAAAATACAGGGTTTTTTTTGCATACGGTACTTTACCAAAGATATCTGTGGTTAAAACAATGTGACATTCCTACGAACAAGATATTTTAACACTATACACTGTTGTACTGTACAGTTTTATGTGCCTTATGTGCCATAAAACTGTACAGTACAACAGTGTATAGTGTTTTGTCCTTATTTATAATTTTATACGGTGAGCTGTGACACGGTCCAGCGGCGCCGTAGTGTGTGTGTTATTGCCATTCTGCGGCGCCGCCGCATCTAAGTAGTTTTTGTATGTTTCTACTGATATTTAAAAATAAACATACTGTATGTAGGATAAATCACCACAAAATATCCATAATATCAATAATATTCATGAATATTGAAGTTTTAAAATAAAAAATGATTGAGAATTTTTCCTTGACAATCGAGATGTAACTTCGTTGATCACGTGTTACTTTGGTAATTATTATATTGTTTTGTTTTACTTTATTACTTAAATTAAACTTGTTCTTATTTATTAATAAATTAATTGGTGCATTATTTGAATGAAAGATACTCTTTTGACCTTCAAATATTAATTTTATGCTTTTAATAACAAAGTCGTCTTGTCCAATCACAATGTTCAGTTCAAATTTGAACTCTTGAACCTCATTGGCTAGGCTATCAATTATGAACATTTAAATTCACAATCCTTGCACCTGATTGGTTAATATGTAGATTTGAAATTCAAATACTTCAATCTGATTGGTTGATATAAAGTCACGTGACTAGACTTATGATCAGCGCCTACGTCTGAAAGACTATAAAAGGAATGTGTGCATGTGTATTACATCATTGCATCCTTGAACCTTGTAACTGAGAGACGTACCCAACTACACTCCAGTTATCTTTCCTTCAAGCACTGCAATTGGATACCACCAATCAACATCAACACATAATAAGGATTAAACCACCTATAAATAAGATATTTTGAAGAATTTAGATAAAGATTATATAGAGAATATAGATAAAATAAGAGTAAAGTAAGTTTGCTGGGAAGGGATTGAAGTAGCCAAGAAGATTCCAATATCAGTTCATTAACTATCACTCGTCAAAATGAAGTATAGGGGAGTTGCTGGTCTGAAAAAAGTTCGAATAGAGGTCGGGAATGGTAAACGTGTAAAAGTAATACGGTCCCAGAAAGAGTTTGAAGAAGATTGTGAAGTTTTAAAATGTATTGGTTCTGGAGGTTATGGTGATGTTCATTTAGTTAATTATAAAGGATTACTTGTAGTAAGAAAGATAACAAGGGATGACACATTGCAAGATTTATTTATAGAAGAAGGATTAACATTATACCATCTTCAAGGTGTAGGTGGAGCTCCTAGACTGTTGGGACTTAGTTTAAAAACACCTTTAATACTCATGAGTGTTTGTCAAGGATCACAATTAGATAATAATTATAAAGCCTGACTTAAGCCTCATTGACACTTCCTCTTGGTGGTTGACCATCTTTACTTCAGTGGTAAATAATATTATGGAACTTCACTCTGCAGGATGTATCCATAATGATATTAAAAGTGATAATGTAATTGTTAACTCAAATAACAAAACATCCATAATTGACTATGGTATTGCTCGGATGAGAAACCGTCCCATAATGCCCTTCATTGTTGACAACTTACCTACTGTTGAAGAAGTTGACGAATACGAAGATAAATACCAACGTTATGCCCCAGAACTCTATTTTAAAGGTACATCTTCAGCAGCTAGTGACGTGTATGGTTTGGGTAAAATGTTCCAAGACATCTATTGTGAACATAAAGATACAGGCCTGGACACACTGTGGCAAGAGGGACTGGGGAATGTGGTGGAATCTATGACTTGTTCCAAGGCTAGTCAAAGGTTGTCCCTCACTCAAGTGTACCAAGAACTGAGTCATCTATGTCAACCATCTCAGAGTGAAACAATACACCAACAGTCATCTCAGAGTGAAACAACACACCAACAGTCATCTCAGAGTGAAACAACACACCAACAGTCATCTCAGAGTAAAACAACACACCAACAGTCATCTCAGAGTAAAACAACACACCAACAGTCATCTCAGAGTGAAACAACACACCAACAGTCATCTCAGAGTGAAACAATACACCAACAGTCATTTCAGAGTAAAACAACACACCAACAGTCATCTCAGAGTAAAACAACCCACCAGAGAAAAGTTCCACTCCAGCCATGTCGTTCACTATATAAGATTGTCACAGCCTGGGCCAAAAGGAAAAACAATAAGTTGAAAATAACGCTTGGTTGAAGTCACCAATAAAATATTCATTATTGTCTTTACCAACTTTGAAGTAGGCTAAGGCCTACCAGTGTACAGTAGCTTAGCCTATTATAGGCTACAAGTACAAGAGAGAAAGGAATATCATGGATTATATGGAGGTTTTGTTGTTTATGTTAACAATTACATTATCACTTATTATTATTTTATTATTGAAGTAAGGCCTACCAATGTAGCTTAGCATATTACAAGGCCTATATAGTATAGGCTACAAGTATGAGAGGGAAAGAATTATCATGGATTATAAGTTATTATTATTTTAATATTTACAGTACCGTAATTATGACATGTACAGTACCGTACAGTACTTATTTTGTTGGAGTAGATTTTTATATTAAATGTATATTTAACTGCATTATGATATTTAGCCTAATGGACTAAAGATATAATATAATTTTCTTTTGAGTTGTAGTCTATTTATATTATTGTTACTGAAATGTTTCCATTAAAATTTTGTTTGAAGTTTTGTTTATTAACTGTGTTTTATTATTTAACTGTGTACTCATATTTAATGGACAAAGGAAATAATATAATTTACTTTTGAGTTGTAGCCTATTGATATTATAGCCTATTATAGTTAGGCTACCAAACTAGAATATTTCCATTACAGTATAGATTTGTTTGAGTAGGTAGTATTTAAATTATTAAAAGTATATTTAACTAACTACGGGACTAATATACAGTCTAATGGACAAAAGAATTAATTTAATTAAATTTTGTTGTAATATATTGACTAATATTAGTTACTGGAATGTTTCCACTTTATTTTTTGTTTCTTTGAAAACATACGGTATTATACAGTTCTCATGTATTCTTACATTATTGTAATATTACCTTATGTGAAAGTAAAAGGACATTAAGTTACTTGTTATTATTTTTTTATTTACTTGGGTAATATTATGATGGTAATGAATTATAAAAGGACATTCAGTTATTTGTTGTTGTTTTTTATTTATTTGGGTAATATTATGATGGCAATGAATTATAAAAGGACATTCAGTTATTTGTTATTAGTTTTTATTTACTTGGGTAAATGATACCAATGAATTATTGAGGGACATTCAGTTATAATATTATGTTATTGTTATCTATTTACTTGGGTAATATTATGATGTCAGTGAATTATAACCTTATTTTACTATTACAACTATTTCTTCAATAGTTGATCTTATGTTATGTAATAATATCAAGTTTAATAAATATTTACCGGGAAGTAAATTTATATTGTTTGAATATTCCTCCTTTTCTTTAATACAATGGATAGAATTATTTATACTTGTCATTTAAGTGTATTATTTGCCATAATATTTTGTAACTTTGTTAACTACAATACAACTCTGTGGTCAGTCTCATGGGTATTATTGTCTTTAAAGATGGTTGTCATACATTAGGGCCTTGGCGCTCCTTCGGACCTCAAAAAGCTATCTTACTCTTTAACCCATACATTTCATTCTATTTTCTTTTATATATGTTTTCTCATTATTTTGGTACAGTACCGGTACATTATACTGGTGTTGTAGCCTGTAGTAATACATTAAAGGTTTGGACACCCCTTCGGTCCCAGACACAGTACAATATACTGGTGTTTTAGCCTTTAGTAATACATTAAAGGTTTGGACACCCCTTCGGTCCCAGACACAGTACAATATACTGGTGTTGTAGCCTGTAGTAATACATTAAAGGTTAGGACACCCCTTCGGTCCCAGACACAGTACAATATACTGGTGTTGTAGCCTGTAGTAATACATTAAAGGTTTGGACACCCCTTCGGTCCCAGACACAGTACAATATACTGGTATTGTAGCCTCTATAGACTAATAATTATTACAGGCGTGTTGTTGGGGTTGAAGAAAGAATTACGGTACCGGTACCATTTTTTTAAGATAAGAAGTATCTTATTGAAAATTCCAACAATAAGTACTATGTGTAATAATAAATAAAAGAAACATGGTAATAGGTTATTTATTCCTGCTGGTAAGTGAAAATGCAACTGATAAACAAGAAATTCACCGCCGTGGACTAGCTGTGACTGACACAGAAATGGGCCTGGCGCCATCGGTGACGAGACGCATCCGGTGTGAACGGCTTTGCCTTACATCCATATGATTTAATGCTAATAACTGTGGGTGGCGAATCATGACGAATCTTGACTGGCACTGGCTTGACGTGACGATTTAATCATACGGGAAAGAGCCAATTACCATTTCATGTCCTAACTACCCTTCTAAAAGAGGAAGCAGAAGATATTAATATGACATTGAAGTTAGTGTCTGACAGGAAAATCAAGCGAATCCAGAGAAAATCATATAGGACACTCCAGGGCCGTTTGCATAATGCGTAATATTCTTTACTCATGATGACTAAAAGTTTTCAAACTATGAAAAATAATAGTTGGGACGCATGAACTACCGATGAAGTAGATTCGCCGCAACTTATGGGGTGAATGGACTTGAGGCGCATCGTCACGGGGGCGGATGGACCTGCTACCGATGTGACGCGACTCTCTTGGTGTGAATGCCTATGATGAGTAACTTTATGATGAGTAACTTTACACCAACTTAATGAGAAAACAAATTGTACAGGTATGAAATATGACATAATAACTCAGAAGAGTAAAACCCCAACTAATGAACTTATTAAGGTGTTATAAAGTTATACTGTACTTACCAATGTGGTGACGTGTATGAAGGAAGAATATGTAGTGTTAAAACTCCAACTAATGAACTTATTAACGAGTTATAAAGTTATACTGTACTTACCAATGTGGTGACGTGTATGAAGGAAGAATATGTAGTGTTAAAACTCCAACTAATGAACTTATTAACGAGTTATAAAGTTATACTGTACTTACCAATGTGGTGACGTGTATGAAGGAAGAATATGTAGTGTTTTATAATCCACACCGGAATAATGGCCGAGTTAACTTTCAGTTATATTATCTTCATAATATATATTTATATGTAACACAACACCGGGGAGTAGAACTCTATATACCGGTATTTATACATGCCGGGGTAAATTTTCAATTATTTGGTCTTCACTGATTTTTAACTACATAATATATATTTGTATATAAGACAACACCGGGGAGTAGAACTATACATTTATACGTTAACGTTACATGCCGGGGTAAATTTTCAATTATTTGGTCTTCACTAATATTTAACCACATAATATATAGCATATTTAAAACACTACACAACCATAATAATTGTGTAGCCTATAGCGTATTACAACACACCACAACATTTATAAGTATTCTGATATCTAACACAACGCAAATAACAATAATAAATTACAGCTACAGTAAGTTAATACAACCACTCGCACCATAAAGCCAAGATCAACTGTCTGTGTGTGTATTTGTGTGTATCACTGTGTTCCAATGGACATATTCTATTGGTTACCGTTCATACTTACCATCCATTATCATCCAATCATACAACACTAAACTCAAGGGGGCGGAGTCTATACTTATCCTCACAAATATGTTGACACTTATTTTAATTTTTTTTTTTTTTTTTAGCCTATATATATATATTTATTATTATTCTATTGTGCTTTTCAATGTTTTCAGTGATCATATTATATCATCTTAATCATCATCAATTCTAACTTTCTTTTTATAAGATATGAGGAGACTCTATATTATAATAGCAGTGTAGGAGCCCCGACACATAAGTGGTTCACAGTCCGAGGCTATATAGTCCACCACTATGGGGATACTACACTACAGTACACCCGCTCAACAATGGTGTAATAACATGAGGAGTCGCCACTTCATTGCGTCTGCATCATAATTATAATTATAACCTTTGGTAAAAGCAAGCTGATCACAAACAATAATTTTTACAATATCAAGACCCCCATATACTGTAGTAGGCTATATGGACAGCTGGAATTTTAAACAATTCTCAGTACACTGTGTGTATGTGGTTCTCTTATTACCACCAAAAGTCTATGAATTCATTGACCCAGTGGGCCTCTGTGGTCTGGTCACAACCTGCCAATCTTGCAGTAACAATACAGTAGGTAGTACTTCCATAAATTAAATAAGCTGAGAAGCCCGGCCACATACCCGCAAAGGCCGTGGGTCAGCCTGTCCGGTGGCGGTGGGCCTCACCCTGGGGCCTGGCCTAATCTGCTCATTCATGATTCAGTCCATGGACACGGTTCATAGTCAGGGTAGCTATGCCCAAGATCTAGAACAAGGCCAAGAGATATAGTATATCTCTTGGCCTTGATCTAGAATACCAGGTCTGCTCATCGCGCATATCGGGTCGGGCTGGTACGTCGATTGGCCCCCAAACTGAGGCTTCCCAAGTCTGTCAAATATGGGACGGGATAGTAGTCTCTATGATCGGGGTACATACGGGTCAATATTAGCGGCCCCTCGCATTTCAGTGGCAAAATTGCCTTATTTTCTTGTCAAAATTCATGGCTTAGACTTTGAGTAGGTGAACCGTTTTTGTTTCTAAAATTTCTTCAAAAGCATAGGTATCGAAAGTTCTCAGTGGAAGTTTTCGAGAAATTACAAATAGGACTAGAAATAGTGATGTGAAAACAGCATGTATATGGGAGAGTTCCTTCCCTCTGCCCGCGTATAGAAAATGGAAGTAGTTTAATCCTTACCTGACTCATCTTATCAAATTCTTTAAACACCTCCACCCAAGGGTAACTGCCCCACCTCCAACACACACACACAACCATGAATGTCACATAGTTCCTATACAGACACCGTCGTACAAGGTAGCTTTTATTTTTTCTCCGGTGATGTTTATTGTGGACTGGTAGACAGTAGCAGTGCACAATGTCCAACAATTGTGCTATATATGGTTGTTTCTCTAATTACAAAAGTAAAGATTTTATAAGTTTACACCACTTCCACAAGAACAGTGAACGACTTATGTCGGAGAGAGGACAAAATCCTCGCTGAGAAATATCAACACATTAAAATATGTATGTATGTGTGTGTGGGGCAGTTACCCTTGGGTGGAGGTGTTTAAAGGATTTGATAAGATGAGTCAGGTAAGGATTAAAGTACTTCCATTTTCTATACGCAGGCAGAGGGAAGGAACTCTCCCATATACATGCTGTTTTCACATCACTAATTCTAGTCCTATTTGTAATTTCTCGAAAACTTCCACTGAGAACTTTCGATACCTATGCTTTTGAAGAAATTTTAGAAACAAAAACGGTTCACCTACTCAAAGTCTAAGCCATGAATTTTGACAAGAAAGTAAGGCAATTTTGCCACTGAAATGCGAGGGGCCGCTAATATTGACCCGTATGTACCCCGATCATAGAGACTACTATCCCGTCCCATATTTGACAGACTTGGGAAGCCTCAGTTTGGGGGCCAATCGACGAAGATGCGCAGTGGGATAACAGTTGATGAGCAGACCTGCTATTCTAGATCTTGGCTATGCCATGCTATGGATGCTCCTGGTGTGATCCTATCATGTTCTACTTTCAACCAAAAATGATAGAATGAATATGACTGCTACGTTGGCAAATAAGGAGTTTGGTGGGAATTCATTGAATTTTATAGACAACAACCTTACAGGTTACATGGAGGTAGGCTTAGGGGTAGGAGGGGTACAGGGAGTCTGTGGGAGAGGGGGATGGTCTGGGTGGGACTCTGGAGGGAGAAGGGGTCAGGGGAAACTGTTGGGTGTTGGCTGGTGCCTGGTGCTTGTAGGAGCATTTGCTGCGGGGGAGAACACACACAGACTGACACACACTTTATCATTCTATAAATATATCGCCTAAAGGACCATTACGTAGTAGATAAGCGTTAAACACAAATAACAAACTTATTTACTGCTATATCTTTCATTCTGTAGGTAGTATTGTATGTTCATTACCCTCTGTCAAGTTTTACCGCATTAGGCTTGAGATATACCGGCACGGATTTAGATAACGCATTCAATTATCAACTGACATACTATTTACCAAAGTTACACGTAATTCTGTAATATTGTGCTAAATTATTATATGACTAATTAAGAATAGGGATCTTGTCTTGATCAGCGATCAGGGTATCCTATCTATATTAAATAATTTAGAGAAGGACAATTTAGACAAGGAGGTGCAAATGACAAGTGCTATCTATTTCATTTGATAAAACCATAGATATAACTATAAACAAAGTACTGTATAATAGTTAGGCACACTAATTCTATAAAGTTGGTCACACATTCAGTTATATCACATATAATAGTAACTTCTTACTGTAATAACACCATATTGCATGTAGATATAATTAATTCTCTATTTAGTTCTGGGGTGTCGGCAATAACTATACCAAATTAACATGACGTATATATTAATTATAACAATAATATATCGGCAATGACAATACTGGAGTAACGTAAAGTATAAATAACAATGTTCCTCTTAGGTGTTGGCTGTGACAGGACCACAATAACGTAACGTATATAATTAAAACAATGCTCCTGTAAGGTATCGGAAGTGACAGTTCTGCAATAACATAACTTATATATGAAACTTTTGGCGCAGGGAAATTCCGTACCCATCGCCCACCATTCGTGTGGTGGTGCTGCTGGTGCAGTAACTACAGTCAGTCTTATATACCCCAATGTCACTTATGTCTTTATAAGTGACATTGGTATACCCAATGAGGGTTTGGGACCCCACTCTCAAACAATGACTCCCTCGGAGCTGCATCCCTTGCCTATACAGAGTTCTACACTGGTGCTAGAGTCCCTTCCACCCCTTCATTAAAGGGATGTAGGGTAGTGATATTGATGATGATTATACAACAATGCTCCT